>CAJQZJ010014103.1:423497-478572 GCA_907164525.1 Lophiomys imhausi | reverse complement strand
AAAAAAAAAATACTTCTATGAAAACAACTTGGGGGAAAGGGGATTATTTGAGCTGAAAACTGCCTTTGTAACCCATCATAGTAGTGAAATCACAGTAGCAGGAGTTTGAGAGGACTGGCTTCACCCAAAGTCAAGTTCAAATAACACTAAGCTAATATGCCTATGTGATAGTGCACAGCATGCCATCTCGATTTGCCTTCAGTTCGGGGCTCATCCCATATTGTGCTGCTATATTCAAAGTGGGTATTTCTATCTAATTGAACACAACTCAGAAAAATTATCACAGTCATTCTTACAGGTTAACCCAAGTCAGGCAATTCCTCATTGAGATTCCCCTTCTACACTACATCACATCAACACTATCATATCCATGTAACAGCTTTTGGTGAGCATTAAGTTTAACAAAGCTGTTCAAGAGGGCAGTTAATTTATATACAACCCAAACAGTTTTTAATTACTAACAAATATATCAATAGTGTTCAAGTATCCAAACATCCACTTTGCACAATAATAAGATAATTTACTGGAAGAAAATATGATATTCTGAAGGCATATTTTTTCTAATGTCAACTTAGTGAAAACTGATGAGAAATGCATCCTATAAACATATACAAAAGCCTTTATGTCTTATGTCTGTACATGTTTCTGTGTATATATGCACATGCACATGTGAGAATAGTCTATGGAGGTCAAGAAGCCAATCTATGGGATCACTCCTCAGGAGGGTCCGATTTATTTATTTATTTATTTATTTATTTACTTACTTACTTACTTACTTACTTATTTACTTATTTAATGCTTATTTATTACTTCAAGTTACATCTCCATCACAGTCCCCTCTTTCCACCCCTCCTGGTCCCACCCTTCCTCCCTCTCACCAAACTCCCACCTATCATACTCTTCCAGAGTGGGTTACCCCTACATATCAGCCACCCTCAGTTCAACAGTCATATGAGGGTTATGAACTTCCTGTTTCCCCGGGGGTCTATAATGCAACTCCATTAGTGCAAAGTGTCCCACGAATAGGTAACAAGGTCTATGTTCCTGTTCCTTTTGGTGTCTTGGTTGTAGGATAGCTATCCTGTACTGCATGGCTAAAGTCCAATTATTAGTGAGTAGATACCATGTGTATCTTCCTGAGTCTGGGTTAGCTCACTCAGGATGAGCTTCTCTAGTTCCATCCATTTGGCTGCAAATTGCATGATTTCCCTGTTTCTGATAGCTGAATAATATTCCATTGTGGTGAATGCACCACAGTTTTTTTGTTTGTTTGTTTGTTTGTGTTTTTTTTATCCATTCTTCAGTTGAGGGATATCTGGGTTGTTTCCAGTTTCTAGCTATGACAAATAAGGCTGCTATGAACATAGGTGAGGAGATATCCTTGTGGTTTGGTGAGGAATCATTTGGATGCATACCCAGAAGTGGTATGGCTGGGTCTTGAGGTAGAGCTATTCCAAGTTTTCTAAGATATCGCCAGATGTTTCTCCTAGGTTTGGAGCTATACAGTTTAGCTTGACTGTCTAACCAGGGAAGACATGGCATCCGCTTGAGTCTCAATCTCCCAGCATAAGGATGATAGGGATATATTACAGACTAAGCCACCTTCCAAATGACAAGGGTTGAAGTCATTCTCCCAAAATTTTTTTGCTATGCCATGCAACTACTTCTTACCTCCCAAAACACTATATTTTTGTTACAGGTGCTTATAAAGAAACTTATGATTAAGAAAATTCCATATGAATTATTACAATACTTGCAAATATTTACTCTGTAATAAGTTGTTGCTAGAAAAAAATGAAACAATATTTATCATAGCATATTACTCATCACTAAAACTATTGTTATTTTTTTACAGACATAGACTTTTGTATCCCAGGCTGGCTTCTAACTTGCTTTATACTTTAGAATAATCTTGAACTTCTGATACTCTTCCCTAGCTAATCTCCTCGGTGTGGACTTAAGGGAATATATTAATATACTTAGCTTAATAACAAATTGGGGAGCAAACCCAAGACTTTTTGATCTAAGGAAGTCATTCAACCAACTGGGCTACATTCCCAGACCTCTTGGACATTTTATCCACATTTCTATTCAGGCTCCAACTCTGTTTTTATACTCTGAACTCAACCTAGAATATAATTGTTGGTGTGTAATGAAAAAGAATATTTGTTTTTGTTTCACCCTTTCTCTTCTTTACAAATATGATAGATGAATGAAAACTACTTTTGCCAAAGAAGTGTAAAAGGTTAACTAGACATTGTGCTATTGCATTTTGGTAAGATCACTTTAATTTTTCTGGACAGTGAATCAGAAACATGTGAAGGTCTTTAATGTCATGTTGCCAACCCATCCCCAAAGTTGCCATTCAGAACATCTCAAATGTAGTCTATGATTTGCAGTTAAAAAGCCCAATACACCATTGTTAGGTCGAATATACCACAATACCCCAGAACTCTTAGATTTCAAAATAACTATGTTCATTTTATTAGACTATAATTAGGGCAAAACTCATAGCCCTGTGTGCAATATAATTTGAAATTTATCAATTTCTTTTGTAGAAGTATCTTTCCAAAGCATACAACCAATTTTACCTAGACAGAATTGTAATATTTTCTCCTTATTTTACCCAGATCACCTAGAATATTTAACTCTGCAAAACAGAATAAACTGCCCCAAAACTCTTCTTCGCGTGCATAATTAGGTGCCTTCAATCCTTTCTCACATATTATTACACAGAGATGCAATAGTGTTTACTGTGTGCTTCATAACTGTCAGAACTGTAGTTATCACATCACACCAAACATGTCACCTATGGTTCAGCCATTCTACACACACACACAGAAACATTTTGACACGATTATCAAACTTCTAATCAATCAAATCTCTGAAAACTGTCCACAATACCCAGAATTTCCACCATATTTTATTGCATACTTCTTTGAGTCACAAGCTAAAATGAAAGTAATACGAACTTCTAAATAAACCCTGATTTTCTAAGGAATCAACCTTTCCCCTTGATTAATTCTCCATTTCCACAAATGTCCAGAAATATTAGAGTACTATCCAATAAAGAAATTACTTTTGAATGATAGTGTTATACTTCAATGTAACAAAAAATTAATTGTCACAATAATTAATACTGCAATAAATTTAGTGACTAAAACATATTTAAATGTGACATGACCTTATTTTAAAATCTTTGGTTATTATTAAAAGTAATGATGTTAAATGTGGAAATGAATATGTAAAAAATTTAAGATTTTTTTTGTTGTTTAGGGTTGGGTTTTTTTTTGCATTTTTTATTTAAGGTGTATCATTTTTTTCCTCCCAACATCTCCCCCTTTTAGTACAATAAAAGGCTCTTTTTCTTATAACAATAAATATAACACAAAATAATATGGAACAATTAGCAACAATTATGAATATTATACAATATAACATACATTCCCAATGTCCAGACCATATGTTTTTGGCAACTAATAATAATATTCTATTATCTATTGATCTCGATGAGTTTAAAGTTCTATACCTAACACAGTTTCCATCATAAATTGCATTACCAACTTAAAAACATCATTATTATTATTCCTCTCTGTGTCACTAATTTTCATATTTTATACCACATGTCTGAATAAACATAAAATTTAATTTCTATCATTAAATCATTAAACCTATATTGTACATACAATTGAATACTAAAAACTATCTTAATAGATTAGCAATGTCAATCATATTTAGTGCAAAGCGTATGAAAGGGGAGCTGTTGGTAGGGAAGAAATACCTTAAACTTAAAAAAAAAGGGAAGAGGATGGGGGGTTGAGGATGAAGAGGGTGGTAGGGTGGGACTGGAGAGGGGAGTAGGGAGAGGATTGGGATTGAGATGTAACTTGAAGAAATAAAAAATAAATTAAAGAAATAAAATAAATCAAACTTCATGTCAAAAAATATTTAATTTTTCAGGGTGCAGAAACTTCATCGAGTAGACCCTAAATAAACATAAATCACCATATATTTGATGTAATACAAGCATATATGTTAGTAATTTCAACAGAATTCCAATGGTAGGTTTAGAATATTTTGTTGGCACAATTTAACTATAGATATATTTGGTAAAATTCATTATTATATTAAAATATTTCATGGGAGTCTTTATGAACCTTAACAAGCTTAAACCTGAAGTAAATCGCTGTGAAGTTGACTTATGTAGATAATAAGTCTAGTTGCTTAGCATCATGTCTGCAATGATGAGAAAAATGCCACAGATAGCACCAAAATACGCTGAGAAATGGTGATGGTGTTAGGTGAGTTACTGAATGGGAGAAATCAGAACAGAATGAATTAGATTGTTCTCTAAATTCCAGTGATCCTGAAAAAACTAAAGATTAGTTGAACTAGATCTAATAGCTTGGGCATCACTAAGCTCTGACAAGCCTGAGCACTGTAGTGTTATCGCAGACTTTTGATGATCTGGTTCACCAATTCACAGCAAACACCAAACAACATCCTTAAGCTTGCTTCCTATCTCTGTTTGCAGTCATTGAGCATTTCTTTAGAGTGTATTTCTGTTCCGCTGAGATACAGCATTATGCTATCTATTGCATGGCACGTATAACATCTGTAAATAAAAGTGAGGCATCCCAGAGGCATCCCCACGCACCAAGGTGCCGTGGACATTTCCATGCATGCACACATGTGCACAATACTTATGCACTAGTAAAATTTTTCTTACCAGTGAGGTTCTTTAATCCAAGTTCTTGAAGTCCAAAGTTGCCATCTTTCCTGTAGTTTAAAAATATTGCTAAGGCATAGCGATCTTCATACAGCTTTGTCCCACGAATAATGCGTAAGTTCTCCAGAGGCAGGTAACGAAACTGGTTGAGGGCCACCAGTACATAGCCTGTAACTTCTCGGATAGACTGGAAAAGCACAAACAATTGTCTATGTTAGATGAAACCAAATTAGCTTGACAGGTTGTAATATAGTCATTTAAATAAAAATGAGTTATTCAACTATTTTTCAGCTCTTAATTTATTATACTAATTTACACATGATATTCATATTAATATTGGATTAAAATAGAGGATTACAAAGGGTTGGGATTTCAACAGAATATGTTGTATTGATGTTTAAAAGTCATGAATGTAGTAAGAATGAAATAATGGGCTTTGTTTTATGAGAAATTCCTCACTCCTGAGATGTGAATACTGTTAAAGAAATAAAGGTCTCATTGATTGCTAAACTACAATGATGTGACACAGAATCATCAGTCAGTCTACAGATGAGAATGGAAATTTGCAAGTCTACCAAAGTAGAATCAGTCTATATTTAGTTTCAGATGCTGGGACAGATTTTTATGTTTATATGGATGTTTAGTACTACATCTATGAAACTGGAACTATAGTTATTTCTGATCTTCCTGAGATCAAGGTGTCTTGGTGTAAGAACACAAGAACATAGAGGAAAGAAAAGTAGCCCTCCACAGTAACAACCATATTTAGCATAGCACAACTTGAAACCATTCCTGCCCCATAGAATCAAGTGCTAGAATTCTATAAGCCATCCATCACTCCTCCATTGATTAAATAGTTAACTTCAGGTTCTTTTATTTTTATATAATTTATTTTTTATTTCTTCAAGTTACATCTCAATCACAATCCCTTTCCTACTCCCCCCTCCTGTCCCACACTTCCACCCTCTTCCCCCTCAAACCCCCCATCCTCTACCTTTTTTTCTTTTTTTAGTTTAAGGTATATCTTTTTCCCCCCAACAGCTACCCTTTTCAGTCCAACAAATTGTTCTTTCTCTTATAACAATAAATACAATACAAAATGGTTCTTTACAGACAGGGAAAAACATGCTTTAACATTATATGGTCTAAATGTAATATTTCTTCATTAAGTACAAAAATGTGTTTTAGCTGATATATTATCATTGGTAAGTGTTCTAGATCACAATGAGCACTAAGGGAAATTAGGAGCTTTGCTGTATGATCAATCTTTTATCTAGGATATGTCATTGTGTCATAATTCCTCCTAGCATTCTTACAATCACATTTAGAAGTGACTCTATTTATCAAAAACTGTAACCCTCATTGTTTATTCCAGCAAAGGGGAGTACAATAAGAATGTTAGAAGGGAGACTATGGAGGAAGCAAACTCAGGGTAAAAACAAGGGTTATGTCCTTTTTGGTCAGCAGTCTGTCTACAGATGAAGCACAGGTTTTTTTTTTTTTTTTTTTTTTTTTTTGCTCAGAGATAGGCTTGCCACTAATTCAACCATCTCACACTGGAGATTCTTCGATGCTCATCTTCTACTTGGAGTGGAATAGGGGATGCTGTCAGGAGCTGGCATGTCTCGATATCAAAAAAATCTTAAGTTAAGAAAACATCTTTGAATGTCATACTCTGCAGATCTCTTGAGGTTTTTGAAGATGCCCTGTCTATCTCTTATGTTTAGATAAGCAAATGTTGCTGTCTCTTAACAACTTGATTTCTGAGTAGCTTAGAAAATAACTGTGATAGACTGTCATAGTAACTAACAAAATGACACGCTTGAATGACTGTTAGTTTGTATTTCTTAATTATCCTAAACAGTTTATGATGGTTGGTAGCAAAAGGCCAAAACTTCACATTTCCTTTTTAAGCATTACTAGGTACAATACCTTTAAGAAGAGTTACCCTTAATTTTGTAACAATATACAAAGATCAATACCAATGTGGCCAAATATACTCTTAATTTTGTATCAATATACTAAGATCAGTAGCGATGTAGTCCAATGCAATCTTAATTTTGCATTAATATACAATGATCAATACCAATTTAGCCTAATATAGTATTAATTGTTAAGTCGACAGCCTAGCTCTGCCAAGACAGGGTAGGTAAGTCCTTCATAATTCCTGCTCTACAATCAATGTCTGTCAGAGAAATGGGGCCAAACAGCTGAAGATTGAAGCTGTAATGTATGGAGAGAAAATGGGAACTGTCGAGGCAGCCACGGGTATGTCATTTCTTAGTTTTGGAAGCTGCGGACCCTGCACTCCCTATATAATCAGATAAATTTATCCCTCTCAGGTCTCTGAGGTGGTTGAAGAATAGATAGCTAGAGTCTCATAGTTAAATTTTGAGTTGTTTAGGAATCAAGAGGGCGTTCTGGATCTAAGAAGATGTTTTTAAAATTGTGATGCAAGTTAGTATGAAAGCTGAGTTAGATAGAGAACTTTAAACTCATGGAGATAGTTAGAGAGTAGAATGTTAAAGTCAGGGGCCAAATACATATGGACTGGACACTGAGAATGTACGCTAAGCCATATAACTCTCAGAATTGTGGATTATTTATTTCAGTTGTTTTTTACTGTATTTATTATAAGAGAAAGAACCATTTGTTGGACTGAAAAAAAAGAATTATACATTGGGGGGAAGGGTGAGAGGGTAGGAGGGTGGGGCTGGGAGGGGTGGAGGGAGAGGGCTATGATGGAGATGTGACTTGAAGTAATAAATAAACATTAAAAAAAACAAGGGTTATGATCAAGAAGTTTAAGGTATAATTTTTCCCCCCAACAGCTCCCCATTTCAGTCCAACAAATGGCTCTTTCTCTTATAACAACAAATACAATACAAAACAACAGAAATAATTAGGCCACAATTATGAGAATTATAAGGCTTAGCTTACATTCCCAATGTCCAGTTCATAAGTATTTGGCAACTGACTTTAACATTCTCCTATCCAACCATCTCCATTAGTTTAAAGTTCTATATCCAACTCAGCTTCCATCTTAACCTGCATCATAATTTTAAAAACATTTTTTTAGATCCAGAACACCCTCTTATTTCCTAAACAACTCAAAATTTAACTATGAGACTCTAGCTATCTAGTCTTCAACCACATCAGTGACCTGAGTGGGATAAATATATCTGATATATACAGGAAGTTAAGGGCCAGCAGCATCCAGAACATACAACTGACTGCCTGGACAGTTCCCAATTTCTCTCCATACATTACAGCATCAATATTCAGGATTTTGGCCATTTCTCTGACAGACATTGATACTGACTTTGTATAATGATACAAAATTAAGATTAACTCTTTTTAAGGTATGGTACCTAGGTAATGCTTAAAAATGAAATGTTATCAACTGTCATAAACTGTTTAGGATAATTAAGAAATGCAAACTAATGGTCAGTCAAAGCTTGTCATTTTGTTAGGTACTAGGGCAGTCTATCACAGTTATTTTCTAAGTTAATCAGAAATCAAGTTGATAAGAGACAAGCAACATTTGCTTATCCAAATATAAGGAGATAGTGGTCTTCAAAAGCCTCAAGAGATCTATAGAATATGGCATTCAAAGATGTTTTCTTAACTTAAGACTTTGTTTTGATAATGAGACATGTCAACTTCTGACAGCACCCCCTATTCTACTCCAAATAGAAGATGAGCATCAAAGAATCTCCAATTGGAGATGGTTGAATTAGTGGCAAGTCTGTCACTTGGCAAGAAAAATCTCTTGCTTCAACTGTAGACAGACTGCTGTCCAAAAAGGACAAAACTTGGACAGCCTAGCTCTGCCAAGACAGGGCAGGCAAGTCTGTCATAATTTCTCAAATAATATTTTTAAACTGTTTCTGTGGACAAATATTCTGAAATAGCTTAAAAGGGAACACTGATGTAGATTACAGGGTAAGATTTTATATATACTAAATGCAAACAAAATCTCAGAAAGCATCTTAATAACATCATGAGGATTTCTGAATGCTTAAAAGAACTCAATAACATAGTTCAAACTAATATTAGACTCTGTGGATAATAAGGATTGATATAAAAAGGTGTAAATTAAATGTTGAACTGTCTTATAGGGTCACATAATCATGTTAGTTCTTCATCGTTCCAGTCTTTAGGTCATTAGAAAGAATCACACTAACATAATACTGTTATTGTTCCAGAACTTTTTTTTATGAAAATAAATACAATTTTGATGTATAGGAACTATTATATAAATATAAATATATAATAGCTAATATAAGTGGCTACAATAGGAAAGTATAATGACAAGAGATGTAGACTGACTTGACACTGACTGAAATCTAGCCTTTGTCCTTACTAGTTATATAAACTTGATGAAGCTTTTAAGTTTCAAAAGTCTTCAATCTTTTCATCTTTAGAAAATTCATAACAATATGCCTATTACAAAGCTGTTGTATGAATTGTAAGATACAGAAAAAATATACCAAATTGTATTTAATACATGTGAGCTATTACAAATATTATCTCAGAAAAGGGCCAGGCAGGCAAATTGTCTCAGGACAATTAGCTGAAGATAAAATGTTCATAATATCATAGCGTAGGAACTGTTGTTTTTAATCTTTCTGTTACATAATCTTCAGCACACTTATGCCTTATCTTTAAAAGTTGAAACTTATTTCTAAAATTCATGAATGCCTCCTACTTTTCTTTGTATGTATATTCCAGTTCTTAGTACTGACCCTGGCATTGAACAGGCATGCAATAATAGCTGTTTAATAGAGTAGAATTGAAATCTAGAAAGAAATGCTTTTAAGTCCCTATTACTCTCCAGAGAAAATGGTTTTACGAGTTTGCTGTTCATAGAAAACATTGAAAAATGAATTAATGGTTTGCTCATATGAGTCACTGTAACAAATAGAAGCCATTAGAAGGACCACCAAAGAGAAAACTTTCATGATGGTTTTATCTGACAAGGTTCAGGACCAGAAACTCTCCTTGTCTTGTGGTGGTCATACAAAGGGTACGGCCACCTAGAGATGCCACATTCCTACATATGGATTAACACCTATTCAATAAGACATTGCTCTCTCTTTATCCCTGCACCTCCTAGAGCAGGAAAATCATGAGTGGAAGGTTTTGTGGCTGGGCTGATAACTCCTTCCCTCCATTGGAAGTATTGCCTGATTTCAGGAGGTGGGGACTGTTTCATGTTACATTTCCCCTATTGATAGGAGTCTTAGCTAGGCTCACCCTCATCGATTCCTGAGAGATTGCATTGTCCTAGCTTGCCCCGAAAATGCCTGATCACCAATTCTAATTCTCTCTCTTGTTATCCTCAAAACATTTGATTTCCTCCTGTTCCCCTCCCTACCAATTCTCCCACCAGGTTCCCTCTTTCCATCTTCTTCAGATGTCCATTTTGTTTCCCCTCCTCAGTGTGCTTCAAGTATCCTCCCCTTGGGCCTTTCTTGTTACTTAGCTTATTTGGGTCTCTGGATTGTAGCATGAATATCCTGTACTTTATGGCTAATATACACTTATAAGTGAGTACATGCCAAGTTTGTCTTTCTGGGTCTGGGTTATATCACTCAACTTGACTTTTTCTAATTTCATTAATTTGACTACAAATTTCATGATGTCTTTGTTTTTTAATAGCTGGATAATATTTCATTGTGTAAATGTATCATATTTTCTTCATACATTGTTCGATTGAAGGACATCTAGGTTGTTTCCCGTTTCTGACTATTACGAATCAAGCTGCTATGAGCACAGTTGAGCAAGCACCCATGTGGTATGATGGAGCGTTTTTAAGTATATGTCCAGGAGTGGTATAGCTGGGTCTTGAGGTAGAACTATTCCTGATTTTCTGAGAAACTGCCAAATTGGTTTTCAAAGTGGTTTCACAAGTTTACATTCCAACCCTGATGGTATCTACCCTGGAGCAGTGAGATAAACCATTTTCCCCTTATGTTAATTAATGCTATTTTCCTTTCTTCCTTCCTTCCTTCCTTCCTTCCTTCCTTCCTTCCTTCCTTCCGTCCTTCCCTCCTTCTCTTTTTCTTTTCTCCTTCCATCTCTCCCTTCTTCCTTCCTTCTTTCCCTCCCTCTCGTCTTCCTTTTTTCCTGTCCTTCCTTCCTTCACATTTTCCTTTTTTTTTTTTTCTTGACATGACTTTTGTGAAAATGAATAATAGTTTCTTGAATGTGTCTTTATCTCCCTTAAGATTTACCTACATTAAATGCATGGTTTTTGATTTACTTCCTATAAGCATCTCTTGGAGATCCCTGCCATTTCTGATTTATTTGTTTGAAACCATCTCTAGCTAGTTGAAATTGTTTTAAATTGTTCGACTGCTGTGCTTTATGTACTCAGACCCAATGAGAAATCACCCTAAACACTAACACATTCTGTGAGTCAGGACATCCATAAATATAGTAGTGATTAGTGTGTTGATCACACTGAAAGTTAAATGCTGTGATATCATTAAGAGTAGGAAACAGAAAACCCTATGGACAGCAAAGAGGACGGCTGTCTGGTAGGAAATTCTCTCTCTTGGTAATGAATGCAAGAAATTATGGCTTTTCTGACGATGATAAATGCAGTAGCAAATTGTAGGTTCTGTATCAGTAAGATTTTCTATTAACTTCCCTAAGGCAATTACTTTCTGTCCCTGCCCTTCCTATCATGTCTAGGAATATCTAAAGTAGACACATTCTTAACAATGGCATAATATTAAGAAGTTTTTCAGAAAGAATTAATAAGCTCATAACAACCATTCTATATGCCTTCTGCTTTTAGAGATACTCTATTGTGCATTAGGTTTCTGATCAGTTTTCCACGATTTTAAATTCAACACTACAGCACTCTGAGAAACTGAGACTCAATATCTGATCTAATTACATTTGGAAAAAGAGCATGTGAAATTTCATGTACCTAACTGCAGTAGAGTAGAACTCGTGGTCACTGTACTCATAAACTAACACTGAATGTTCAGATAATCTGATTCCAGTCATTCCAGCAAAACTGCAGTCAGCCGCTATGACTCAGTTTCATGCGTGAAGCCTGCCAAGATTCTGGGAATCTGTGGGCTGTTCATCCAGTGCGGACCACTTACCCCAACACTCAACACAAACATGACTTATTTGCAATGAACACCTTCAACTCATTGTAAACAGGAGTGCTTCTCTCCTTGTCCAGAATAACCATCTTTCCTGAGTCCTTTATATTGTCGCGAGCAGTGAGGAGAGAACATAATAGTACTTGTTCAGGTCTGTTTCCAGTTGCTCCTTCTTTCCCTGGCTTTTTATAGACTTTTTTCTCCAATTCCTTTAGGTCCTCCGTTGGCTTCTATTTGGTTCTAACCCATCTCTTCACTTCGAATGCCTTAATAACAAACTGTAAAGAAATAGTTTGAAACCAAACTAAAACTGAGAATGTAGTCTTTAAACACAGCAGAGTCTCAGCCAGTCTTAGAAACTGAGCTCAGCTAATATAAAATGCCAACTGATCAAATTCTTCCTTTACATTGTTTCCATTTCCTGACTGAAAACATCACCTTCCCCTCAGTTGAGTGGAGTTCTCTACACTGCCTCACCTTCTGCAGATCCACTCATGAACTGCAAATTGTTCTTTGTGCAAATTTTCTGCTCTATTTTTTTGCCTAAAGGTATCCCTAATAGATTACACAAATTGAAATGAGAGCTGTAGACCCCTTCATACAACTGTACCGGCACCCCAATTTTGTATTGTTCTTAGATTCGTGGCATTCCATCATCCATAGTTAAATTTCTATATGTAAATTACTTTTGTTATAATACAGGTAACTTTATATTTTAAAATCCCATTTTAAAATATATACTTTTTAACTTTTTTACAATTACGCATTTTAGTAAATTAATATTTTCAGGTTAGATATTTATGTTAGGCTCCAGTGACCAAGAGAATCAAAAGTTATCTGGTTAGGAACACTGTATATGTGCAAAAGTAGTAACAATAATTGGAAATAAAATTTACAGAAATATAAAATTATAGAGATGTTTTAATAAAACTTTGTTTAGATATACATATGATTTAAACCAAAAATAAAATGTTATTTGTCCAAATATCCAAATAATTGAAGTTAAAGTGAAGCTGTTATTATCACTTATGTTTATATATTGTGTTGGATATTTTCTTCCACAGAGAAATAACGTAGACTATTGCACTTTACTTACTCCATTTGTTTCAATAACGTTACAGATTTTGGTGTTAGTCTTATCTTGTGAATACACAAGAAGAAGATCAACTGCCACCCAATGAGTGCTCTCAGAAGATACTGAGCTCTACTGAACGACATCTGATCACGAGCATTTAGCCTCGGTACTTTGTCATGACAGTGGAAGCTAAGAAACAGACCATCTGATATCACCGATTTTAACAATAAGTTAGGATGGTCTTTTTTTTTTCCAATCCATCTGTGGTTGAGTTAAATTATTTAACCACAGAAATATTAAGTGCTCCAAATTCTAGAATTATGAGACGTGAATCCCTGTGTGTTGCCCCTATGGCTTGGATTTAAATGTCCCACTAGGGCTTATGGGTTGAAGTTGTGAGGCAGAATGCAGGAGTGCACCCTGGCTGCGACTTTGCAAGGTGATTGGATCATGAGGTTTCTGATCTCATCAATTGAAAAGGCTATATATGGAAAGGTGATAGAAACTTCAGGATTCGGGGCTCTTGAGCAGTGGTCACTTGAGTATTCCTTTGAAGGTTATTTTATCCTGTGTCCTTCTCTGTCTCTTTACTTCTTCGCCACCTAAACCAAGCAGATTTGCTCTGTCATATCTCTCCAGTCCAGCCTTCTCCGAGGTCAGAAACAATGAGAAGAAAAGATGAAGAACCGAATGAAGTCATACGCCAAAATAAATTATTCCTCCTTCTAAGTGTTTGTAATCTCAACTATTTTTTACAGCCACAGTAATCTGATTAATACAGTTATTTAACAAAAAACCTTGGCTTGAGGGCTGGGAGTTGAATCAAAGTTAAGAGCACTGACTGCTCTACCAGAGAACTCACGTTCTATTCCCTAATCTACATGGTGGCTCACAAGCATCTGCAACATCAATCTCAGGGGACAGGGCAACCTATTCTGGGCTTCTGGGGTACTGAGTAAATGTTGGGCACACACACACACACACACACACACACACACACACACACACAGGCAAAACACCCATGCAACCTAATTAATTAATTATACTACTTTAAAACTATATTTTATGTTTTCTTATTACTTTAGGTTACATCTCCATCACATACCCTCTGACTCCTCCTGAACTAATGTCATTTTCTTAATTCACAAGCATAAAGTTTCTTCAATAAATGGACTCTATTGCTTATTGTATTAGGTATTTTATCACTGTGGCAGAGCCTGACAGAAGCATCTTACTGTAGGAGAGATGTATTTTTGCTCAAGGACTAAGGAAGTATAATCCATCATGGTAGGGAAAATACAGTGGCCAAATCTCCACCTATGGGTTTAAATGCTCTCAGGGTAACCTGTTACATGCCTAAAATTAAGAATCAGGAAATGCAGATCAGAATTAGGCAGGCTCTCACCATCAACTTAGAACTACTTCCTCCAGCCGAGCTCCACCCCTGTAGGCCCTACAACTCTCCAAAGCAGTGCCGCCAGCTGGAAAGCCAGTGTTCAAACAGATGAGCCACGTGGGAACATCCACATGTAAATTGTAACATGCTGCATGTTCAAAACCTTTTCCTACTATTCCTAAAGTAATCACTATGTATCTCCAATGTTTAGACAAGAAAACTGCTTGGTAGTATTTCAGTCTACAATTGAGAGTGACAGTTTCATGTCTGAGGTCTTTTATAAATGAGATTTTCTCCACTCAAACCTTACAAGAGGAAAATAGGCTCCCATGAAATGATGCCTGACAACAGCTGCTTGTGCTGTAAAGCATATGGGAAACAACCGTTGAGGATTCAGAGTTAGAGGTGACTGCTTGCGAGATTCGTCTGCTGTTGTTTTTAAATGAAAAGGGTGAGCAACTCTAGGAACAGGACAGCTAAGTATCAGGCTAGGATTTGACAAGATGCCAAGATACACTTTGGTATCTGTCTAAATATTTGGTCATGCAACACAAAACAAAAGGCTTAATTAATTTACAAGGAACAAATACTGCCTTTAATCTTCTTCAGTGAGAACAGGTTTTGATGTTGTTGATGGGGTTCCTAATTTTCAAACCAAACATAGCAAGCAGGTGTCACATAGATTTCTGTGGGAATAAGCAAGACTACAAATATAACATAAATTAGACCAGGCACTTGTAGACCATAAATAAGAATAGTTTTCATACTTATGGATTCTTAACAAATAATCAGCTTCTATGCACCTATTTATTTTCCATAATAATGGTATTAACCTGCTTTTATTGTATATTCTCTGTATGGAATATATTTTATGTAATTAATATCCCACTTAATAAATCACAATTTATTTTTTCTGATATATAAATGAAGAAACTAAGATGAAAATCTTTCTCAAAGTCACATGGGCAAAGTTAAAAATAAAAATATTTTTAAAAACCAGCATTTACAATCCCTCCTAAAATTTATCTCATTTCTGAAATAAAAATCCCAATCTCTATCAAAATACGGGGAAACTTTCCCATTTTAAAGCCACATTGAGTGGAACATGTAGTATTCTTTCTGGGTTACCCTTATGAAAAGATATCAGCTTAGCAAGAGCATACATCATAGTTCTAGTACATATCATATTTCTAAAGTCAAAAATTATGCTGAAAATATATGGGAAGATAAAAGTGAATTAATTTTATTTCAATTAACATTATATATTTATGCATATATTAACTATATCATTATTATATAATATACATCATCCATATATATATATATACACATCCATCCATACATATGTATATATATATATACATACATACACACACTATATATATATATTTTTAGCTCTGTAGACCAGAGTGGCCTCAAACTCAGACATCTGCCTCCTGCTGTCTCTAGAGTACTGGGATTAAACCATCACATAGAAGCTGATGTGCAAAACCACTGACCAGTAAGGTTATTAATTTTTAATAGTTTACAAAGAAACAAAAAAATCAAATCTAAGAAAAAGAAAAAAAGAAACAAAAAATATTCCCTAAAAGTCCTTAAATGTGAATTTTATTGACTTTAGACAGTAAGGCTCTTTGCAAAGAGATATTCCAAGTCAAGTGAGATTTTCTGCATGAATTCATAATAGAAATGTGACTAAAAATTGTCCTACAAAATTCGATCCTGTGCTTCTATCAGAATTACCAAAACAGAGACAGGGAGGCAATTACTTAAAGAGTTACATATTAGCTGCATAACAATTTCATATTATTGGCATAACCAGAGTACTTTAATTTAAAAAAAAAAGCTTAAGGGTTTATTTGCTTAATTTGGAAAACAGTATCTAAAAGCAGTTTTCACATGGTAGATTATTACATTTGTCTTTTCTTCCTCCACGATTACTTCTTCTTTTAGCCTCAATCTTGCATCATCCAATTACTTATTTCCAAAAATATCTATTATATATTTACTATATGTGGAACATCTTTTTCAGGTTATTAGAGGTTATTATAGAAAACAATAAACAAGAACAAGCAGTCCAAATCTGAATTCTCAACTTCTCTATCTAGTATGTATGTGTGTGTGTTTGTAAACAATATGTATATTGTACATATATAATATTTATATATACAATATATAAATATATACATAGATACATATTATGCCAAAATTATAATCAGAAATAAAAATAGAGAGCCAGGTAGACTATTTGTTCTTCCATCTTCCTTTTTTTTTTTTTGTTGGTGGGTGTGGTGTGTCATAAGGAGGGCAACCTTGGAGGACTAAGAATTGATTTTGATCAGGGTACATTATGTGAATTTCCCAAACAATCAATAAAAACGTTATGGTGGTTAAAAAAAAAATACATAGTGTTTCATTCCCAAGTGAACATCACCACCTTCTTTGGAGGACTGATTAACCACACAGTTGTCAGCAGAGGTCAATAGTACTGGATTAGACTACCAGCATCAGGTGCTAGACTCATGATAAACTCATGAACACTAGGGAAACAGATTCTAGAAATCGATTGTGGATCTTATTTGCATGAGTTCTAATAATCTTCACAGCCACCTTCCACATCACTACTGCATGTGCATTTTGTATTCAATTGCAGCTTACAAAGACCTTTCATACCAATAGAACATTTACCTTTAATCTGCAACTTCTTAAACACTTCACTAAATCTCAACAGTAATTTTTTTCAGAAGTGTATTAACTGCATTTAAGCTTTGAGATCATGAATTACCTAAGAATCTTGTAAAATGGTATTTGTAAACTCTTTATGTGAGTGTGAATTGGATCTACACTCCACCCTTGAGATTTACGACTGAGAAGCTTTACACACACACACACACACACACACATACACACACACACACACACACACACACACACACAAACACACTTACACTCTGTTACAACTTGCTCTCTAAACCCTCCATTAATTGTTTTAAACAGGACCTGATACTACAATCTGATGCAGTCTCTACCCACTAGCATACAGGAAAACAAAATCATTCTTGGTGGTGTTTGCTTCACAGATAGTGACTTCAAATCCTTTATGGAAAATGTTAGTATATGAAAAGAGAAATAAAACAAAATAGGTCATGGAGATCAAGTTTCTGTAGAAGTATGTTTTTCTAGTGCTCAAATCAACATCTGCTGTAAATTCAGACCACTAGAATAATCCTAGTGTTCTTAACAGCCTACCTACCACTCAGACATGAGTGCACTCATGAGCGTCTACTCCTGAAGAGCTGGCACTATGCTTTCTGTTTTTACATAACACATAAATTTTAACTGTCATTACTCTTTCTTATATTTTCTTCAATTTTTCCTAATTGAATACAGACAATTTCATCATTCACTTGTGAGTGGACAGTTTATTTTGCTGCTGTTACAGTATTACCACAAAATAACTTATTAATAGATACATCATAAATAAATGAAAAAGGAAGAGCAGGCAAGCATGCGCAGGAATTTTGTGTACTAATAAGTATAATGCAAATATTGGCCAGTGTTACTATTTCAATATTTACTGCATTTTTACTCAAAACAAAAATCTGTTCTACAGATGTGCGCATATATGAAGGTAAATGCCATTTGAAAAATAATTTTGAACCATTGGTAATAGTTTAATAGTCATATGTGTGTATCCACATAATTTTATTACAAACAATAGCATGGAAAAGATATCTTCCTGCTAGTGACAAAAGGTGTTTCATTGAATTAATGATCATTCTATTCTGTATGCTTTAAAACCACTTGGACATCTGTTTTCAAGTCAATATTTCCAAGTATCTTATTAAATTTTTGAAAATGCTACCTGAACAATTAGTATTCTATATGTTGCTAGTTTCATCTTATTATACATTATGATTCAAAAGTCAGTGAGTGAACTGTGATATCATCAGTATCCAAGTTTATCATATAGTTTATTTACTTGATAGGTGGCCAACTAGATACCTACCTAGTGTTCGCTTGCGTCTCTCTTACATATCATTTTATGTCTGATTGAATTTATTAAATGTTTTTATGTTGAATAGAAGGATAAATGCATAACTATAAGTTTTTTGACACCAAGGAATATAGTAGAAAATTGCAGGGTATCTTGCTGAATATATTTGCAACATACAGTAGAACGATTGTTCAAAATCTTAGCATTGTTCAATTTGTTTCTCATATGTTATCCATTTGTTTCCTTTCTTCTTCATTTAGTAAGTATCTAACTAATGCTTGTTTTGTCCCAAGATGGGCTGGACTTGCAGAATATCTACATGAATAGAATAAAATATGTATGCAAAATCTTGGTATGTCAGAGAAATTACAGTGAGAATGTGCTTGATGTTAAAAATGTTACAAAATGTGAAATGATTTTAAGAAAATATATTTCCATAAATTATTATACAATTGTGAGGAAACTTTTCTCCTTATTCCAGTTCTCTCATGATCATGAATAATTATGATTGGTAAAACAGAGAATTAGCAAACATACAACATCTTGGATGTTTGAATCATGGCTCCAAGCATGTTGGTCAAATTTGTTTTGTTCAGAAAATGGCAGAGGCTGGGCATGGTGGCGCATGCCTTTAGTCCTAGTACTTGGGAGGCAGAGGCATGAGGATCTCTGTGAGTTCAAGGGCAGCCTGGTCTAGTGAGTCCAGGACAGTCAAGGATACACAGAGAAACCCTGTCTCAAACAAACAAACAAAAACAAAAAAACAGAAAATGGCAGAGGATACCATCCCAGGAAACTATCAAAAGTAGAGTTAACTGATGAGTACAGACATAGGGTATACTTGTGAAATACTTTGATGATGATAATACGCCATACAAGGGTTTCTATCATTTGTGTGAAAAGAAACAAAACATAATCTAGGATTTAGTTTTACTCGTATTGCATTGAAGTTAGAAAATATTAACTTAGTAATTTATTGACTGCTTAAAAATCTTCAGGTAATCTTCACATTGCATATAGCATTTTATATCTTTATTTCATTAATATTAAGGACCATTAATATTATTCATTTAGAATATGGGTACCCTCTTTTATTTAATGATCTTCATTATGTAGAACAAAATAAAGTATCTAACACATTTTATTACATCTGAGCTACATAATTACATTTAAACTATATTGATTATGCTTTGAAATTTATAGAATTATAAGAAATATAGGTTGCTTTATATATCATACAAATGTCATAAAATTCTCAAACCATTTTTAAGGGTCATTTTCCTGAGCTTTTTTCCTTTCAACTGAATTTTTCTTAATGTCATGAACTTGCACTCCAAACTCCTTTAAGCATTCCTGGTTGTTCAGATATAGAGCCTAACTTCGGTGATGATTCCCTCCAGTGCTATCCATCAATGCTTTGGGGACACCATTTATGAAAACATTTTTTTTCTAATGCACTGTAGTAAACTAGTAGCACTTTTCTTTAAGATTTGCTTTTCTAGTTCACAGCATTTTACACAAGAAATAATTAAGAACATCAGTTTTAACACAAATGTTTGTCAAGACCAAAGACATTATGATTAAGATGGAGACATTTTTAATATTTCTTTTTTAAATAAAATTAACTTCTTAATGGAAAATGAGGACCATTGCAGGTGGGGTCATTTTTAGAAGCAATGTAGAGTATAAATTATACATCCTAGAGTTTGTGTCAGGAATCAATTACATCTTCAATTTCTAAAACTTTGAGTCACTATCCTCTATTTAGAATATTACAAACATAGCTTGGTTATTGTTCTGCAATACTTATGTCCATATCTGGTGAACATTCAAATCATACATTTAAAATGTCTGATGAAGTCGGATAAAGTATGCATCAAATTAACAACTATAGTAAATAATCTAGTCTCTATTCATAGTCATTCCTTTGTATTTCATCAAGATGCTTAGCATGTGAGGGCATAAAAAAGGGATTAGCTATCCGTCACATAATTGGCTGTTCAAGGACTCTATCACTATTACTTTTCTAGTTTTCAGGCTCATGTTCCACTCCCTTACTGTCTATAATAACATTGTTACTTCTACTGAATGAGGGGTCTGTTCAAACTAAAATTAAATTGATGTTAGTCATATGTATTATATGGGTTTGGAGACTCCCATTTAAAACTGATTATAGATTATGCCACAGGAGAATTTATAATACAGATGTAGAATTCATATTGAAGACCTATAGGACACAAAATTTTATATCCAAGCAAAAACTAAGGAAAAATATGTCAAACACTAATATCCTCTTTAGAAAAAAAATATGACTTACAAATGAAAAGACAGCTGCAAAGGATGCTATGAAGCAATGACAGACACTTCACTGCATGCAACATTGGTTGCACAGAAGAGATTGGAAGAGTGTGGAAGAAAAGTAGAATTCATTTCATTTCAACTGATATTTCTCTGCCCAAAACTTGTTACAGGATTTTTTAAATAAGGAGATACTGGTACCACTGTGTGTAGTATATGCTTCATCCTACATAAGAATGGTTATATTCACTCTATTCACAGTTATATATAATTTCTTCCAAAGTAAATTGTATTGTTGTCATTATAGCTTACACTTCACTGTATTTATAAAAATCAAGAAGTGAAGAAAAACTCTGTGTATGGTTGAAAAACTTTCTGAACTGAATGCTAAGAAGATTCTTTTCATTTTCCCAGTGAGCCTATGATTCCATAAGAAGGTAAAAGATGGGAAAAGAAAGAAGAGAAGAAGGAGAGATAAATTGAAGAAAAAAAGAATATCAGGACACAAGATTGAAATGGTTTTTCTGGGCTCTTAGGTTGATCCAAATTTTATCAACCAGCTGTAGAATTTTGGTCAAATTTCACCTTATATCTTGCATACTCCTATCTCTAAAGGAAAGAGAATGAATCTCAGATTTCATTCCAAGCTCATACTTTCATTACAAAAGCAACTATAGTAATACACATTTTGGTCCTCAAAAATATTTCCATCATATTGCCTACAAATATCTAATCACAATGTTATATATATATATATGTGATATATATATATATGATATATATATATATAATCATATATCATATATCATCATGAAAAAATACATGAAGAGCAATTTAAAATTCCTACATATATTTAAAATGTTCATAAACATGAAATCAAGAATTATATGTTCCATTCTTAAATACTTGATATATATTTTAATGGTCACTTCTGTAGGATCTGATTTTTACAGTATTAGAAAAGCCAAGAGGTCATGGCACAGGCCTTTAATGCAAGCTTTCAGGAAACAGAGGCAGGCAGATGTCTCTAACTTCAAGGCCAGCCTAGTCTACAGCATGAGTTCCAGGAGAGTTAGGCTACACAAATAAACCCTGTATCACAAACCCAAAACCAAATCCAAAATAAAAACAACAGGTATAACAAAAATTGAATGTTAGAAGGACAAATGATGTTTTTAAAAAAACCTCAAAAGCCAATTCTGGGAAGGGAAAAACTCTACAAGTTTTTGCCATGCTTTCTTAGTTAATATTGTTTTTAATCATACCCAGTGAAGAGTTGGTTAGTTTGCTTGTGCAGTACTGTTTCAGCCTTTATTGTGATTAGAATGTCTTATGAAAGGTAAACCATTATTTCTAGTTCCTATGTATCTTTTATACAATTTAAAGTATGGTTCAAACAAATGATTCTCACAAGAAAAATAATACCTTATAAATAAATGTCAATGCACTTATTATTACCACCCATGCCAGTCCAGAAAACAGAAAGTAAATGTTCAGGATGCATTAATTCTAAAGAATTAGATTTTTAGACATAAGACACTAATAAAACTGTTGGATCCCACTTCGAAACAAAAAGAACAATAGAAAGAATCAAAGAAACCAAGAGTTGGTTATTTGAGAAAATCAACAAAACAGACAAAGCCTTAGCCAAATTAATTAAAAGGCAGATGAAAAAAACCCAAATCAACAAAATGAGAAATGAAAAGAAGAAATAACAACAGACATTGAGGAAATTCAGAGAATCTTTAGGTCCTACTTTAAAAATCTGTACTCCACCAAATATGAAAACTTAAGTGAAATAGACAATTTTCTTGATAGATTCCACCTACCAAAGTTAAATCAAGATCAGGTTAACAGATTTAACAGCCCGATAACCCCTAAGGAAATGGAAACAGTCATTGAAAATCTCCCAACAAAAAAAGCCCAGGGCCAGATGGTTTCAGCACAAAATTCTACCAGACCTTCAAAGAAGAGCTAATACCAATACTCTTCAAACTCTTCCACAACATAGAGTCAGAAGGAAAACTGCCAAACTCATTCTATGAGGCCACAGTCACCCTGATTCCTAAACCATACAAAGACCCAACAAAGAAAGAGAACTTCAGACCAATCTCCCTCATGAACATAGATGCAAAAATATTTAATAAAATACTGGCAAACCGAATCCAAGAACACATCAAAAGTATCATACACCATGATCAAGTAGGCTTCATCCCAGGAATGCAGGGATGGTTCAACATATGAAAATCCATCAACATAATTCACCATATAAACAAGATGAAAGAAAAAAAAACACATGATAATCTCACTAGATGCTGAAAAAGCATTTGACAAAATCCAACAACCCTTCTTGCTAAAAGTTCTGGAGAGAACTTGCATACAAGGTCCGTACCAAGAAATAATAAAGGCAATATCCAGCAAGCCAGTAGCCAGCATCAAATGAAATGGAGAGAAACTTGAAGCATTTCCTCTAAACTCAGGGACAAGACAAGGATGTCCACTTTCACCATATCTCTTCAATATAGTACTTGAAGTTCTTGCTAGAGCAATAAGACAACTTAAGGAGATGAATGGGATACAAATTGGAAATGAAGTCAAGGTATCCCTATTTGCAGACGATATGATAGTCATAAGTGACCCCAAAAATTCAATCAGAGAACTCTTACAGCTGATAAACACCTTCAGCAAGGTAGCTGGATACAAAAATTAATTCAAAAAATCAGAAGCCCTTCTTTATACAACAAACAAATGGGCTGAGAAAGAAATCAGGGATACAACTCCCTTCACAATAGCCACAAACAATATAAAATACCTGGGGGTAACTCCAAGCAAGCAAGTAAAGGACTGTTCAACAAGAACATCAAGCCCTTGAAGAAATAAATAGAAGAGGCCATCAGAAGATGGAAAGATCTCCCATGCTCATGGATAGGTAGGATCAACATAATAAAAATGGCCAACCTACCAAAAGCAATATACAGATTCAATGCAATTCCTATCAAAATACCAACGCAATTTTTAGAGACATGGAAAAAGCTATTCTCAGTTTCATATGGAACAACAAAAAAAAACCCCAGAATAGCTAAATCAATCCTGAAAATAAAATAAAAACATCTGGAGTTATCACCATCCCAGATTTCAAGCTCCACTACAGAGCAATTGTAATAAAAACAGCATGGTACTGGTATAGAAACAGACCAGTGGATCAATGGAATCGAATTGAAGACTCAGAAATGAACCCACACACCTATGGTCAACTAATTTTTGACAAAGAAGCCAAAACTGCACAATGGAAAAAGGACAGCTTCTTCAACAAATGGTGCTGGTATAACTGGTTGTCCACATGTAAAAGAATGAAATTAGACCCATACTTATCACCTTGTACAAAACTTAAGTCCAAGTGGATCAAAGACCTTAACATAAGGCAGGACACATTAAATCTATAGAAGAGAAAGTGGGTAAAACCCTTGAACTCATTGGCACAGGTGATAACTTCCTGAACAGAACACCTACAGCTCAGGACCTAAGACCAACAATCAATAAAAGGGACCTCATGAAACTGAAAAGCTTCTGTAAGACAAAAGACACTTGTCATTCGAACAAAACAGCAACCTACCAATTGGGAAAAGATCTTTACCAACACCACTTCTGACAAAGGGATAATATCCAAAATTTTAAAGAACTCAAGAAATTAAATGCCAAGAAACCAAATAATCCAATCAAAAAATGGGGAACACAGCTAAATCAAGAATTCACAAAAGAGCAATCCCTAATGACTGAGAGACACTTGAGGAAATGGTCAGCATCCTTAATCATCAGAGAAATGCAACTCAAGACAACTCTGAGATTCCATCTCACATCTGTTAGAATGGCTAAGATCAAAAGCTCAAATGACAGCACATGCTGGCAAAGTTGTGGAGAAAGGGGGACACTTCTCCATTGCTGGTGGGAGTGCAAGCGTGTACAACTACTATGGAAATCAGTCTGGTGATATCTTAGAAAACATGGAATAGCTCTACCTCAAGACTCAGCCACACCACGTCTGGGTATACATCCAAATGATTCCTCACTAAATCACAAGGAAGTTTCCTCATCTATGTTCATAGCAACTTTATTTGTAATAGCTAGAAACTGGAAACAACCCAGATGTCCCTCAACCGAAGAATGGCTGTGGTACATCTACACAATGGAATACTACTCAGCTATCAGAAACAATGAAATTATGCAATTTGCAGCCAAATGGATGGAACTAGAGAAGCTCATCCTGAGTGAGCTATCCCAGACTCAGAAGGATGCACATGGCATCTATTCACTTATAATCAGATTTTAGCCATATACTATAGGATAACTATTACTACAGCCAATGCACCAAAGGGAACAGGAACATGGACTTTGTTTCCTGTCAATGAGACACTTTGCCCTAGTGGGGCTGCTTTGTAGGCCCCCAGAATATGTGGAGGCTCTTGGCCCTCATATGACTAGTGAACTGGGGCAGGGGACTTTTATGTAGGGACACTCCACTCCAGGGGTGTGGGATGGAAGGGATAGGGGGTAGAGGGTGGTAGGGAGGGACTGGGAAGGGTGGAAAAAGGGCACTGTGATAAAGATGTAACCTGAAGTAATAAATAAATATATATTTATAAAAACTCCTAACTTAAACACCATGCAGTAATCTCTTTTAATGAAATAAAATATATTCTTTGGAGTATAAATAAAAACTGTTGGATCCCTTTCCCCTAGCTGGGCTGCCTTGTCTACTCAGTCCTCCTGTGATTTGATGTACCAGGGTAGGTTGGTACCCATGGGGGTCTCTCTTTCTCTCAGGAGAAGGGAAGAGGTGAAACAGGAAAAAGGGGATGTAAGTGTGGGACTAGGAGGAGAGGAGGGAGGGGGGCTGCAATGAGGATGTAAAGTGAATAAATAATTAATTAATGAAAAAAACACTCTTCTCCCATTCTGCCCTATGAGTATCCAGCAAAACCAATGAAGTTATGAGTGCACAGACTAAAGGAATGAGAAATAAGTGATATTTCAGTCTCAGTCCTAAAGAAAGCAATGTATAATGTCCACCTTCTGCAAAGGGTGTGAAAACAGGGGAAGAGTCTGAACATGGGGAGAGAGGTTGCAAATGCTATTTCCTGGATATGATACAGCCATTTCAAACACAATCTCATGGCCACTGCAGTTGTCTGTGCTGGACCAATCATAGACCAGCTTTATCAATAGTAAATCATGGACCTCAGACAGGCTCATTGGGCCCTTCTCCTTCCTGCTGAGCTATTGTATACTGATGAACTCGTGGGGAGCCACAGTCTTTCTCTTTAGTTATTTACTCAACAATGAGACTCCAGTGGATGCTTCCAAATTCATTATCACATAAAAAATCAGTGGGCCACAATATTAAACAAACAGACGTGAATACGGGGAAATGAATCATAGGAAAAAAAAGACAGAATGGCAAAGATAGGAGATAAAGGAGACAGTGTAGGACAAAGTAGCAGAACGCATTTCTATACATGCACAAAATTAAGGGAGAGTTTTAGTAAATAATAAGTGTCAACAAGACTTGTCTCCATCTAAACGAAGAATTATTCTTTACTAATAGTACTTTAGTTTGACATTGAAAATATTTATGTACCTACTGTGAACACTTTTAAATGATTCACCTGGCATGAGAAGATATCCCTGAGTACATGATTAATTATAGGATTTTTGGTCACTTCTACCATTTTGTTCTCATCTGCACAGAACACCCAGATGAGTTATATTTTCTTTACTTTTTGAAGTTCAAGTCCATTCATGGGAAGTTTATTAATAAGATTAATATGTCCTTTGTTTCATCAGTTTTATAATCGAGCTGAATCAATTAAAACAGATAAATCTCTAATAAAGTTTAACATTCAACCAGAATTTCAACACTCCTTCCCAAGGGAATGAGCAAAGATACCCGAGGCCATGTTTACTAACTTGCTCCAGGATAAAGCTTTGTATTTAATCACAGATTGCTCCTACAAAATTCCCGACAGTTTTAATTAATTGGTTTCACTCATGGTCATTCAAAGATTTGAAATCTTTTACATACATTATCATAGTTTAAAACACAGCATTCATTCTATTTTGTGATTTTTTCTTCATAAGATGCAGGGTGTCAGAGAAAAAATTTCTTATCATGAGGAAGGAATTGAATCAACAAGCACAGCAGTAATTGCAAATGAATGAACCATTCCTAGCTCCATTGCCAAAAAGTAATCAAAAGGAAATTAACTTTAGATCAATTAAATCTACTTCAATGAAATGTGTAATTCATGGCAGACATTTGCTCTTTCTTATAATTATATAGTTATATGTTAATCTCTTGGTAGATATCATATATCATTATAAAAAGTCAGATGTGTAAAGACAAGTCATTTGTAGCCAGCAAGTCAATGGCAACATCTAAAATGCTAGAATAAAACAAAATTAAACCTTTATGTAAGTGTCTAGAAATTAATTATATATCTGTGACTATATTTTCCAGGAAAAGACAATAATAGGGGCTAAAGTTTTTTTTAGCTAGATGTTATGTAATAGTAAATCCCTTTAACACAGCATTCAGGAACTTTTTGTAGGACAATCTCAAGTTCATGTTTTTTGTTTCTTTGTTTGTTTTGTTTGGGGTTTTTTTTTAGGATGCAAAGTGTCTCAAAGTACATTTTAAGGATGCAAAAATGTACATTGCTACACTAAAGACACATTAGGATAATACTCAATTGATGAAAATTAAACCTTTGCTTATGAGACATGTATGTCCTTTTCAGCCTGAAATGGCAATGAACTTAGAAAAGACCCTGGTGTGTGTGTGCACATAATAGTCCTATGAAAACTAGGCTTCTGATTTTCAAAATTGTCACTTGCTCAAACAAATTTATCTGGATATTTTTTCCCAAATTCACAAAGATATTCTGTTTTTCTTTTTAGCAGTGACTTTGTTAAGATATTTCCTTCAAAACTGATTTGGAAAGAGAATGCTTAGTTGTCAATGACAAAGGGAGAGAACCACAGTTACATATTCTTTAGATTACTCCCAATATGATTATCCATCTTCCACTTCCACAACACAACCACTTCTAAAATAAAAAAAAAAAATTTAGCCACATGCCTTCCAGCTTATATATTTTTTCATTCAGCTTTCAAAATATTTTAAAATTGAAAATGTAATTTGTACCTGAAATAATCTCACTTAGTCTCCATAGCCACAAGATGCTAGAATATGTAGATATTTCTTCTCTCACTATAATACAGAAACATTCTTTAATGCCATGAGTTGTGGTTGTCTACCCTGCAGACTGTTGCATGCAACAAAACTGAATATGGGTTGAGTGCTTTGTGTAACTTGTCCTATTTTCTCTCTTTCTGTAGCTTCTAGGGTTATCAGACATATAATAAAGTTCTTCAAGAACACAGAAACACCCGGGTGTTGTGGCACACGCCTTTTTTTTTTCCTTTATTTTTTATTTCTTCAAGTTACATCTCAATTGCAGTCCCCTCCCTATTTCCCCCTCCAGTTCCACCCTCCCACCCTAAAGCCCCCATTCTCTTCCTTTTTTTTTAAGTTTAAGGTATATCTTATTTTCCCCTACAGTTTCCCCTTTCAGTCCAACAAATGGATCTTTCTCTTATAATAATAAATACAATACAAAACAACAGAGGTAATTAGGCCACAATTATGACGGTTATATGGCTTAGCATACATTCCCAATGTCCAGACCATATATATTTGGTACCTGACTTTAACATTCTACTATCTAACCATCTCCATGAGTTTAAAGTTCTATATCTGACTCAACATTTATACTAACTTGCAACACAATTTTAAAAGTATATTTTTAGATCTATAACACTCTCTTGACTCCTAAACAACTCAAAATTTAATTATGAGACTCTAGCTATCTGTTCTTCAACCACCTCAGAGACCTGAGAGGGATAAATATATCTGATTTTATAGGAAGTACAGGGCCTGCAGCTTCCAAAACTAAGAATGACATACCAGTGGCTGCCTGGACAGTTCCCATTTTCTCTCCATACAATACAGCATCGCTCTTCAGTCGTTTGGCCCCGCTTCTCTGACAGACATTGATTGTAGAGCAGGGGTTATGAAGGACTTACCTACCCTGTCTTGGCAGAGCTAGGCTGTCGACTTACCTGCTTCCAGGTTTTGTCCTTTTTGGACAGCATTCTGTGTACAGTTAGAACAAGGGGCTTTTCCTACCAAGAGACAGGCTTGCGACTAATTCAATCAACTCCCACTGGAGATTCTTCAATGTTCATCTTCTACTTGGAGGAGAATAGGGGGTGCTGTCAGGAGATGATATGTCTTGATATAAAAAAATCTAAAGTTACGAAAACATCTTTGAATGCCATATTCTGCAGATCTCTTGAGGTTTTTGAAGAGGCCCTATCTATCTCTTATATTAGGGTAAGCAGATGTTGCTTGTCTCTTAGCAGGTTTATTTCTGATTAGCTTACAAAATAAGTATAATAGGCTGTCATAGTACCTAACAGAATGACTGGCTTGCATAATCATTAGTTTGCATTTCTAAATTATCCTAAACAGTTTATAACAATTAGTAGTAAAAGGCCAAAACATCACATTTCATTTTTTTTCTTTACCTCCTAACCCTTCCATCCCATTTCTCTGGGGTGGGGTGTCCTCATATAACAGTCCCTCATCTCAGTTGAGAGGTCGTATGAGGGCCAAGAGCCTCCTCATTCATTGGGGGTCTACGAGGCAATACCATCAGTGAAAAGTGTCTCATTGCCCGGGAGAGAGAACTAAAAACAAATAAGCAGACAAATAGATAAAAAAGACTAAAAAATAGAAAAAAATAGAAAAAAATTTATAAAAAAAATAAATAAATAAAAATAAAAAGTCTATGTCCAAGTTCCCTTTGGTGTGTTGGTTGTAGTATCAATACCTTCTACTATATAGCTACAGTCCTACTATAAGTGAATAGATGTCATATGCGTCTTTCTGTGTCTGGGTTAGCTCACTCAGTATGAGCTTCTCTAGTTCCATTCATTTGGCTGCAAATTGCATAATTTCATTGTTCCTGATACCTGAGTAATATTCCATTGTGTAGATGTACCACAGTTTTTTAACCCTTTCTTCAGTTGAGGGACATCTGGGTTGTTTCCAGTTTCTAGCTATTACAAATAAGGCTGCTATAAACATAGATGAGGAAACTTCCTTATGATTCCGTGAAGAGACATTTGGGTGTATACCCAGAAGTGGTATGGCTGGGACCTGAGGCAAAGCTATTCCAAGTTTTCTAAGATATCGCCAGACTGACCTCCATAGTGGTTGCACAAGCCTGCACTCCCACTAGCAATGGAGTTGGGTACCCCTTTTTCCACACCCTCGCCAGCATGTGCTGTCATTTGAGCTTTTGATCTTAGACATTCTGACAGGTGTGAGATGGAATCTCAGAGTCGTCTTGAGTTGCATTTCTCTGATGATTAAGGATGTTGAGCATTTCTTCAAGTGTCTCTCAGCCATTAGGGATTCCTCCTTTGTGAATTCTCTATTTAGCTCTGTCCCCCATTTTTTGATTGCATTATTTGGTTTCTTGGAATTTAATTTCTTGAGTTCTATGTTGATATTAGCACACCTTTAAACTCAGCACTTGAGAAGCAGAGGCAGGTGGATCTCTGTGAGTTCAAGGCCAGCCTTGTCAACAAAGTGAGTCCAGGACAGTCAAGGATACACAGAGAAAACCTGTCTCAAAAAGCCTAAAAAAAAAAAAAAAAAAAAAAAAAGACAGAACCATAAAGAAGTCCCAGAGTCCAGGTTGTTAAATGCCTGTCTTTTGACTGGGAATTACTATTTGGGATGCTAGGCTGGCAAGAACATTTTGGTAAGGCACTGAATTGTCTGTTGAACTGTAGAGTACTTTCTGCTGTTTGCCCCAAGGGCTATATTCATGAACTCCTGCCCTGCTAGCTATATGACATGTACATCCAGAATTGCTGAGCATCATAGTGTCACTAAACTACTGAGAGAGACACCTCCTCACTTTGTGTCAGTACCATCTAAAGTAATTAATGAAAATCAAGTTTCAGCCTCCTATTCTTCTTTGAGCAGTATTTTTTTTCTCTTCAATTCACCTTCTAGTGTCATGAAACAATCAAGTGCTCAGGAATTTACTAAGAAAATTTATCAAACACAAACGTGATATGTGATTTCTAGATCCTAAAATTAATGATGAAGGTTTCAAGACGTCATGGATTTTCACGATGGTACTGAAGCAAATTTTCCTATAAGAATTTTTTTTTCTTCTTGAAACACACACACACATGTGGATAGAGGGATACCACAAATCATTTCTCTCTACAATATAGGAACACTGTTGTTCATGGAATTATTAAATATAGAGACAATGTAGTTAAGAAGTTGGTGTGTGTGACAATTACCTTAACAAAATAACTAGGAATTGTGAGAGTTACAAAATATTAAAATGAACATATTGTATACAGTAGATTGTATATTAAGTTTATTAATTTTGTTTGTAATCACTTTATTACTTCATGTATAATGTTAAAGACTTTTCATTGCACTACCAACTGTAATTCTTTATCATTTCCCCTTCAATCAATATCATGATTTTTTTCTCTAAAAATAAAGAGAAGAAAATAAAAAATAACATTTAAAAATGTAGTCTAATTTATGCTAACTGCTCCAGTCTTACCCATCTGTGATCCTTATGAACTATAATAATTACCTGCCTGCAAGATATTTCCACTGATGCAATAGTGGCATAGATGTTAGAAAAGTAACAAACTATCTTTTTTAAATTTATTTTTTATTTCTTCGAGTTACATCTCAATCACAATCCCCTCCCTACTCCCCACTCTGTTCCCACCCTCCCACCCTCTACCCCCTCAACTCCCCCCATCTACTTCCTATTTTTTAAGTTTGAAGTATATCATTCCCCCCCCCCCCAACAGCTCCCCTGTCAGTCTAACAAATGGCTCTTTCTCTTATAACAACAAGTACAATACAAACCATCTTTTAAAGTTTGGATTTAAGGCTCACTCCATAAGATGAAATCCGTGACTAATATTCATAATGAGGTCAAGAACATGATACTAGATAAGTTATGGGCCTAGTGGAAAGCCTACTATAAATATTTTTTAAATGAACATAACAATAAAACAACTCCTGATGATATATTCTTATAACCACAGATCAATTCATCACTCAAATCATAGAAGCTTCACTTACAGTACCTGGTAATTAACAGAGACATATAACTGGGCAATGTAAGTAGAGTGAGCGATTTAGGTGAACACAGACCTGAATGTTACCCACTTGCCACACACCGCTCCTCAAGACTCAGAGATATATGTGAAAGAGGAAGCAAGAAACACTGCAAGAACCAGAGGTGGTGGAAGATTTGTAAGGTAACCACAATTTCTGGACACAACAGGGTAGGTTCATATGTGAACTCACAGGGTCTGTGACATCATGCACAAGACTAGCAAAACCTTAAGTTACAGATAAACCGTCCATAGAGGCAAAGGTCAATACAAAACCCACATTAGTCAAGAAGCTATTAACAGACAACAGCGACTTGAACAGAGAAAATACATATATTTCAATGGAATGACTGAGTGTTAGCAACCATAGAACAGGGCAAAGTGTAATTCTTGTTTTTCATTTGCATAGACTATCATAGTCATTAGTCCTATTTATGGCAAAATTATTCTTCAAATAATGTTGGAAATTTATTTTGCATATGTTCATTTAAGTATATATTTATATATCACCATAATCTCTCAACAATATGAATATATGTACATATGTAGTATTATGCAAATTTAATATGACATATTTTTAAATTCTTCTTTCTCTGAGGCCACTTTTTCAGCTTAGATAGCAGGAGTAGAAGGCAATGGTTTGATAAATATCAAGTTCCAATGACGGCAATTCACACCACACAATTTTAATATTGTCAATGAGATTTTTAATTCCATGGAACTTTGTGGACTATTTGGCCTGGTGTACAGAGAGCTACATAAAAGAAATCCAGTTTCAAATAAGACAGAAGATGAAGCATGAGATCAGCAGTTGTCTCCTGGCTTCTAACACATGTACTGTGGCAATCACACACACAGGGTCTCCCACACAGAGAGATATTTTTAAAGAAGACTCACTCAAAAGTGGAGACTAGTTTCTAAAAAAAAAGTAATGTGTTTTAATTTAAATATTAACACTCTATAACATTATTAAGAATTATTGAAGAAGCCGAGGACATGGTCCAGTGATTAAGAGCAACTGCTGTTCTGGAAGAGGAGCCAGACTTGGTGGCTACCAGGATCCACAAGATGGCTCACAACTATTCAGTCTGGGAGATCAAGGGGGGACTGGTTGTCTGAAGTGAGCTGGCATGTTCAGTATCTTCTGGACATGACAAGTCACTGAACTCATGAACTCACAGCGGCTATTACAACTAACACATGATATGCCCAGGGTCAATCTAGTCAACACTCTAGCATGGAGATGGAAGGGGAATAGATGGCCATAACTTGCTGGGTAGTTACTGGTAGTTGATGGTTCCTGGGGGGGGCGGGGGTGAAAGTTAATTTTCTCAAATAGTTTATGTAACTCATAATATAATGTCCATACACCACCAGGTGGTGCCTATAACTATTGGCATACAGGAGTACTAATTGAAATATATATATATATATATATAGAGAGAGAGAGAGAGGTGAAGCACAGGAGAGGGATAATGTGATGATGGTAGAGGAGAAAAGGAAAAGGAGTGGAAAAGGAGAGTTGGGAGAAAGATGGAGGGACGAATGGAAATGGGGAGCAGAGTGTAGTTATAATATAAATACATTGTATACATATACTAAACTACCAAAGAATTCATGGTCCAGAAAACAGTACAACTAGTTGAACAGTTTTCCTTAAGGTTTAAACTCTGATAAACTCGTTCTTCCTAAGTTATGACACTTAATCAAAATCATTTACCTTATCACATATATTTACCTTTCCAGGCCTACAAAAGACAATAGCTTCTTTTCTTTTGCTGTTTGTTTTATATAAGGTATGTATAAAAGGATTGCTTCCTAGATGACTGCAATGGTCTGAACATCACAAATCTTTCTACTTAATCAAGTCATTTGCCCAAACGATAAATATTTAAATTAAAACAGCTTTAGTACCGATACTCCACATTGTTCCTAGTGGTGAATTATTGTTCTCCTTCTGGATTTTTGTGACAGAGATGGAGTGGGTGACAGGATTCCTTAATGAAGATGGAATAGTAAATTCTCCATTTCCTCGGCAATTCAAAATGAAACTTCTTATTTAAATGCTGGTGTTGGTCAAAAGCAATGACATTAAATGACTGTTCTTTTAAATATCACTAATAAATACCAGAATGTAGAAAAATAGAATTATGCTAAATCAAATTATGATAGTTTTGAAATGGTAAAATATTCCTGAATTAGATAACAAAAAAGATCCGGTTGTTTTGATATTCATTTTCTTTCAATTCTTTTTACTAGTTCACTTTGTTCACAATTAACATGAACAGCAAACGTCAGTCTTTGAAGCCATGCAAAGCCTTATCCTGAGGTAGTGCTGCCTTCCTTATTTGGTGGAAAATGAGGTGCACTATTGGCAAATGAATATCATATGGGAGGTTGACATTTTTTAGAAATAAGAGATAAGAAAATAAACAAGAAAAAGAGGTGTAATAGTTTGTTAGTTCTCTTGAGTAAAGCTGAATAGAGTCTCCAGTAGCAGAAATATAAGTACTTTAACTTCTGCAATAGACTTTATCCGTGATTTCACTATAGTAGCAAACAACCAGACCTTTCTATTCAAAAAAGCACATTCATTGCATAAATGTAACATATAATCTTAGCTTACTTGGAATATGACATTTTATACTCATATTATGCTCTTTGCAATCAAGCTGTTTATTGCTTTTTAAGTAAAACTCACAGAAACGGTTCAGTCACACAGGAAGAGGACTGGAGTTTGGACCTCAAGATCCCAGGTCCATGCAGGGTGAGTGTGAAGGCTAGCCTGAAATTTCAGCTTCAGGTGAACACAGAGGATCCCTGGAGTAAGCTAGATGGGGACAAGCTTTTTGGTTGACTGAAAGTTTACCTTAGGGATGGTGAGAAGAATCTGCTGTTAAAGGTTAAGCCTCACATACAAAAGGAAAAGAGTTTGGTTTGATTGAGAGCACCAAAGAAAGAATAAGGAAGAGAAGCAATAGGGAAAGAGGCTGGACTCTATATCAGCCTGAGGCCTCCACACATCATACACATATGCCCTGCCTCCACACACACATGCCCACACATGTGAACACACATACATACCACACACATATACACAGATGTGAAACACTATGAACACTTACACATGCAATAATAGTTAGGGTTAGTAACTAGTTAAAATAACTTCTCACTATTGAAAACCTGAATAGAATCTGAATGGTTCATATATTTAACTCTTTTACCTGTAGAATTGTTCCTAGTGGGAAAAATTTTATTTTATTTTATGGATTTCAAAGCCAAATATATTATTACATTAATAGATCAGATGATTCAAACATCTATTCAGCAGTTTGGTAAATTTTGTGAAAAACTAGATTATGAGTTTATTCTAGTTAAGTTGACTAAGAAGAGTAATAATAAAATCTGTGAAGAAAAACCTATGGTAAATTATAATTCATATATGTGTGTGTGTGTGTGTGTGTGTGTGTGTACAAAACTTTAAGTTTCATATAATATAATCCTCACTCTTTTAGAACATTGTTATTGATGAAATTTGGATAAGGATTGCTTTTCAGAATTACTCAAGTCATTCCTTCATTAACAAGCAAATATAACTAACAAGTATTACAATTTCCCATTATATAAAAGTATACAGGACACATATTATCAAAACAGCCACACATAATAAGTTATACATACAGTCAACTAGTTATTGCTTATAGCTAAAGGATTCATCTCCTCACTATTGAAAACCTAAATAGAAACTGAACTCTTTCACATGTAAAATTGCTCATAGTGGGAAATTTTTTCTTTATTTTATTTTAAGGGTTTAAAAGTCACATATATTACCACATTAATAGATCACATAATTTAAACATTTAATGAAAGTTTTCCCTACCTAACAAAAATATATATACTGTATAGTTCTTTTTATTTCTAAGTTGTTGATTTCAGCGCTAAGTTTGGTGATTTCCTGCCTTCTGCTCCTCTTGGGAGTGTTTGCTTCTTTTTTTTTTTTCCCAATTCACCCAGTTTAGCTGTTAATTCGCTAATATGAGCTGTCACAATTTTCTTTTTGAAGGCACTTAGTGCTATGAACTTTCCTCGTAGCACAGCTTTCATTGTGTCCCATAGGTTTGGGTATGTTGTGCCTTCATTGTTGTTGAATTTTAAGAAGTCTTTGATTTTCTTCTTTATTTCTTCCCTGACCCAATAGTCATCTAGTAAAGAGTTGTTCAGGACCTGAGACCAACAATCAATAAATGAGACCTCATGAAACTGAAAAGCTTCTGTAAAGCAAAAGACACTGTCATTCGAACAAAACAGCAGCCTACAGACTGGGAGAAAATCTTGACCAACCCCACAGAGGGCTAATATCCAAAATCTACAAAGAACTCAAGAAATAAAATGTGAAGAAACCAAATAATCCAATCAGAAAATGGGGGACAAAGCTAAATAGAGAATTCACAAAGGAGGAATCCCTAATGGCTGAGAGACACTTGAAGAAATGCTCAACATCCTTAATCATCAGAGAAATGCAACTCAAGACGATTCTGAGACTCCATCTCACACCTGTCAGAATGTCTAAGATCAAAAGCTCAAATGACAGCACATGCTGGCGAGGGTGTGGAGAAAGGGGAACCCTCATTTATTGCTGGTGGGAGTGCAGGCTTGTGCAACCACTATGGAGGTCAGCATGGCGATATCTTAGAAAGCTTGGAATATCTCTGCCTCAGGACCCAGCCATGAGGAATTGCTGTTTATACCCACAGGGAAAAAATCAGGGGAAACACACACAAAACATACAATAAAAATTTTTATTTGTGCTGAAACAGAAAAAGAATTACTTGGGAAATACTTGAATATCAACTGCAGAATGGGTTACAGTATATATTGTCTTTGAAGTACAGTTCTGAGAAATGTTTGAGTAAAGGGCTCCACTAGGCCTTTTGGTATAGTATGATATGTTCCTAAGGAGCCATCCAGGCTTTTTCATTCTGCAGAGCTGAGTGTCTTTCACTTCAACTGGACTGTTTTTTTGCCAATTCTTGATATCCAAAGTAAACAAACTATGGACTGCTAATAGAGGAGCAAAAGAGTCCTGCCCACAGAAATACAAACAAATGTTTTACAACAATTGCATTGATTTTCGTCATCTACAAAAATGTCACTGTAACCTTACATAGGCATAGGTAATAAAAAATAACATTTTAGTATTCTTTACTACCTCTCTGTGTATATGTTATGAAATGCTTGTGGCATATAACATTAAATCAAATCATTAGCAGGCTTTGATTTTGTATTTCAGTAGGTTGTAATTTTTGGCATGCTGCAAATTCTTTACTTAATATTAAGGACTTTGTTATGTATTTCAAAAACAAAGAGAAGTAATTGAAAGCTCTTAAACAAATAATGCAATGGTTAGTTGTTCAGGACATAGATTGGTGTCGAAAATAGAAAAAATAGTTATGAGGAGAGGAGAGGTTCTATCAAGAGCCCACTGAATAGCAGGGTCATGGGTAAAAGGGGAAACAATGGCTTAGGGAGAAGTGGAATGATTTAAGTGGTATTATGAAGAAAGATGTAGAAAAACCATTGTATAAAAAATAGAGAAGACTGAAGTAAGGTTGACACACAACTTCTGAAAACCTCTGGAAACCTAGTACATCTGTTATTAGATGTACCATCCAGCTACTAAAAAGAAAGAAGCAAAACCTCCTTTGAGTAGAAGCTTTTCATAGCTATGGAGTTTATTCACTCTGCATCAAAGGGTCACTTGTGCATGGCTAGTCAGTTCTGATAGTTAAATCAAACAAATATCACAGAAAATAAAAACAACTATTACAAACATATGAGTATTTTGCTCTATAGACCAATCTGTGAGATAACTGAGCCTGCAATATGGATATTTTAAAGTCTTGACTGCAAAAAAAAAAAGAAAAGAAAATATTGACAATTTATTCAAAGTATTAGAGGCTTAGATTAATTGAAACGATAAACACAAATGTTTAAATCATTTATAATCAACAAACTGCTTCATCTATTTAAATGTGTAAGCTAAAGAAGGATAAAATCTGCAGCAGAGAGGAAAATCAGGGAAGTTATAAATACACATCTGTATATTAATTATCTGAAGAGGTTGAAGATCCTAATTCCTGTTGTGGAAAATATCGATATGCTATAATAGATTCATAACACACACTGTTAGAGCAAATGGACTGGATGTTTTCATTGCTACAATAAAATACCCTGGACTAGGTTACTTATAAGTATACATCTGTTGCTCAAGGCTCAGGGTCCAAGAAGTCCAGGGACATGACATCTGAATTTGACATCTGGCAAGGGATTATTACTTTCCCCCTAAACCAGAAACAATCCCCTCATACTTCTATTGGAAGGTGCTAATTATATCAAGAAGACAGAGTAGTCAGGATTAAACAGTTTCCTTTGGTCCAAGCTCATTTTATTCCAACAGGATTGGTATTTTAATAAATGAATTAAATAATTTCACCAGATGATACCACTGGTTGAAATAATTTAAAAGTATCCTTCAAGTATCTATCATGTTCTTTACCTGACAACAGTATAGCACATAAGAATATATTTCCATATATTTATCAAAAGTCTAATATTCCACAAATGGCTAAAAAAAAATAACGTGTGATACATTTACCACAATGGAATACTACTCAGCTATCAGAAACAAGATTTCATGCAATTTACAGCCAAATGGATGGAATAGAAAAGCTCACCCTGAGTGACCTAACCCAGACTCAGAAAGATGCACATGGCATCTACTCACTTATAATTGGATTTTAGCCATATAGTACAGGATAACTATCCTACAACCAATACACCAAAATGATCAGGAACATAGAGTTTGTTACCTACCAAGAGGATAATTTGCCCTAGGAGTGCTACCATGTAGACCCCCATTGCAAGAGGAAGCTCTTAGCCCTCATATGACTGTTGAACTGAGAAGGGCTGATATGTAGGGACACCCTACTCTGGAGGGGTAGGATAGGAGGGAGAGAGATGAGAGGGTGGGAGGGTAGGAGGGTAGGACCAGGAGGGTTAGAAAGAGGACACTGTGATGGAGATGTAACTTGAAGTAAAAAATAAACATTAAAAAAGTCTAATATTCCTTCTTGATTATTAAGAGCATAATAACAAGAGTTATTGTACTATATATTGTGTCTTTGAGTAAATTATACATTACTAAAGGTATCTAGTTTGGTCCAGATTTAATATAGTGTCCTCCGTGAATACTGATTTGATTGGATGTAAAAGAAACAATATTGACAAAACGAATAAAGCATTGACTTTATTACTGATATCTCAGAATTAACTTCATTATACAATTACAACAAGTCAACTGAAGTAGAAACAATCCATTATATGTTACTCATATTTGGTCTCATTCAGGTTTTCCAGATACATTTGCATTAGGCAATGAGGAGATTGAGCAATTGCTAATAGGAAGTGTGTTGGAATACTCAAAATTTCATGAGAAACATATTAACAGCTCGGGTCTAAAGAGAAAACTCTCTTATCACTTGGCAACAAGCAAAAGAAATATTTTTAAAGTGTCCTACATGTTATCACTATAACCAAACTCCATTCCCTGCTCATAGTAACCATAGCGATACCAAAAAGGATGAAATTTGGCAAATGGATGTGTTTCATTTTGCAGAATTTGAAGGTACATAACTCATACCATTGATACCTACTTAGGGTTTACATGGGCAACTGCTTTAAGTTCTGAAAAATCTGATTGTGTTATTACACGTTTATTAGAAATAATGGCATTTATGGATTTACCTGCTCAAATTAAGGCTGATAATACTCCTGCATATGTATCTAATAAAATGAAACTATTCTCTGTATATTATAATAAAAAGCATATTACTGGTACACCACACAATCCTACAGGACAAGCAATTGTAGAAAGAGCTGATCATACCTTAAAAGAAATGCTTATTAAACAAAAGGCAGAATTAAGGAATCCCAGGGACAGATTACATAATACTTATATTAACACTGAATTTTTTGAATGTTGATGAAGTAGGTACCACTACAGCTGAGAGACACTGGGTTATAAAAACAACTGAGGAATTAAATCAATTAATATACTCTAAGGATATTTTGACTTCAGAATGGAAATCTGCAATAGTTTTAAAATGGGGACATAGTTATGCCTATGTGTCTACAGGGAATGAAAAAAATGTGGTTGCCAACAAAACTTAAAAAGATTATATCTGACCAGGTAGAACCTCCTATTACCTGAGATATAAATGTCTTCTCATGCTAAGAGTATCTTATTAACTGTCTGATGTTCGTGATATTCAAGTCTTTCATTTAGCATGGATGGAGTTTATGCTTCAAATGGACTTACAAAGTTAATATATACCTTTGTTCTGCTCAAACTTAGTGAAAAATTTATTTTCAAAGCCAAAGATTGAATGACAATAATGACAAGACAAATAGGCCAGATGATTTCAGCCTAACAGACTGCTTCAATCACTATTTTTTCTAAAATATGCATGCAAATCAATTTCAAAAAGGCTAGCCCAAAATGATCGATCATAAAGAGATAGGGCAATAAAAGCTAAAGCTAGTTATCTAGGGAATTGGCTAATATCTCAATTTTTAAAGGGTACCCCCCAAAAATATTTTCACCTCCATTCCCAAGAGGTGGTATGGAAGTTTTTTGTTATGTGTTATGTTATGTGTTGTGATTGTTTGTTGTTGTCTAGAATGAATGGATATGATGAATTGATATAAGAGTGGATTGGTATTGATCAAAGAAAAGGGATGGTATTGATCAAAGAAAAGGGATGGATTTAGAATCTCTTCTGTTCTTTTCTTTTTCTTCTTCTGTATTATTAAAAAATAATGAATATTAGATTGCTTATAGTAGAAATTTAAGGTTATTTTTTATATATTGATAGATATTGATATGATAGAAATTTAAGGTTATCCTGCATATTGGTAAGAATTTAAAATTATTTTGTTTATATCTTTCGTTAATTGTCAAAATATATAAATACTACTATCTATGTTATTGATAGAACTTGATGGTTATTTTGTTTATGTATTGTACATAAGCAATTCATTTATATTGCATATGAAATTCTTTTTTCTTTATTTTTTATTTCTTCAGGTTACATCTTAATCACAATCCCCTCCCTACGCCCCCCTCCAGTTCCATCCTCCCACCCTCTTCTGCCTTGACCCATCCATCACCTTCTTTTTTTTTTAAGTTTAAGGTATATCTTTTTCCCCCCAACAGCTCCCCCTTTCAGTCCAACAAATGACTCTTTCTCTTATAATAATATATACAATACAAAACAACAGAGGTAATTAGGCCACAATTATGAGAGTTATATGACTTAGCATACATTCCCAATGTCCAATCCATATGTATTTGGCACCTGACTTTAACATTCTACTATCGAACCATCTCCATGAGTTTAAAGGTCTATATCTAACTCAGTTTTCATACTAACTTGCATCACAATTTTAAAAACATATTCTTAGATCCTGAACACTCTCGTGATTCCTAAACAACTCAAAATTTAATTATGAGACTCTAGCTATCTATTCTTCAACCACCTCAGAAACCTGAGAGAGATAAATATATCTGATTATATAGGAAGTACAGGGCTTGCAGCTTCCAAAACTAAGAAATGACATACCAGTGGCTGCCTGGACAGTTCCCATTTTCTCTCCATACATTACAGCATCGATCTTCAGTTGTTTTGCCCCATTTCTCTGACAGACATTGATTGTAGAGCAGGAATTATGAAGGACTTGCCTACCCTGTCTTGACAGAGCTAGGCTGTTGACCTAACCTGCTTCCAAGTTTTGTCCTTTTTGGACAGCATTCTGTCTACTGTTGGAGCAAGGGATTTTTCCTGCCAAGAGATAGGTTTGCCACTAATTCAATCATCTCCCACTGGAGATTCTTCGATGCTCATCTTCTACTTGGAGTAGAATAGGGGGTGCTGTCAGGAGTTGACATGTCTCGATATCAAAAAAATCTAAAGTTAAGAAAACATCTTTGAATGCCATAATCTACAGATGTCTTGAGGTTTTTGAAAAGGCCCTATCTATCTCTTATACTAAGATAAGCAAATGTTGCTTGTCTCTTAGCAACTTGATTTCTGATTAGCTTAGAAAATAACTATAATAAAGTGTCATAGTACCTAACAAAATGACAGGCTTGCATGACTATTGGTTTGCATTTCTTAATTGAAATAACCCCTTGTATCTTATCAGACCACCATAGAATAAAGCTGAAAGAATCAACAGCTGAAATAAACAGCAAAAGAATCAACAGAAAGCCTACACACACACAGATGGAAAATGAATAACTCTTTACTAGAGGACCACTGGGTCAGGGAAGAAATAAAGAAGGAAATCAAAGACTTCTTAAAATTCAACAACAATGAAGGCACAACATACCCAAACCTATGGGACACAATAAAAGCTGTGCTACGAGGAAAGTTTATAGCACTAGTGCCTTCAAAAAGAAAATTGTGACAGCTCATAGTAGCAAATTAACAGCTAAACTGGGTGAATTGGGAAAAAAAAAAGAAGCAAACACTCCCAAGAGGAGCAGACACAGGAGATCATCAAACTTAGGGCTGAAATCAACAACTTGGAAACAAAAAGAACGATACAAAGAATCAATGAAACCTAGAGTTGGTTCTTCGAGAAAATCAACAAAATAGACAGATCCTTAGGCAAATTAACTAAAAGGTACAGGGAGAAAACACAAATCAACAAAATCAGAAATGAAAAGGGAGAAATAACAACAGACATTGAGGAAATCCAGAGAATATTTGGGTCCTACTTTAAAAATCTATACTCCACCAAATTTGAAAAATTAAGTGAAATGGACAATTTTCTTGATAGATTCCACCTACCAAAGCTAAATCAAGATCAGGTTAACAGATAAAACAGCCCTATAACCTCTAAGGAAATAGAAACAGTCATTAAAATCTCCCAACCAAAAAAAGCCCAGGGCCAGATGGTTTTAGCACAGAATTCTACTGGGCCTTCAAAGAAGAGCTAACACCAATACTCTTTAAACTCTTTCAACAAAGAGAATCTGAAAGAACACTGCCAAACTCAATTCTATGAGGCCACAGTCACCCTGATCCCTGAACCACACAAAGACCCAACAAAGAAAGAGAACTTTAGACCAATCTCCCTCATGAACATAGATGCAAAAATACTTAATAAAATACTAGCAAACCAAATTCAAGAACACATCAAAAGTAGCATATGTAATTCTTATACTTATTCTTATTGTAGACATATTTTAATATTAGAGAAAAATTGCTGTTTAACAGAAATGGGAATAAATGTTATAAAGAAAAATTTTCTATAACAAAGCATAATGTACATTATGCTTTGTTATAGAAACATGTACTATATGTATACATAATGTGAATATTTCTATATAATTAGACAAAGCAGCTTTAAGTCATGTTAACAAATTTGTTCTATAACACTTAAAATGTCACTGTTTTCACTGAAAGTACTATTATACTTTGGCAAAGTTCTAAAACAGCACATAATATCACACTATTACATTCTCTAATAAACAAGTAAATTTTAACAAAAGAGACTACCAATTTGAGAAAACAATTTACCATGTTAATTCTGTATATATGTGCATTTTTATTTTCTCAGGTTTCTGTACTGAAAAATAATGATACTTGTCAAAAAGTGATAGAGTGAGATACAGTAAAACAAGGGAAAAGACTGGAAGACTTTTATATTATTATTTTACTCTTAAATGACTAGGCTTGAGGCTTCTAATATTTTGGAGAACACAGTAAATTCAAGCATAAAAGCAGAAAAATTTTTAAAATCCCTTTCCGTATGATTCCAGTAGAACAATTCAAACATTATGTCATGGATCGAATTAACTAGCACAAACAGGGCTCACAAGTATACACATGGTGCCACAGCATGGCTTCAAGGGGGAAATTACTCAGTGATACAACATTCTACACGCTAAGTCACCAAAGTTAGTGCTCCACTCCCATGAGACCAGAGCATCATGTCTGCAATGAAAGGAAAATAACTAAGTGAAAATCATTTCAAAGTAACTTGCTACTTCTCATAATATCTAAATATAACCAGAAAAACAGCAAATGACTCAATTTCAAATCTTAAGGTGGCCACAACCAACACTTGCTAGAGAGAAGTGTGAATACAAGGTAGAGCTTGGATATGACACATTTTGAAATATTTTAACTGAAAGAGATCTCTGAAATCCTCTTGCATTTACTAGACTGAATATCAACCCTGAGGTTCATGTCTGCCCAGATCCTTAGAACATTACCTTGATTGAAGATCAATTATGTTATGATCCAGTCACCCTGAGTCATAGTGGACCCCAATGTAGAGGTTTATATTCTCATAAAATGAGAACACATTGATACAAAAGCAAACACCTCACTAACTGAAGTAATGGGCAGATAATAGAGTGATAAACCCACAAACTAAGGGACGCCCAGTATTTTCATCCTCTGAAGATGCTGCAAGTGAGTCAGGGAGCAAGTAACCTGTGAACACTCAGAGGAAACCAGCCTCATTCACTGCCTGACATTGGACTTGTATCCTCTGGAACTATGAGACAAGGCATTCCTATTGTTTAAAGCTATACATTTTGCGGTACTTTATTGAAGCTTTATGGAATTAATACACCAACCATGACTTTTACTGTGTAGAAAAAAAAATAAGATGGGGAGAAAATGATTTATTCAAGATCACATAACTAATTATTGTCAGAATTGATATTAAAAGCTCTTACCTTTCAAGCGGTTTTCTACTAATTTTATGATTAATTAGACTCATAGGAGCTGAGAGTTTATCGAATACACACAAGAGGAGGCATTGCATTTGAATCCATTTCTTTTCACATTTGTGTTAAATAATTTTAAATGAACACTTGAGAGGTAGGTTAGCCACTGGTCAAGAATGGGGCCAGGGTCCAGTATTTTCTGAAATTAACACTCATCACTTTAGCATGCCTTTGGGACTAAAATGCCTAACAACATATGACGGCTGTAGGGTAAGTGAAATAACTGTAACCTTGCAGCATAATTTGTGTTAGACATGTATAACGATTATACGATACTGGCTTTTATTTCTAATTGTTTTTAACTCACTATAGCTAAACCTTTACAATTGCCGATGCGTCGTCAAGTAAGTCTATTTTAATCATCATGTAGACTGTGGTAGAATGACACTCTATATCAAATTGTCGATTCCATAAATACCCAGGAAGAGTAAACAATATTTTATGAAATACTGAAACTAGTACAAATGCTAAAACATGATACCAGTTACAGCTATAGATGTGGAGAAATCTATCAATCATGGTTACTTTTAATTACCAAAAGTTATGTGATTAAATTTCCCAATATGAGTTGAGACCCTTCAAACAAAAACAGAAATTACACCTGGCTTCAAAACCAATCAAGTTTCCTAGCTTATTGAGATCACCCAAGTTAAATTTTCTTATGAAGACTATTTTCCTAATTTTTACCTAATTGTTCTTACCTACTTTCAATTTATTACTTACAATGGAAGGTTCATAGAAAGGTTGCATTTTCTCCAATAGGTCTGTTTAATACAATGCCATCTAGTCAATTAGGACTAATACTTTGCCTTTCAGTTGCTTCTGATAATGCCACCTTCTCCTCACCTCCCTTTGTTTTAGGTATGAGTTCATTTTTACCCATCGTTTAATATTTTCTATAGCTAATATATAAATTAGGATTTTTTTCTTGATATGCTCTTGGTTTCTCATTTACTTGTTTAAAAGTGACTTTTTATAGTACTCGGTATTTGTGAATAGACACATCTAGGAATATGTTACTGCGTCAGTTTCCTGAAATGTATCTATTTTCAGTAATTTTATGACATTTGATTTTAATTTATAAAAATCATGTATCCAGGTTCAGTAGATATAAGAAAACAAGGCCAGAGAAATGCAACTCAAGATGACTCTGAGATTCCATCTCACACCTGTCAGAATGGCTAAGATCAAAAACTCAAATGACAGTACATGCTGGCAAGGGTGTGGAGAAAGGAGAACACTCCTCCATCGCTGGTGGGAGTGCAAACTTGTACAATTACTATGGAAATCAGTCTGGCGATATCTTCGAAAACTTGGAATAGCCCTGACTCAAGACCCAACCACACCACTTCTGGGTATCCACCCAAACAATTCCTCACCAAACCACAAGGACAGATTCTCATCTATGTTCATAGCAGCCTTATTTGTAATAGCTAGAAACTGGAAACAACTCAGATGTCCTTCAACTGGATATGGATTAAAAAAACTGGAATGGATTAAAAAAATTGTGGTACATTTACACAATGGAATGCTACTCAGCTATCAGAAACAAGGAAATCATGCATAACAGCCAAATGGATGGAACTACAAAAGCTCATCCTAACTGAGCTAACCAAGACTCAGAAAGATCCACATGACATCTACTTACTTATAATTGGATTTTAGCCATATAGTACAGGATAATTATCTTACAAAAATCACACCAAAAATATCAGGAACATAGAGTTTGTTACCTATCAAGGGGACAATTTGCCCTAGGGGTGCTATCATGTAGGCCCCCAGTCCAAGAGGAAGCTCTTAGCCCTCATATGATTGTTGAATTGAGAGGGGCTGTTATGTAGGGACACTCTACATCAGAGGTGTGGGATGAGTGAGAAAGAGAGGAGAGGGTGAAAGGGTGGAACTGGGAGGGGTGAAAGAGGGCACTATGATGGAGATGTAATTTGATGTAATAAATAAACATTATAATAAAAAACAAGCCATAAAAATGTTACAATGTACTTTATACTATGTTACTCTATATTATTATGATATGGTATCCTAGTGATTTCATGGATTTCAAACTATTCTTATAAAGCAAAACTCCCTCATGAACTTTATCAAGTCTTCCTTCTTTTATCAATGAATATCTACAAATATTGCTATTTCCTTTACAAAATTACTTACTTTATATCCCATTCCTATCTTCTGTTTCAACAGAGCTATGTCCACAACAGACAGGAATCCTCGACCATATTCATAAGAAGTTGAGACAAATATTTACCAGATAGCCTACTTTAATTACCATGAGCTTCCAGGAAAATGTTTGCACTCTGGAGTGTTTGTGAGTCTTTACTATGTCTTCATGCAAGAAGGAACAAACACAGTCCATGACCTAGCAAACGTTACTAAGTATGATGCTTTAGAAGACACACTCTCTTTTCATAATCATATCCAAAATTCTATTTATTGAATTGTAAGCTATCAAAGTTTTAGACAACGTTTGTTATTTTTATAGATTCATTCAATATTTTAGTTAATGATTTGTTCCTTTGAAAACAATCTCTATGAACATATCATGTTTATATAATATTCCACATATTTAATCAATTTAGTATGGCAAAAAATTTTATTATGTCACACCATTAAATTATATTATATACTGAAATTCCTCCACGAACAACAATATATTTTATGTACCCACCATAAGAAAGGACCAAATACAGTATTCACCCAGCATGTAATAAACTATTTCCCTAAGATGTACTAGTTATAAAGGAAGGAGACAATTACTGGCAATCTTCTTTGCTAATAAACAATAACTCTTACTGGGTGTGGTGGTGTATGCTTACAATACAGGAAGATCAGAAATTTTCAGATCTTCCTTTGCTGCTTAGCAAATTTGAGCCTGACCAGAGAAACAAAGCTAGACCCTGTCTCAAAAATAAAACTGAATGAATAAGTAAATAAATAAATACAAAATTGAGCTTCATTGAGTGTGATTAATAATATGATGTTAAAGGGATACTGAACTCACTTTGTTAACTCCACCCATGTTATATTTAAATGTCTCATTCAGAAAAAAAAAACTCCCATTCATTTCTTGATGTGAATTCGTTGAATGAAACTAGTGCAAAATAGAACCCTTATTCATCTCTATGTTTGAATACCCTACCATATTCATAATAATAGCAATCCACAAGTAAATATGACTCCTAAATTATGACCAAGACATAAATGAAAATATGGAGAAAATACTGACATAAATGCTTATGTACCCCTTCTCCACTACTTCTTTTATACACACAAAAATGAATTTATCATATTATTTAAAATCAAGAATCACTCAGCAACTAAACAATTTGTAGGAATGTAAATAAATGTTTAGTGAAAATTTATACAAGTATAGCTTTTTACATGAATCACAAAATGTATAATGTTTTAGAAATTTATGTGGCATTTTATAATAAAAATCCACTAAAGGAGTATCCCTGGGACTGACATGGCTACCTCTATAGGAGTTATCAAGAGCCTCAATATATTTGTACACACTGTCAGTATTCTACCTATTTCTAACAAAGCAGTAAGAATGTCCCTAGAAAACTGTCTTAGCATTCAGAAAAGTTTCAATAACTGCATCTCTCACCAGCCTAACAAAAAGATCCTGCAGGCTTACTAAGCCTATAACATTGTATACAACTTTGAAGATAAAAATATTAATTGTAATACAGATAAACAAAAGATGAAAATAATACAGAAAAATGAATATATGAATGAAAGAGTGGAGAGAAAGGCATCTTGCTCATTTAACTCTCAATATAGAACAATTCAGCTTCCATTGAGTGGGTCGATTTTTTTAGTACTCAGCTGGTTATACTTATGGTATCTTCAGACAAATAGAACACTGAAAAACTCAGTAGAAATACATTTTATTATTTTCCTTGGTGTTCAAGCACAGTGGACATTGAGACATAAAAGTCATGCCCTAGAGAGGCATCATTGGGGGTGTCAGATGTCGCTAGATTTAAAATGTAGAAATAAAGGATATAAGAAATTAAAGTAAGATTCTGATAAAATAAAAGAGTTGAGGTTTCCTGTGTATTTTAAAGGTCATTTCTAGAAGAAGAAATAAAGGATACCCCACCAAATCACTAACAAAAATAAGAAACATTTAGAGAAAGGGTGGGGAGGAGAAAGAAACTAGGAAGGGAGGGGGAAGAGGAGAGAGGGAGGGCTGAAAAGAAGGAAAGGAAAAGGAAAAATGGAGAGTGTTAAATGAGGGAGGGATGGAGGAACGAAGAGAGGGAAGTAAGAAATGAAGATCTTAGTGAGAAACAAACTACTCAATTACAGTGTTATGTTAAAAAATTACTTACATAGCCAATTAACTCGGACAGAGGGAGGCTCATAGAGACTGAACCACCAACCAAAGAACTTGCATGAATGGGTCCTAGGCCCACTACACATATGAAGCTGATAGGCTGGTTGGTACTCAAGTGGATCCCCTAACAATTGGAGCAATTTGATAGGGGACTATCTCTGACTTGGACTGTGTGCCTCTGTCTGGATCTCATTTTCCTAGCAGAGCTGCCTTGTCTTGCCTCATTGGAAGAGGAGGCACTTAGTCCTGATGGGGTTTGATATGCCAGAGTGGGTTGGCACCTGGTGGTGCAGGATATAGGGGAAGTGCATAGGAGGGTGGGACTGGAAGGAGAGGAGGGAGGAGGGATGCGATTGGGTTGTAAAGTAAACAAATACTTTTTAATTAAAAATGAAATGTTTAATCACCTTCAAAATTTTCATTCAATATGCTATGTTACAAACTAAGAATGCAAAATCACATTTTATAACTTTAGAGGCAAATGTATTCCTATCTATTATTTTTAAGTCTTAGAAATTAATGAGCGAAGCTGTTAAGTTGTGTTATGCCTATTGTCTCAAAGTTTACATAGCAGTACATCACTGCAGTAATTTTTGTATGGTCAAACATATCTATTTTTTAGAGCTTATGCTTTTTCCACATTTAGAAATTCCTACTAACTAAAAACAGTTCAACATGTATATGTGTAGTCTTCTAGTATGTATAGAGTTTGATTTGGAATTTAATTCATTGTTTGATGGCATAAAGCATACACGATATTCTCTTATCCAAACATTCATGTTGGGTTTTTGTTCTCAGTCAATATTTCTGAACAAGCACACATAACTTGCTGTCAATCTAACAGTTCCTATCAGTTCCCATCTTCTAGATGTAAAATTTGCACCTATAAAACTTCTATAACTCAAAGCACCTTATAGAGAGCAGCTTAGATATCACATCTCACAGAGCGCTGGAATGCAGCCAGAGAGTGAAACAGCAAAAACAGCACAGAGAATGGACTGCCAGGAAGCAAACAAGTCTTATATATAGTAAACAATACATACCTTCCCTGTACCTCAAAAGATTGTGCACACGATTCTAGACATTCAAATTCCAGTGCCTAACATGAAAGAGATGCCAGCTTGTCAGGCCACACATTCTGAGAATTTTCTAACATAAGTACTGAACACAGTTATGGACCACAGCCAACAACCCAGAGGAGTACAGTTTGCAACCATGAAAGAGAACAATATCTGAGAAGAAGCCAATAGGCAGGCATTCACCTTGCTCTCACAAGATCACTCATATTTCTTAGTATTTTCTAGATTCAATGTCAGATCAGAAAAAAACATTTTATATCAGCTTATGTAATTTTAAAATATATTAAGTATTTATTTTATAAGTAAGGGTATACACAATCTAATAATATATATATATACATATATATGTATATATGTATAAATGGACACACAATGTGTATTATAAAATAAATATTAGGCATATAAAATGTACATACAGAGGTCATAAATTCACCTCAAATTTTTGAACTACCTGTGCCATACTTGTAAATCTTGCAAGTACATGTGTGTGCTACTATATTCAGCTATATATATTTTCCCTATAAATGTATTTTCTCTCATTGATCTTCAATTCATTGCCCATAGGATTTAAATTCAAGTACAGCATCATTAGTTTAATTTAGTATATTTTAAAGGTACTTCCACATTTTTATCCTTAAATTTAGATTCGGTCTTCCTCAAATCATGTAGATCCATTATTGAGTTCCTGATAGTTCCTTAGTGTGCTGTTCGTTTCCATGGCCTTCAAAAAAGACTGTCTACACCTTAGATAGGAACCTGAATCTATACCATCTTAAATGTCTTTCTGAACTCAAATCTCTCACCTCACAGTTGCAATGTGCCTTAATCCAGTTGCTAAGAGTTGACTAAGAGAACCTTCTGGGAACTATACAGTAGTCATAGCACATATATACACTTGGACTGAATGAGTGCTGTGCAATGAGCTAGGTAGAAATTAAGGAGAAAGGCATTGAATATCCACTTTGGTCAGGCCAGCAGCTTCCAAAACTAAGAAATGTCATACCAGTGGCTACCTTGACAGTTCCTATTTTCTCTCCATACATTACAGCATCAATCTTCAGCCATTTGGACCCGTTTCTCTGACAGACATTGATTGTAAAGCAGGAATTATGAAGGACTTGTCTACCCTGTCTTGGCAGAGCTAGGCTGTCAACTTACTTGCTTCCAGGTTTTGTCCTGTTTGTACAGCATTCTGTCTACAGTTGAAGCAAGGGATTGTTCTTGCCAAGAGATAGGCTTGCCACTAATTCACCCATCTGCAATTGGAGATTCTACAATGCTCATCTTCCATTTGGAGTAGGATAGGGGTTGCTGTCAGGAGCTGACATGTTTCGATATCAAGATCAACAAGCCTTAGAAGAATGTTCCTTAAGATCAGCTATTCAGAATCTGTTATGTGGTAGGTCCAATATAGTGAATGATATTTAACTTGTCATCCTAACAGTTACTGTAATTAAGTATGAATGGATCCTAACCATGGATGTCTAAAAGAAACATACATTTTGACCTTTAAATAATGTAAAGTTTGATTCTTATTATCATCATCATTATCAATTTATTATTATTATCATTTGAAAATTATCTTACCTTAGATATATGTTAGTGTAGCTCTCTATTTTTGTCATTAACATTTGAGTCCATATTTTTTAAAAATTTTAAAAATTGATATATTCCATTGTTTTCATGAGGGTACAACCTTAATTTGTCTTAATTTAATTTAATATTCATCTGTATTTAATAGCTATTAGTAGAGAATCTGTTGCCATATTACATAATTCTCAAATTTTAACAACAAAAAATGGGTATGACTTTGTCCCCCATTTAAAAATGCCTCACAAGGCATTTATTTTATTATTTTAATATGTATTGGTGTCCTGACTTCATGAATGTCTATGCACCACATGCACAATAGCCAGAAGAAGGCATTAGATCTACTGCAACAGGAATTATAAAGTTGTGACCCAATCTGTGGGTGCTGGGAACCAAACCTGGGCTCTCTGCAAGAACAGCAAGTTCCCTTAAACTCTGGGCCATCTCTACAAACCCATCACAGAACATTTGTAACAGCAAAAGTAGTTACCTATTTTTCCTGCTCATGCCTACTGGAGATATATTACCATAACTAAATTAAGAAGGGAAATCCTATTAGAAATTGAAAGCACCCACTGTTAAAGTCTAATTAAGGTTTTCCTTGAGCAATGAGCATATTTTGTCAGCAAAAAAGGCATTACAATATTTGTTTAAGTGTGTGATGTTTTTACAAATGCTTTTCAGATCTTAGCCTTTATGTTCAGCTCCAATTCAGGCCTTAGCTTTGTTATCACTTTTATATAATAAAAGGTGTCTTTTCACGTAGTTGGTTTCACTCATGCGAGAGAGCTCTTGCAGTGTCTATGTGTAAGACAAGAGTTTCCCTGGGGCAACCTTTATGGTCATCATTCCTCAGTTTTAATTAATCACTATGAGAGGCATAAAGACTTCACTAAGACTAAGACAAACATTGCATGCCAAAGAGACAAAAGGAGGGTTCCACTGCTTTTGTCACATGTCACTTTTGATTAAGCAGCAGACATTACTTCAAGTGCTAAACATCTATGCTGTCTTTCTGAATCTGCTATTACTATGTGAAAGACGACAGTAGAAAGAGAAACAGGATACGCGAATGTGCAACCTCATCAGCCAAAGAATCAAGGGTAGGAACACTCTTATCAACCTGTCTGATAGTCCAGAATCCCTTCTTTGTGGTATTAGCTGTTAGAGTGTAGATAAATGTTCTAGTCCCACCAAGGAGGAGATGGACTGTAATTCCTTCCAATCAAACATTTGTATTTTCATTGGCAATATCATTGACTCATTCTATATCTAATTTCAGTTTCTATATTGTTTCTCCATTCAAACATCTTCTAAGCCCTGTGCTTGGGGCTGAGGGTAGAGGAGAATATGTCTAAACTATTTATTGAAATGAGTTACCAATCCTTACTTGAATATTCAAACAAAATCCAAACACATAAAATATTGCGATAATTTAAATTATCCTCCTTGAAACTGAAGATAGAGAAAAAATATTTTGCCAAACATGATAAAGAAAATTAGGCATTGTGAGCTCAAGTCCAGTCTGGTCTACAGAGTGAGTCCAGGACAGTCAAGAATACAACAGAGAAATCCTCTGTTGAAAAACATATGAGAGAGAGAGAGAGAGAGAGAGAGAGAGAGAGAGAGACAGAGAGACAGAGAGACAGAGAGACAGAGAGACAGAGAGAAAGAGAGATTCTGTTAGTCAATGTAAGGATCCCAAGTTAGGCTGGGGGAGGAACATGCAAGCTGTCTCCCACTGCCTATAGTTAACAAAAGCTAACATAAAATAGCATATCATGCTACTTTAAACCAATCTACTCAAGAATGGAGCTCCCTTGGGAGAATTGAAACTCAGACTAATACAAAATGGTTTACTTATTATTATTGTTTAATAAAGGTAATTAAATGAATTAAATTCATACCTTGAACCCAAAACATGGGACATAAGGAAAAACAGGTTCCTTGTATGTTCAAGGCCAATCTAATCTACAGAGCTATACAGAACAAATCAAGACAGCCCAAGCCACAAAGAGAAACCCTGTCTCAATAAGAATAGATATGTCCACATAGAAATTAAATCTCCAAATAAAGGAGAAAAGGAAAGAAAAATATATAAATGCATACCTTTGATCCCAAAACATGGGAGACAGAGACAGAGATATATAGGTTCCTTGTGAGTTTGAGGCCAAATAATCTACAAATAGCCTGAGTTACACAGAAAAGCCTGTCTCAATCAATTGGTAAATTTACATCAACTATAGAGAATACTTGAACTCTGTACAGTATTATGCTGAATTTTCAATTTATACTTGATTATATATAGCCATATATATGTGATAATAATTACAGAAAAGAAAAAAGACTTCCATCCAAACTGATAGAAATCAGTTTGACTGGAAAGGCCTCCTACAGATTTGGCTACAAACAAAAGAACAAATAGATAACTTATATTTGCTGATACCACTATGTGGGAAGAGCATATATATGTATATATATATATATATATATATATATATATACATATATATATATATCCAATAAAAATCTTGTTGACTATATAGAAGCCACAAGACTTATTACATGCTATCCTTTCATATGGCATGAATAGAGACTTATAAATGTCTTCTGTTCAAACAAAGAGCAGAAAATCTTCCTTAATTCATTTGTGCATCCTGCAAATTCAAGGCATTTTTGTAATTACAGAACTATAAGTTACTTGTGAGAAATTATGTATTTTCAGAACAAAGGGACCAGACACCAAAGAAGACAAGTAGGCCAGATGATCAGCCTCATATACTGCCTCAATAACTCTTTCCTCAAAAATCTATATCCAGAACAACTTCAAAATGGCTAAGATGATCCAACCTTACATACTGTTCCAGCCAGGACTTCAATGAATCCCTGAACTTTCCCACCCAAAGTTTGCCTTCAGACTACAAATTGCTCAGGACATACAAATTGGTGATCACATAGAGACTGCACAACAAATGTTACTATTAACTTGCTTAATCATTTTTCCATTTTCTTTTGGTCCCAAAACAGGCTTTCTAAGTCTCAATTCAGCAGGAAGCAATTTTAAGAGAGCGACACCCCATCCCCAAAAGGTGGGGTGAATGATTCTTTTTGGTAATTTGATGTGTTATAAATGTTGTTTAAGGAGATTATTTACAAGTTGTTAAATGGTCTCCATAAGCAAGATATACGAGGTTAGATTTAGGGATTTCTTCTTTTTCTTCTTCTTCTTCTTCTTCTTCTTCTTCTTCTTCTTCTTCTTCTTCTTCT
>CAJQZJ010014103.1:341118-417752 GCA_907164525.1 Lophiomys imhausi | reverse complement strand
TATATTCAATAATCTGTCCTTTTTTCTTGTTCTTTCCTATACTATGATAGGGTAAAACTTCTCTAGTCACCAGAACAATTATACAAAACAATTGTGTGATACCACATCACCCCTGTCAGAATTGCTAAGATTATCTAGAAAACTGACAGCAAATGTTGGAGAGGATGTGGACAAAGAGGAAGGAGTGAAATTAATGCAGCCATTATGCTAATCAGAGTTTCCTTAAAAGATTGAAAACAGTCCAGGGTGGTGGCCATGCAATCCTTTAATCCCAGCACTTTAGAGGCAGAGGGAGGTGAATCTCTGAATTAGAAGTCAGCCTGGTCTACAGAGTGAGTTCCAGGAACAATCAGGGACATATATAGAAACCCTATTTTGAAAAAATAAAACAAACAAATAACAAATAAAAATAAAACTATCAAATAACCCAGCTATTTTACTCCCAGTCATTTACACAGAGAACTCCATAGAAGACCACAGAGAAATCCGTACTGCCCATATTTACTGTGGCTCTGTTCACTATAGCAAGAAAATGGAATCAACTTAGTTTTCCTTAACAGGCAAATGGATAATGAAAATCTGGTACAATATATAAAATGGAATACCATTCATCTCAAAAAAGGAAAAAAAGAAAGAAAACACCTATTTCTAGGAAAATGGATGGATTTAGGATTCTCAGTGTTTAGGAACACCTTATGATAAGATGATTCTTACCATTTATTAACAAAAAATTCATAAAACTGTGACTGTGTGGCTAATGAAGTCAGAAAAATTCAAATTAGAAAAATATATACATAGGAAAATGATAAAAGAATTTTATCCTATATAATAAGATATATTTAATTATTTAAAAGGATAACAAGGCAAATATGTTATGAAATGTTAACTCTGGAGATGACAAAAACCAGAAATTTTTACTCTTAACTGTAAGAAAAAAGTACCTTAATTCAACATTGATTGCTTGTCACACACAAAGAAGAAATAATGCTGATATGTGCATTTTATGTTAGAATATTAAACACTTAAACCTTTTAAGTTGTCTTATTTTAAATGTGAAAAAAATCTGTCAAATACATAACATTTACTTTCAATATATGCAAAATGTTAGCTTTGTTTTAAAAGGTAGGTTCCAGATATTCATGTAAATGTTTATCTAGTAGATTTAAGGAGATTTTTTAAAAACTTTTTTCTTTAACTAATACTTGTTTCGGGCTATGATTTTAAAGTCTATGTATATATTTGTTTAAAGGGAGCTTTTGCTTCATCTTCTACAAATAAGAGGTACCCATCAACTTTTCAAATTTCTAATGAATGACCTTTTTAGAGTCAAATATGTTCTTCCATTATTGTATTTTTCTCAAACATATTAGAATATTAAGGTCCTGCCTTGGATTTTAATGGTTTTGTGGGATGATACGTTTGCTCCCTGAGAACAGTATTTATTTTCTGTGGCCATTAATCAGTGTCATTTGAGCCCAGAGGCTACACAAGGATTTCCGTCTAATAGCCCAGGAAACAGGATTTATTGGTAGGGAAATCCTTAGCTACAGCTACTAAACTGCCGTTAGCAGGCTCCTTAACAGCTCATTACCACAGGGAGATGTGCTGTGTTCCACATAGCCTGAATGAGAACCACAGGCTTAAAAAAGTTATTTGTTTATGCTGCCCTGATAGATCTTATCCTAGCAGAATAGACTTCTAAATAATGACAAGATGAAAAAACTAGGTCAAGATAAAATAGCATCTTTTTCTTGATGTGAAAGAAACTTTATGAAGCATTTCAGTTAATAACCACACATTGCTTCTTCCAAGAATTATCAGTATCTTCTGGGGGCAATAGCCTCTCTGTGTTCAGCCTCAGAAACAAATGAACCGAGAATGTACTAATAAAAAAAAAGTAAATAAGCTACATTTTGCTTCATATTAAAAGCATGACAATTAAGTAATACAGACTTGGTAATTCTGGAGATTTCCCGCTTATAATTTGGCCAATTTTTATAGACCTAATTTGAAAGAGATGTACATATTTGATTGCCATTAAACAAATATTAGCAAAGTGGGAAAAAGGTTCAAGAATAACTCTCTATGAAAGCTCAAGCTTGGGGGAAATGTTCTAGCCTTCTCTCCATTGTAAATGATTAAAGAAGAAAAGTTATTCCCAGAGAAATGAAAGAATCCAAGGCTAATCCTCACAACACAAAATATTAGGATCAAGAAAGTAGATGGGATCAAATCAAACAATAAACAAGAGGAATTCAGAAGCTGATATGCACACAGGCACGGGTTTTTAGATGTCGCAGGGGTTCAAGGGTGCTATGGGATATGGGATGGGTCAACTGATAGAGCGAAGAGTAGGTGTAAATATTTCTGTATTTGAAATTAACTTAGTGTCTCATATTACTGTGTTTTCAGATTTACATCACACATTAGGTGGGCAGAGAGAATAGTCAAACTTTACTAGTAATAAACTGAAACCCAAAGATAAATCAAAACAAAGTAATTTTTGTTTTAGTTTTTCGAGACAGAAATTTTCTGTGTAGCCTTGGTTGTCCTGAAACTTGCTGTAGATCAGGCTCTCCTTGAACTCACAGAGATCAATCTGCCTGCCTCTGCCTCCTGAGTACTGGGATTAAAGGCATGTTCCATTCCATCCACACCTCACAACAAAATAAATTCTAAACATAAGATGATTAAGTAACAGAAAAGTATTTTTTAAAAAAAATCAAGATCATAGATTGATTAAAAATAGACTCAAGGAGAGAAACAGGTGAATATAATAAAAAAAATTAGGAAGTTTAAGATGACCATGTTTTATCATTTTTGAAAGAACCAGACAGATGCACTTCCGTGAAGCGTGCAAGCAGGTTGGAAGTATTAGAGATGGCAAAAAATGAGAAAAAAAATGTTTTTTTAAAAAAAAGAAAGTAAAAGAAAACTCAGTTGGATGGCTGAGGTTATGGTTCAGCTGGAAAACTGTTCTTCACATCCATATAATATCAAAGTCCTAAGTCTAGTCCCCAGAACCTACATGCTTAAATGACAGTGTTGAGGAATTGGAGACCAGAAGGGACTTGAAGACTCACGTCCATCCTGTGTGCTCCAAGGTCATTGAGAAATGCCCTCATGAATATGAAGTGGAGAGTGATTATGGAAACATAGGGGATTGAACTCTGTCCTCCACATACATGTCCATACATAAACTTGTGCATGCACACAGGTGCATACACATATGCCATGCCATACAACACTAACAACAACACAAACACACACACACACACACACACACACACACACACACTCACTCAGATTCATATATACATCTACATTTCAATTGATGAACTGAATAATAGAACGGGGGAACAGTTGAATAGTACAAGATGAACAGAAGGGAATGTTTTGAGGATAGAATGGAGAAATGGAAAATGGAGGGGAAACATTAAAGTATTGTTGAAAAAAATTTATGTTTTATTTACATATTTGCATCTTATTGTCACATCTTAGTAAATATAAAAAATGAAAACAAACAGTCTCAAGTTCAACTCAGTGGAACGCTAAGACCTTAAATACAAGATGATGAGTTCTAGAGGCATTGGAAGATGCTCATGATTACAATAACATGGCATTCTCTAGCATATCCATGAGTGTCTATTCTACACAAGGCACTGTGAGTGACCGTAGCCACTTTAACACATGTAATGATTTCAGCAGTAGCTAATCAAACATTTTACAGAGGGACGGTCTGAAAAAAAACTTATAAATGTGTCCAAATCAGTCAAAAATTATCAGAACTAGAATTTGAGCTGGAGCAGTATAATATAATTTTAGCTTCTAAAAGCCTGGGCACTATTCGGGACTGTGTTATGAACATAGTGCATTTATTTCTGCTGCCAATTTTATTTTTCCAGTATATGACATTAAATAAATGACACTAAAAATGTTTTTACATTTAAACACTTAGTTGTTTAATCATAGATATTTATCACCAGACTCTTATATGGGTAAAGGCCTAAATGAAACCACAAGAAAAGTGGACATTCAGTTTTCTATCTATGCTATTCTTTTATCTTGTTCTTGATAAAAAGTTGAATATGTATGTATGTATGTAGTAAAAAGTTGCTTGGCATGGTGGCACACGCTTTTAATCCCAGCACTCGGGAGCCAGAGGTAGGCAGATATCTGTGAGTTCAAGGCCAACCTGATCTCCAAAGTGGGTCCAGGACAACCAAGGATAAACAGAGAAACTCTGTCTCAAAAAAAAAAAAAAACAAAACAGTTGTATATGTATACAAAGTTGAATATATAATATATGTATACATTTCAGCATATGCATACATTTCAAAATATACACATACATACACTTATGTATTTATTTAAATAAAAAATTGAAATAATGAAATACAACTATACTTAAAGCTGAAAGAGTAGATTGAGCTGGGCTATGGGGGAGATAGGACAGAAAGAAGTTAGGATTTATCTTTGTTCAGGGAAGCAGGCAGGGATTGGAGAAGTTTTCAGCAAGCCTAACACTTAAAACAACTAAAGAAACTTATGATTAACTCTGTAGACGAAAAGCACATGACTAGAACATAACTAAATAGTACAGCATGCGACTAACATGCAGGGGGTGCTAGGTTAACATACACATACATACATACACACACATACATACACACACATACACACACATACACACACACACACACACACACACACACACACACACACACACCAAGAACAGAATTTTAAAAATAAATAAAACCATTAGAATCTGAAATAAAGATATGGACATGATAATTCAAGTGAAGAAAAAACAAATTAGATCAAGAATGAAAGGAAGGGGGCTGGAGAGATGGCTCAGCGGTTAAGAGCACTGGCTGCTCTTCCAGAGGTCATGAGTTCAATTCCCAGCAACCACATGGTGGCTCACAACCATCCATAATGAAATCTGGTGCCCTCTTCTGGCCTGTAGATATACCTGCAGACAGAACACTGTATACATAATAAATAAATCTTTAAAAAAAAAAAAAAAAAAAGAATGAAAGGAAGGGTAATTTTGAGAGATGATATACTTTAAATACAAATAATTTGAATGTAGGAGTGGAGGGTTTGCTTAAAATGTACCTGAAAAGAACAAATAAAGGTGTTTCTTAACATTTCCATACAGGCAGCTCCAGAATGATAATCTCAAAAAACTGAAACAAAATAACAATAAATTATAAATTATCAAAAAGTCCGATAAAGCTTGCCCAATACAATATTCGACAAATTTATCTTTACTATATAGGTGAAGAAACATTAAGATTAGGCTGAATTATAAGCCTCATGTTGCAAGCAATTATCTTACTTGGAGGTTCAAAATCACACTATGACAGAATTCATCTGAAACAGAAAGAAAGAGATGAACCTTATTCATTTGAGTCCATAGCCTTTCTAGGTAATGAACAAAATGCCCATGTTATCATAAAAGAAATTGAAATGCTAGCAAGTTAGGAAATTATACAAAATGTTTCCTGTAAAGCTACTTTCCCAAGGTTCCTCTAGTTGAGAAGCAGAGTTACCACCTGGAAAACATAGGAGGGATGGCATAGGCTGGCTGGACAGAAAAAGAACAAGCTCCCTTTTAAAATAAAAGACATAGAGTTACATGTCCAATCAATACAAACACACCACATTAGATGTTCTGGGGACAGTGGAACTTGTGAACTAACTCAGAATGTTCAGCAGGAAGGCACGAGAAGCTCATGTTATCATTGACATTGGGTTGCTTTTTAACTTTAAAATTCAATTCTAGTATGTATCCTTAATTGCCATTATTCTGTAACAATCTGTGATTACATTGTTTAAGTCTCAGCAAACAAATATTGAATCCTTGGTTCATCAGTGAACAATGACTGACCGAAAATTTAGAGTCTTATATTTTCAATCCAAGCATAATCATGATGAATAAGGACATTAGAATCAATGGACCATAATGCTGGACAGATTTACAGTACTTGATTTCCATTCATTTTATATTTTGTTTATATCTAGTCAGGGCAGATAAGATAAAGACAAAGAGGACAGAAAGGACTCTTGTTATATCAGTGCCAAGTTTTAACAAATCAATTGAATTTGCATTGATATCATTTGATCAACAAGGGAAAAGTATATTGCAGAGATCAAAACTTAATTTTCTGGACTCAAAAAACTGAATGTGAAACACTGGAAAATTAACTTAATTCTTACAGTACCTAAAATGCTCTCATTATAGAGTTGAGAGGAGTCTAGAACAATGGATATTATCCATTAAAAATTATATTATTTATTATTCCTTCTACTATTACTATTTCTTAGTAGTATCAGTATTAGTAGCTGCTATTTTGAGACAGGATCTCACACTGTAGCACAGGCTGGACTGAATTATTTTAAATAATGATTTCAGTTCTCCTGTTGGCCAGAAACGCTGAGCAACTTGCAGAGTTTAATACACATTTAGAGGCTCAGTTTTATCAGTGGACAGAATAATAGACATCTATTTTTCATATCATAATTGTGATGACTAAAAGAGACGTTAAACTTGCTCAAAGGTGTTGGTATTTACTTTGTGCAACACAATCATGAACTACAATATTTTTCTTTTTTTCCCTTTATTTTATTTCTTCAAGTTACATCTCAATCGCAGTCCCCTCCCTATTCCCCCTCCAGTCCCACCCTCCCACCCTCAACCCCCCATCCTCTTCTCTTTTTTTTTAAGTTTAAGGTATATCTTATTTCCCCCTGCAGTTTCCCCTTTCAGTCCAACAAATGGCTCTTTCTCTTTTAATAATAAATATAATACAAAACAACAGAGGTAATTAGGCCACAGTTATGAGGGTTATATGGCTTAACGTACATTTCCAATGACCAGTCCATATGTATTTGGAACCTGACTTTAACATTCTATTATCTAACCATCTCCATGAGTTTAAAGTTCTATATCTGACTCAACATTCATACTAACTTGCAACACAATTTTAAAAGTATCTTCTTAGATCTATAACACTCTCTTGACTCCTAAGCAACTCAAAATTTAATTATGAGACTCTAGCTATCTGTTCTTCAATAACCTCAGAGACCTGAGAGGGATAAATATATCTGATTTTATAGGAAGTACAGGACCTGCAGCTTCCAAAACTAAGAAATGACATACCAGTGGCTGCCTGGACAGTTCCCATTTTCTCTCCATACATTACAGCATCGAACTACAGTATTTTTCATCACTTTTTTCTACTATATGTTGGCTAGATGGTCTCCTATAATACACTCTAACCCATATGAGCTATGTGACTGATTAACTGAGGAGCTACACACTAGATTGTTACTCAAGAGGCCTTCTATGTATTAGACAAGAATCTGCTACTGAACTATATTCCCAGTCCTCTTTTTATTACTTTTGTTTTGAGGCAGAGTCTGTCCTAGGTGCCCAGTCTGGCCTTGAATTTGCTATCCTCCTGCCTCAGGGCCCCCAAGTACTTTACTTTATAGACATGTGATATAAAGCTCAACCCAGCAAGAAGATTCTTAATTTCTCTGTTTATTGAAGAATTAGCAGTTTGAACATTTCATAACAATAATATAAGCATACAGGGTCTTTATATAAACATTAATCAATAAATATTGTCTACTAGTTACCTATTAGGATTATGAATAGTAGCAATTTTATTTTTGTGAATGTATTTCATTTATTCTGAAGCCTTGCCTTTTCTGTTAAATTAATATTTTAGTCAATAAAGAAACTTGGCATGAGGAAATAAATTCATACTACTTTATTAATGTAAAGCATGCACCTTAATATCAGTAAATGTAAGATGTGAAGGATGTACCTCACTAGGTATATAGGGTTGGGGGCTCTAACCATATGATAATCTTTTCTTCTCCAGTTAAAACAGGCAAACTGAGTTTAATCATAATACAAAACCTGATACAGTGATTTTTCGGAGTGAGGAACTACAAGCCAAAGGGCAAATGAGTGCTGTGTTGATCAATTTACATTACTTGATTTCCTTTTGGGTTTTAAGAATTTTAGTTTATTAATTGCCCTTTGGTGTATCAGGCTAGATTTTAATAATGTATGAGGCTAGCAAATCTCCCTAATGATCTTTTTCACTAGATACATTTAGAAGAGAAGTTATACGCTTTAGAAGAATTCAATTTCAAAATTCATTTCACATTTTAGAATGTCAAGGTGAACATTAATTTGAGCTTTATATATTCAGAATACCATTAAGCAGAGCTGTATAGTGAGTATTTATAGAAAACTTACAATTTTAATTTAATGAGATATATAGAATGGTTCTATGTTTTATTTTACACATTTAAAATATACTAGTATTTTTAAAATGTGCTTATTTTGTCTATGTTTAAGTTAGTGTTACTAGAGTGAAGAAAAGCTGGAGGGGCTCTAGTTTTAGCACATGACTTTGCCACAACATGTTGAGTGCACTGAGTGGCTACTCTTGATCATCCATCCCTCCAGAAGCAGTTATTCACGTTCACAGCTTTCAGTTGAATTGTCATCTCCCCTTCGTTATTTCCCTTCTTTAAGAGGATCACAATTCCAGAGAGGCATTCTTCCCTACCCAAATGTGTGATTTTTCAGCTGTGTTCAACATAAAGAAAATGTATTACACAACAATCTGCCTTAAATTATCAAATTGCCAAATGAGCATTAGTTTATGTATTTATTTAAATAAAATGTGAAGCCCTGGCCTCTTGATACCAACCGTCTAAAACGGTCCAGGATATTTAAGTAAAACAAACTCCTAGTCATGCAAACATGTCACTTTGTTAGCTACTATGACAGTCTATCACAGATATTCTCTAAACTTCCCAGTAATCAAGTTGCTAAGAGACAAGCAACATTTGCTTATCTAAATACAAGAGATGGATAGGGCATCTTCAAAAACCCCAAGAGATCTGCAGAATATGGCATTCAAAGATGTTATCTTAAATTAAGATTTTCTTTTCTTTTTTGATATCGAGACATATCAGCGCCTGACAGCACCCCCTATTCTACTCCAAGTAGAAGATAAGCATCGAAGAACCTCCACTGTAAGATGGTTGAATTAGTGGCAAGCCTATCTCTTGGCATGAAAAAACCCCTTGCACCAACTGCAGACAGACTGCTGTCCAAAAAGGACAAAACTTGGTAGCAGGGAAGTCGACAGCCTAACTCTGCCAAGACAGGGTAGGTAAATCCTTCATAATCCCTGCTCTACAACAAATGTCTGTTAGAGAAACAGGACCCAAAGGCTGAAGACTGATGCAGGAATATATGGAGAGAAAACGGGAACTGTCCAGGCAGTCATTGGTATATCCTTTCTTAGTTTTGGAAGCTGCAGGCCCTGCACTTCCTATATAAGCAGATATATTTATCCCTCTCAGGTCTCTGAGGTGGTTGAAGAATAGACAGCTAGAGTCTCATAGTTAAATTTTGAGTTGTTTAGGAATCAAGAGGGTGATATAGAGATAAGAAGATACTCTTAAAAGTGTGTTGCAAGTTAGTATGAATGTTGAGTCAGATATAGACCTTTAAACTCATGGAGAAGGTTAGATAGTAGAATGTTAAAGTCAGGGGCCAAATATGTATAAACTGGACATTGGGAAGGTATACTGGGCCATTAAACTCTCATAAATGTGGCTTATTTATATCTGTTGTTTTGTATGATACTTACTGTTATAAGAGAACAAACCATCTGTTGGACTGAAAGGGGAAACTTCTGGGGGGAAGAGGGTGGAAGGGCGGGATAGGAAGGGGGAATAGGGAGGGGTTTGTGACTGAGATGTAACTTGAAGAAAAAAAAATAAAGTATTTAAAAATTTAAAAAAATAGTTTATGTATTTATTTAAATGTTACTCTCTAGTTCATTGTAAGTTCTGGTGGTTAACCACTACCTTATCGCTTCCATATGAATCTAATTGCTTATTAAATAAAAAAACAAGTATAAATTTCTTTATTGTTCAGTAACAGGGTAGCCAATTACCTTTTCAGAAATTTAATTCTATCTATACTTTGGGTTCCTATTTGGAAATGATGACACATTTTTTTTCATTGTTTGTTAAAAATTAATAATTTTCTATACGCACAGTTTTTGTACATACATAGAGGGACATAGAGATTCCTAAATGTATCTCCTAAGTTTTTATTTTATATTAAATACATCATATGTTCAGTGTGTTCATTATTATATTTGTGTTAAAATTTACAGCAAACATAAGTCGAAATGCTATGCATCAAGACATTCCTTGATTCTTAACAAAACTAATTTCTTAATACAATCATTACCAGTTATACAAAAAAAAATAAATATGTATATTTAATGTTCAGGAAACATTTAATGAATGAATAAAAGAGTAATTCAAGGATAAAGAACATATTTTGTCTTTTTAAAGTACCTTTCAACGTAGTAATTTTTTGTGAAAATAAAACATTTACATTCCTTATTGAAAGGTATTTTTGTTGCTATAAAAGTGAGAACAGCACTAGTCTCAACTGTACTGTTTCATCCCTTCAATATCCACTAATTTGTTCCACTGATATGTAGAAACTTATTTTAAAGTTAAAGAAATGTAAGATATGACACGATATTTTAAATGTTTTCTCGAACCTAAAACCTTATGTTTAAGGTTTAAGGTTTTAAGTGTCATTGTCTTTGGCACCAGACCACACTGTTGAGAATTATTTGTTCGCTGAAGCAGTCACTCATTGGCTAAATGTGCTTCATTAGAAACACAGAGGTGTGGGATGAGAGGGTTAGGGGGTAGAGGGTGGGAGGGGGGGTCTGGGAGGGATGGAAAGAGGACACTATGATGGAGATGTAACCTGAAGCAATAAATAAATAAATTAAAAAAAAGAACACTGGACAGGTCAGGAGTAAAGGTTGGGAAGAGAGGAGGGAGGGGGATCTGTGGTCCAAATATAAAGTTAGTTAAAATTTAATTGATTAATAAATAAAGAAAAAATAAAACTGGGCATGAAAAATATAATGACAAATAAGATTATTCCTCACTATTGAGGTCATGGGAGGTCTTTAATGAGCTTTTATAAATGAATAAATGTATTGACAAACAGGACCACTGTTTGTACTGTACATTCATTCATCATACTAAAACGTAAAATTCCACAGCAGATACTGTCATCATTTCTGTAGCTTATCACAGTGCGTCTTCAGGAGTCACATGTTTCTAACTGACAAGCTCTTTGACTATGGCTAGAATACATCAATTTCATAGTAACATATTTAATGTCATCTATAATATTAGAAATTTTTGTTGGAATTGAGCCTTATTTCAAAGTTGTCAAGGATGTCACTGTTACCTTTTTTGCAGGAAAAAATTAGAAAAGAGAATACAGAAGAACTGTATTTACTCCTGAAATACATCTCATTCAGTCATTCATTCATTGTTACATGAATCAGCTACTACTCCTACTTAATCAGAAAAAAAAAAAAAAAGAACCAGAACACCTTACTTAAAACATTGATAGCCTGGTCAGAGTTCACATTTATACTGGCATAGCTACTTTTCATATTGGTGAGAAGGAAGTAGAGAATAAGAAAAGTTTACTAATCAGAAATTTTAATTGTATCCTCATCAAAGTAAAATTAAAATGGCAAGGCTGTCACACCATAAAGACACAAGAAATGCTTTCTTGAAACTACAAATGTGTTGAACTGGTGTTTCCCAATACCCAAAAGATATATTTACCTGGAACCTTTGAATGCTATATTATTTAGAAAAATATTTTCATGTTATTATAAAATAAAAGAAGTTGAGATGAGATAACCCTAGATTAACTATGGAAATCTTCAATCTCCCAAGACAGTTTCATTTCATGAGAAAAGCACATAATACTTTTCAATATGTTGAGAAGAAAGCCAGGTACAGATAAAGGCAAAATTAGAATTATGTAGGCACAAAGGGCAAATACACTATGCTAACAACAAGAATATATTGTCCAAAGAAAGGGATTAAAAACATTGATATAAGAACTGAAACTCTGAAACTAGAAAAGAAATAAAGAGGAACCACTTCAGCATGTTGAGTCATAAGCAGAAAACCAATGAATAAAATTCATTGAGTTCTGGAAATAATCACATAAAATGACAAATGGGTTTACATCAAATTAAAGGTTCTATCTCCAGCAAATGGAAAACTCACCACAGTAAATAGACATCGTAGAGAGTAGGAGAAAATCCTTGCCAAGGATTCACTAAACAGATGATGGATAACCAGAATATATAAAGAACTCAAAAAGTTAAATGCACAAACCACAAACGATGAAATCAATACGTGGTCAAATGAATAGAACAATCACTTTTCAAATAAAGAACTATAGGTGGCCAACAGATAAAATAGGAAATGCGCAATGGGACTGCAAATTTAAACCAAATTAAAAATTACACCTCTCTCCATCCTGAATATTCCACCATTCCAGAAAACAAACAAACAAAATTAACTCTATCAGTGATTCTAAATCTTCCTAATGCTACAACCCTTTGATACAGTTCTTCATGTTATGATGACCTCCCAACCATAAAGTTATTTTCATTGCCACTTAGTAACTGAAATTTTGGTACTGTTATGAATTATAATGTAAATATCTGGTACGCAGGATGGTCTTAGGCAATCCTTGCAACAGGTCAGTTTGAGCCCCACTCCCACCAAGGGGTTGTGACCCACAGTTTGAGAGCCACTGTACTATAAGATCCAGCTTTTATTACTCCTGTGTATCTGTCAACGTGGAATTAGTTAATATATTTTAAAATCCCTGAATATTTATGTTTATTTTACAGGATATAGGATCAGCTTTGGTGATTATCAGCAGATGAATAGATTAAGAAATGTGGTTTATATGTGCAATGCATACTTTTCAACATAAAGAGGGAAATTACATTAATTAAAAGAAACGTAAGGAGGCAGCTAGACATTCCTATGATTAGAAAAATAATATCGACTCAGAGAGTCAATATTCTTTCTCATATTTGCTATTTAATATGAAATAACACAGAAGTAAAATGGGGTTGTATGAGGAACTTGGAAGAGGACAAGTGGGGACAGTATTAAAACAGAGTCATAAAGACTGAAAAGATAGTTCACTGGTTAAGTACCTGCATTGCTCATACAGAGGACCCAAGTTCAGTTCCCACATCAGGCAGTTAGCAACCACCTGTAACTCCACCTCCAGATGCAACTGACACCACTGCCAGCTGTGGGTGCCTGCTCTCATGTGAACATACCTACATGCAGACATCATGCATAATTAGACTTTTTAAAAAATTTTGAAAAGAGGGTCATAGAAGGGTTATTATGATCAAATATAATATTTATGCATGAGAATGTGATAACATACTTCAATAATTTTTAATTAGTACATGTTACACACACACACACACACACACACACACACACACACACTCCTACCATAGAAATTTCAGAGGGAGTAACACCTGGATTTTTACTTTTTTGACAATCAAAAATATGAGAGACAAAAGCTCTACTGTTCCGTGCTATCAAGTTTGTTGTATATTGTTATCACGCCTCAATAAATCAATACTACCACCAAACCAAAACCATTTCCCAGGAAGTTTTATATGGTAGAAGGAAAATGATAGTTGAGAGGTAAGAGTGTTACCATTAATGAGATTGTTAGACATTATTTAGGATTTGAATTAAATCTAAAGATAAATCAATAGATAAACTCATTTATGTAAACATACTTTTTATTTCTTATGCCTGTGGGTGGTTTCATTGCATAAATTACAGCTGATTTCTGAGATTTTGAGTGCCAACTGATGTCCTTATACATATCAACTCTCCAGTATGCTGGTATTCCTAAATATATTTAAAACATATGCCTTCCTATTTTCTTTGTTATCTACCAGCCTTCTTTAGACATATAGCATCTCTTATCTAATGAAATACTCTATTCCCTCCTGAGGCCATAGACACTTTTGTAATGGGAGGTAGATTTCTTTAGTGAGGGCTTCTGAAAGACAGCTGAGCCTGGCAGGGGGCAGAGTGTACATGGACCAGGTCGAAGCCCGGGAAACTGAGAAAAAGCGCTACCAGCTTGGCATTGCTCAGCTGCTGGTTGCTGCTCTCTTCAAAAGACATAGGAAGGATAGTGGCCTAAGTCTGCCTTTTCCTAGGACTCACAGGACCCACCTCATTCATGCTCTTGGCTGAAGGACCAAGAACCGAAAGTCTGGTTTGGTTTCTTCTTTGGGTAGCTCTTGGCTGGAATCCCTTTCCATGACCTTTCTCGGACTCTGCCTCCTGTTTCCTCAGCAGGTCTCAGTTTGCTTGCCAAGGCTTCTGAGCACTGATTCTTACCGCCTTAGGGCTGGTGCAGCATAAAGTCTGGTTAGCACATTTCTGCTTGAGTCCTGTCTTTTCTGCTTTGCTTCTTCAGCACCTCCATCTCAAACTCTCAGGCTCTGCCTCCACGCCCTTTGAATAGCGCATGTTTCTCACAGATATTCAGGTGTCTCTCACTTGTACTTTCTCATCTTTTCTGGTGGCTCCAGTAGCCACGACCTTCAGTTGGGCTCCACTCTTGTGGTCCCTGCAGCCACATTCAGTAGGTACGGTTTCAGGGCCCTCAGAGCCACAGGTTTCTGCCTAGGGTCCACCCACTTAGGCCATCATCCTTCCAATGTCTTTTAAATAAAGAGAGGCAGCAGCCAGCAGATGATCAATGTCAAGCCAAGAGCCCCTTTTCTCTGTTTGCTGGGCTTTGAACATGTCCACATGAAATGCCAGTGGTCAGGCTTCTCTGCATTTCAGAAGCCCTTATTAAAGAAATATAACTCCCATTGCACACTTTTTATTTTTATTTTTTTTCATTGTGTTTTTATGGGTTTGCATGTTTTGCCTTCACACAGTCTACAAATATGGGCCTTTAAGTGAGTATTGGAAATTGAAACTTGGTTCCCTGGAATAGCAGCCAAATCTCTTAACCACTGAGCCATCTCTCCAGCTCTATGTCCTCTTTCGAAACATCCTTCATGAACCTGAACAACTTTCCATTCACTGTTCTTTAATACTTTCTATCAGGTGTCTCTGCCAAGGATAAATTTTGCCAGCCATGAAATGTTCTTTGAGATTTACCCAAGCCATATCTCATTGGTTTGTACTTTGACCATGCCAAAACACACAGCATTGCCAGGTCAGAGTTAAAGTCCCTCTGTCTTCTCCTAGGGCATCACCAGAGTTCACTGTTACAGCCTTTATTTGTTACATTTGCTTAGTAAACCTTTTCATCCCCTAACAGATTACGATTACACTGTACACAGAGGTTGGGTAGTGTTTACCTTTTAATCATCACAAACTAGAACCAGAAAGGAAGTCTTCACTGTAACTTGGATTCTAGTAGCTTGAGCTTAATCAGTAAATGTGCCTGGAAAGTACCAGGCAATGACAATTTCTTATTAGTTAAACCTATCAGACAACTACATCTTGGATGATGATTGAAAAGGAACTGATTAGTCTAAGCCAACCTATATACACTCAAGAAACTGTCTGATGTATGACATGGAAGTACTGATTATGTGTCCCTCTTGTTTTAAAGACTGGCAAGTATACTAGGCTGCATAGTGTCTTCCAAAATGTCATGCCTGTGGCAAATTGTGACCTTGCTTGCAAAGAGGATCTCTACAGATATAATTAGATTAAGATGATGCCCTTATATGTTGGAATGGGCACAGTTGTGGTTTGAACTTGAAAAGAACCCAGAGTCTCATGTGAACTGTGAGCTGAAACAAGCCCTTTCTCCCTTATTGTCATAGTTCTTTTTATCACAGCAAGAAGAGAGAAACAAAGACTCAGTCTATCTTAACTTTCAACTAATTTAAACTCTAGCATTCATCAATGATTATTATAAACTTATAAATTAAACATATATATTCAGCCAGCCATGGAGCCACATGCCTTTAGTCCCAGTAGTCAGGAGGCAGAAGCAAAAAGATCTCTATGAGTTGCATGCTACCCTGGTGAACATAGAGAGTTCCAAGACAGCCAAAAGTAAATAATGAGATCTTGGTTCAAAAATAAATAAATAGAGATTCAGACCCCACAAAGAGATAGTCTCCAGCCTACTTGGCCACCCCAGGTCTTGTACAGACAATCCGGCTATCTGGCGAAGGGTTGCAGACCAGCGGGAGCACGCGTGGCTCTGCTGCAGAGTACCCATCAGGCTGCAGATTGCGATCCACTGTGGTATACAGGAACTTAGCGGACTGTGAGGTCACTTGCCAGTTTCCAGACCCAGGCCATGGGAGCGGCAAGGCTATAGTGGGTGAAGGCAGATTTACCCAACACAAGAGCAAATCCTGGGCAAAGTGTGAGTTATTTACAATTATTATCGGACTTTTTTGCTAGTACTGGCCCTTTCGGCTGGGAATCAGAGCTTACGTGTATACAGCTCCACCTCCAGGATTAGTTAGGTCTCCATCTAGGAGGCCGGGCTAAATGACTCACCTTAAAGGGGTGGAGTAAGGCAATTCGACTCCTACACCAAAGCTCCCCCTTTGGACCCAAGTCTAGAAGAAAGCTAAAAACTTCCAAATGGCCAGAAACCCCAGACCAAAAAAAAAAAAAAAAAAAAAAAAAAAAAAAAAATCAGAGCAGAATGACTCCAACAAAAAGAAAGCAATGCTATTTCATCCAGCCCAGACCACCTCACCACAGCTGAAACACATGAAAACGATGAAAATTCTACATTATGGAAAGTGATAGAGTCTCTTCAAGAAGAACTTAAATCTATGAAGGAATTCAAAGAAGCCACAATTGCACAAATGAAAGCGATGGATAACACCATTAGAGAACTTCAAAAAAAGGTGGCTCAACTTGAGCAAGAAAAAGAGATGGCAATGGAAGAATTCCAGGCAAAGGCAAGCAAATTAGAGCAGGAAATGTACAAAACAAATGAAATCACTCAAGACATGAAAATGGAAATGGAAACAATATAGAAAACACAGTCAGAGTTAAAAATGGAAAGGAGAATGAAGGAAAGAGAACAGGAACTACAAATATGAGTATCAAAAATAGGATGCAAGAGATGGAAAACAGGATCTCAGGCATGGAAGATTCGATGGAAGAAATCAGTACAACATCCAAAGAAAATGAAAAGGCTAAAAAATCTCTCACCCACAACATCCAAGAAATCAAGGACTCAGTGAAAAGACGGAACCTAAGAATTATAGGCATAGAGGAAAGAGCAGACTCCCAACTCCATGGTCCAGGAAATATCTTCAACAAAATCATAGAAGAAAACTTCCCAAACCTAAAGAAAGAGATGCCAGTAAAAATCCAAGATGCTTACAGAACACCAAACAGATTAGATCAGAAAAGAAACTCCTCTTGCCACATAATAATAGAAACTCCAAATGTAGAGAACAAAGAAAGGATATTAAAAGCTGTAAGAGAAAAAGGCCAAGTCACATATAATGGCAGACCCATCAGAATCACACCTGACTTCTCCTCAGAAACTTTAAAAGCTAGAAGGACCTGGATAGATGTCCTACAAGCCCTGAGAGAACATTGGTGCCCAGCCAGACTACTATACCCAGCAAAACTCTCTATCAACATAGAAGGAGAAAACAAGATATTCCATGACAAAATCAAATTTAAACAATATCTCCCCACAAAACCAGCCCTACAGAAGATCCTAGAAGGAAAATTCCAACCCAGAGAAGATAACTACACCCAAGAAAACAGAGGAAATAGAAATCTCCACAGCAACTAAGCAAAAAGAAACACAAGACAACCAGCTATACCTAAATAATGGGAAATAACAACCCCTGGTCATTAATATCCATCAACATCAATGGACTAAACTCGCCAATAAAAAGACACAGACTTACAGACTGGATCCATAAACAAGACCCATTTTTTGCTGCATATAAGAAACACATCTCACTATTGAAGACAGACACTATCTCAGAGTAAAGGGTTGGGAGAAGGTTTTCCAAGAAAATCGACCCAGGAAACAAGCTGGAGTAGCCACCCTAATATCAAACAAAATAGAATTCTAATTGAAGTTAATAAAAAGAGACAGAGAAGGGCATTACATACACGTTAAAGGAAATATTCATCAAGAGGACATCTCAATATTGAACATCTATGCCCCAAATACAAAGGCACCTACATTTATAAAAGAAATGCTTCTGAAACTTAAATCGCACATCGATCCAAACACTTTAGTAGTGGGAGACTTCAACACCCCACTCACAACAATGGACAGATCATCAAGACAGAAGCCAAACAGAGAAATAATGAGTCTAACCGAGATCATGAACCAAATGGACCTAACAGATATCTACAGAACGTTTCACCCAAACACGAAAGAATACACCTTTTTCTCAGCACCTCACAGAACCTTCGCCAAAATCAACCATATAGTTGGACACAAAGATAGCCTCAACAGATACAAGAAAATTGAAATAACCCCTTGTATCTTATCAGACCACCATGGAATAAAGCTGGACTTCAATAGCAAAAGAATCAACAGAAAGTCTAAACACACATGGAAATTGAACAACTCTTTACTAGATGACCACTAGGTCAGGGAAGAAATAAAGAAGGAAATCAAAGACTTCTTAAAATCCAACGAAAATGAAGACACAACATACCCAAACCTATGGGACACAATGAAAGCTATGCTAGGAGGAAAGTTCATAGAACTAAGTGCCTTCAAAAAGAAAATTGTGACAGTTCATATTAGCGAATTAACAGCTAAACTGGGTGAACTGGAAAAAAAGAAGCAAACACTCCCAAGAGGAGCAGAAGGCAGGAGATCATCAAACTTAGGGCTGAAATCAACAACTTAGAAACAAAAAGAACTATACAAAGAATCAATGAAACCAAGAGTTGGTTCTTCAAGAAAATCAACAAAATAGACAGACCCTTAGCCAAATTAACTAAAAGGCAGAAGGAAAAAAACCCAAATCAACAAAATCAGAAATGAAAAGGGAGAAATAACAACAGACATTGAGGAAATCCAGAGAATATTTGGATCCTACTTTAAAAATCTATACTCCACCAAATTTGAAAACTTAAGTGAAATGGACAATTTTCTTGATAGATTCCACCTACCAAAGCTAAATCAAGATCAGATAAACAGATTGAACAGCCCTATAATGCCTAAGGAAATAGAAATAGTAATTTAAAATCTCTCAACCAAAAAAAGCCCAAGGCCAGATAGCTTTAGCATGGAATTCTACCAGATCTTCAAAGAGGATACTCTTCAAAATCTTTCACCAAATAGAATCAGAAAGAACATTGCCAAACTCATTCTATAAGGCCACATTCACCCTGAATCCCAAACCACACAAAGACCCAACAAAGGAGGAGAACTTCAGACCAATCTCCCTCATGAACATGGATGCAAACATACTTAATAAAATACTAGCACAGAATTCAAGAACACATTAAAAGTATCATATACCATGATCAAGTAGGCTTCATCCCAGGAATGCAAGGATGGTTCAACATACGAAAGTCATCAACATAATTCACCATATAAACAAGATGAAAGAAAAAAACCACATGATAATCTCGCTAGATGCAGAAAAAACATTCGACAAAATCCAACACCCCTTCATGCTAAAAGTTCTGGAGAGAATGGGCATACAAGGACTGTACCTAGAAATAATAAAGGCCATATACAGCAGGCCAGTGGCCAACATCAAATTAAATGGAGAGAAACTTGAAGCATTTCCTCTAAACTCAGGGACAAGACAAGGATGTCCACTTTCACCATATCTCTTCAATATAGTACTTGAAGTTCTTGCTAGAACAATAAGACAACTTAAGGAGATGAAGGGGATAAATATTGGAAATGAAGTAAAATTATCCCTATTTGCAGATGATATGATAGTATATGTAAGCGACCCCAAAAATTCCACCAGAGAACTCTTACAGCTGATAAAAAACTTCAGCAAGGTGGCTGGATACAAAATTAACTAAAAAAAAATCAGAAGCCCTCCTTTATACAACATACATATGGGCTGAGAAAGAAAGAAGGGAAACAACCCCCTTCACAATAGCCACAAACAACATAAAATACCTGGGGGTAACTCTAACAAAGCAAGTAAGGACCTGTACAACAAGAACTTCAATCCCTTGAAGAAAGAAATGGTAGAGGCCTTTACAAGATGGAAAGATCTCCAATGCTCATGGATAGATAGGATCAACATAATAAAAATGGCTATCCTACCAAAAGCAATATATAGATTCAATGCAATTCCTATCAAAATACCAACACAATTCTTTATAGACTTGGAAAGAGCTATTCTAAATTTCATATGGAATAACAAAAAGCCCAGTGTAACCAAACTTTTAAATTATTATTTAACACTTATTTATTTATTACTAAATTCACTTATAACAAACACCAACAATTTCTTAACTATTAATCCTATAAATTCCTACAACCCCTTTAACCTATCCACTAAACCTATTGATAATTATAACAACTACTTTCATAACCTTTTAGAATGATACAGTCTCTGGGGCAGGTCCTCAGTCGTCAGGAACACAGTCTTTGTTGTAGATTCTTTAAATGCACTTAGCAGTCCTTTTTCTGGATCTCTCAGATGCAGGTTCGTCAGGGTAAGTTGGTTATTGCAGTCTCACCTTAAATAAGGCTTCATGCTTTCTTCTCTGTGGGAGACCCCAGCCATCTGCAGGCCAACTTACTTCTTTTGAATCAGGAACTCAGCTGCTCTGCCTCAGTCCTTAAAGCCAGACACAGTTTCCCCTAGGCCACTGATCAGACAGATCAAACCCCTCCAGGCAAAAGCTGAGCCACAGGGTTTAGTCCTTGGCCTTTTGGTGTCTTGCTCAGGCTTTCTTTGCTCACCGGCTTCTTTCTGCTTCAGGGAGAGAGCTGGCCATCAATGGCCAGCCGTTTTTTCAGAAGGACTCTTTGAGCTCTCTAGCATCAGGGGCCTCTTCCCTCTCTCTGGGCTCCATACACTGTCCTTAAATAGGAGGAACTCTGTTTCAGCTTAATTTGGGCTCCACCCACTTAGCAGCTGAAAACAATGTCAGGCCAGATACTTTGTTTCTTCAAGTCTATTGAGTCTTTCCTGTTTTCCTGACTTCAAACTTGTTTTTCAGTCTATTGAGTCTTTCCTATTTTTCCTGACTTCATGCTGATAATGCTCTTCAGGCCTCGAATTAAGAGACAGTATCAGAAACTCCTATATATTTTCTAAATCTAATTTATCTAACCTCTACAGCCCAGAATAGCTAAATCAATCCTGTACAATAAAAAAACATCTGGAGGTATCACTATCCCAGATTTCAAGCTGTACTACAGAGCAATAGTTGTAAAAACATCATGGTATTGGTATAGAAACAGACCAGTAGATCAATGGAATCAAATTGAAGATCCATAAATAGACCCACACACTTATGGCCACCTAATTTTTGACAAAGAAGCCAAAACAGCACAATGGAAGAAGGATAGCATCTTCAACAAATGGTGCTGGTCCAACTGTATGTCCACTTGTAAAAGAATGAAATTAGACCCATACTTACCACCTTGTACAAAACTTAAGTCCACGTGGATCAAAGACCATAACATAAGGCCAAACACACTAAATCTACTAGAAGAAAAAGTGGGAAAAACCCTCGAACTCATTGGCACAGGTGAAAACTTCCTGAACAGAATACCAACAGCTCAGGACTTGAGACCAACAATCAATAAATGGGACCTCATGAAACTGAAAAGTTTCTGTAAGGCAAAAGACACTCATTCGAACAAAATGGCAGCCTACAGACTGGGAGAAAATCCTCACCAACCCCAGATCTGAGAGAGGGCTAATATCCAAAATCTACAAAGAACTCAAGAAATTAAATGCCAAGAAACCAAATAATGGGGGACAGAGCTAAACAGAGAATTCACAAAGGAGGTATGCCTAATGTCTGAGAGACACTTGAAGAAATGCTCAACATCCTTAATCATCAGAGAAATGCAACTCAAGACGACTCTGAGATTCCATCTCACAACTGGCAGAATGGCTAAGATCAAAAGCTCAAATGACAGCACATGCTGGCGAGGGTGTGGAGAAAGGGGAACCCTACTCCATTGCTGGTGGGAGTGCAGGCATGTGCAACCACCATGGAGGTCAGTCTGGTGATATCTTAGAAATCTTGGAATAGCTTTGCCTCAGGACCCAGCCATACCCTTCTGGGTATACATCCAAATGTCTCTTCATGGAATCATAAGGAAGTTTCCTCATCTATGTTCATAGCAGCCTTATTTGTAATAGTTAGAAATTGGAAACAGATGTCCCTCAACTGAACAATGGGTTAAAAAACTGTGGTACATCTACACAATGGAATATTATTCAGCTATCAGGAACAATGAAATTATGCAATTTGCAGCCAAATGGATGGAACTAGAAAAGCTCATCCTCAGTGAGCTAACCCAGACTCAGAAGGATGCATATGGCGTCTATTCACTTATAGTAGGAATTTTAGCTATATAGTAGAGGATATTGATACTACAAACAACACACCAAAATGAACATGGACATAGACTTTTCATTTTTTATTTGTTTTTTTTTTCTATTTTTTATTCTTTTTTATCTGTTTGTCTGCTTATTTGTTTGTTTGTTTTTTAGTTCTCTCTCCCAGGCAATGAGACACTTTTCACTGGTGGTACTGCCTTGTAGACCCCCAATGTATGAGGAGACTCTTGGCCCACATATGCCCTCTGAACTGGGGTGAGGGACTGTTATATAGGGACACTCCTCTCCAGAGAAATGGGATGGAAGGTTAGGGGGTAAAAAAACAAAAGATGAAATGTAAAGTTTCGGCCTATTGCTACTAATTGTCATAAATTGTTTAGGATAATTAAGAAATGCAAACTAATAGTCATGCAAGCCTGTCATTGTGTTAGGTACTATGACAGTCTATTATAGTTATTTTCTAAGCTAATCAGAAATAAAGTTGCTAAGAGACAAGCAACATCTGCTTATCCGAATATAAGACATAGATAGGGCCTCTTCAAAAACCTCAAGAGATCTGCAGAATATGGCATTCAAAGATGTTTTCGTAACTTTAGATTCTTTTTGTATCGAGACATATCAACTCCTGACAGCACCCCTTATTCTACTCCAAGTAGAAGATGAGCATCGAAGAATCTCCAGTGGGAGATGATTGAATTAGTCGCAAGCCTGTCTCTAGGCAGGAAAAACCCCTTGCTCCAACTGTAGACAGAATGCAGTCCAAAAAGGACAAAACTTGGAAGCAGGTAAGTCAACAGCCTAGTTCCTCCAAGACAGGGTAGGCAAGTCCTTCATAACCCCTGCTCTACAATCAATGTTTGTCAGAGAAATGGGGCCAAATGACTGAAGATCGATGCTGTAATGTATGGAGAGAAAATGGGAACTGTCCAGGCAGCCACTGGTAAGTCATTTCTTAGTTTTGGAAGCTGCAAGCCCTGTACTTCCTATACAAACAGATATATTTATCCCTCTCAGGTTTCTGAGGTGGTTGAAGAATAGATAGCTAGAGTCTCACAATTAAATTTTGAGATGTTTAGGAATCAAGAGAGTTTTATGGATCTGAGAAGATGTTTTTCAAATTGTGATGCAAGTTAGTATGAAAGTTGAGTTAGATATAGAACTTTAAACTCATGGAGATGGTTAGATAGTAGAATGTTAAATTCAGGTACCAAATACATATGGACTGGATATTGGGAATGTACGCTAAGCCATATAACCCTCATAACTATGGCCTAATTACCTCTGTTGTTTTGTATTGTATTTATTATTATAAGAGAAAGAGCCATTTGTTGGACTGAAAGGGGGAGCTGTTGGGGGAAATAAGATATACCTTAAACTTAAAAAAAAATGGACAAGGATGGGTGGTTGAGGGTGGAACTGGAGGGGGGAGTAGTGAGGGGATTGAGATTGAGATATAACTTGAAGAAATAAAAAATAAAGTAAAAAAAAAACACACAAAAAAAGAATTAGGTACTAAATAAATAAATAAATGAAAACATATATATTTATTTTCCGAATCATAAATATTTAAAATCAGTAATTGATTTTAAATATAAGAAAAAATTATACTGATATACCTTTCTTTCCTAGTTCTCTGGGTCATTATTTTCCCTTCCAAATTATCCTTTGTTTCTCTTTATCAAATATACTTACATTCATCCAATTATCCTTCTCAATCATATTCAAACTTATTTTCCCCAAATTAGGTTTTTCAATTCTCTTGTACAATATGCTAACATTTTATTTGTGAACACATGAATGTGACTAGCTCTGTTGCAGAGGATCGTCCACAATGTCCTTCTTCTTTTCTCTTTTTTAATTTTCTGCTAACAAACTGCTCTTTTTAAAATAGAAATATGCTTCTAGGTTTCTGATGGTTCAGTGACAATCCAATGTTTAGGAGACAAACTTTGAGCATATACCAGGAAGGTTAGGCAAAAAAGAATGAGTCTCAGGGAAAAAAATCCACTCAAAACACTGTGCTGTAGGCTTCTTAACTCTCTTGTCCTTCCCTTCTCTGCCTGCATGCTCCTCCTCCTCAATCCCTTTAGCAATCACAGTATCAACACCTTTTAAATTTCTTTATAGTTGATTGGTTTTGTTTTTTCTTTATCTTGCCTACTTTTATATCTCTCAGTCTACCAACTCCATGGTAGCATTTCTCCCACTGAGCTTCAAAGCAAGTGTTTGTGAACCTTGGATCTTAAAAATAAAAAATCTCTGCAATGCAAAGTCACGGGCCTGAGATAATTATTCTGATGCTCACACTCTAGGGAGAACACAACCCATTTTACTAGTGGACTGCTTCTGTGCTTTCTACTCAAATAGAGCATTCTCTAATTAAAGAAGAATGTCTGTGTTAGATTTTTAAAGCCTGAAATCTCTCACTACATACACGCACACACACACACACACACACACCACCATATGTACATTATGCATACATAACTTTCGGATGTTGGCATGATTGTGCGGAAGAGAAAAAATACAGCACAGTAGTCCATGTTGCTAAACAGTTGCCTCCTTTCAACAATAGCTTGACATTTTTTTAAACTTTTATTTTTTTCAATTTGTATGCCCCCTACTTGGTTTTCATCAAGTTCACATCAGGGGAACCCTAGGATAATCAGATAGAAACAGGCTCAGCATAGGAGAAGCTCAATAACCAGTGGGAAGCAGACCCAGATCCATAATCACCAATGAAAAGCCGACTCAAATCAAGGTAAATCAACTATAAAAAAACTACATAAGTAAAAGAAAAAAAAGGAAAAAATTAGAAATGATTACTGTTAATTACAGAGAAATATGCTCACATTAAAACTGACTTAGATTCCATTATTCTGTAACCTATTCACATCGTTTGGACTTTGTGTTAATTAAATTTATGAAGCACACTCTAGCAACATATCCAGATAGTTAAAATCAGCTATTATAAAATTTTACTGAACGTTCAAATTTTTTTTTCTAAACTTGATTTTTCTTTAAACTCTTAGAGTGTAATTACAGTTTTGATTTTATAATTGTTGAGGAGGGGTGGACAAGTGTGTATTCAACTGTTGAAAATAAAGTCCTAGAAAGAAAGGGATTGGAGTCACATTTGTAGTTAGTAACATTTTTACATAGTATTATAATCTACTTATTCTTAATTACATGAAAATAAAGATTTAAAATAGTTTTCATAGATATTCTACTTTGGTATATTCCATGATATTGCTCAGTATCCTCTCATTGGAATATGTAGCTTAACTTTTCATTCAGTGTTTTTAGTGCTTGAGGGTTGAACTCAGAATATATATATTGTTATCAAATTTGGGGTCACAATCTGTTTCCCAAGTCAGGTTGGCCAGCCCATCTTCAATAGGTCAACAAAAAGAGCTAAATTCGTAGCAAAAATCAGAAAAGGATACTTTTTTTTTTTTTTTAATATGGTGCTTTGGAAGAGATGGAATCGCTTGTGAGTCCTTCCATAAGTAACCAAAGTAAAAATGTCATAAAACATGGTTCTGATGAATGGTACCTTGGCAGTAACTAATGTATTATAACCATGGTCCTTGAATTCTCTTTACTCTATATTAGGCATAGACGTCTTCCAACTCAAGATTGAGACACTACAACAGAAAATGAGGAAATGTAAAGCAGTTTGGCAGAAACGGATTTATCTACAGACACTTGTTTCTCTTAAATCTGACAATCAGACCATTGAAACAATAGGCCAGGAAGAAATGAGGATTTCGCCGGGCGGTGGTGGCGCACGCCTTTAATTCCAGCACTTGGGAGGCAGAAGCAGGCGGATCTTTGTGAGTTTTGAGGCCAGCCTGGTCTACAAAGTGAGTCCAGGACAGCCAAGGATACACAGAGAAACCCTGTCTCGAAAAACCAAAAAAAAAAAAAAAAAAAAAAAAGAACTGAGGATTTCCCCCAGGAATCTCATGCTAGGAGAAAAAAAGAGGAACAGGGGTGCTTGTTGGGGGAGGGGCATGACTTTAGGGAAGAGATTTCACACAGTTCTAACAGCTTATCACAGAATGAGACATTGAACCCCAGATAATGATGTATCCTAGATGGGCAGGACCACACCTTGACCAAGGATTCTTAGATGTGCATATCCACATATTCTTAAGATATGTATATATATCTTAAGAATGAAAACCTATTTAAGGAAAATAGATAACTAGTCTAGAAAGATGAATATTTTTCCCTGCACATTAGGTAAATTTTAAAATAAAAACAAAAGTACACAATATTTTTTACAATAAATAATAAAAGACTATTGTTAACTTTGTGTGCTCTCTCTTCTCCAAACTAAATCAAATTAAAATACAATGTGCTTAATTATTTTAATGACATTATTGCTGAAGTGTAATGAGTATAATCACTTGATGTTTCCCGTGCACCTGCAACTTTCTAATCAGATGACAATGGCTTTGAGTAGCAGCATCTATAGGGCAATGCTTCAGCCTCAAAGACAAATGTCATGCCCATCTTATCATCAATGAAATAATGAGATAAAGTGGAATTAAATATTGTGTTCACACATATTATACAAGTTGAAATCAGTAAAATTTCAACTCAGCTGTGAGTTTGAAGACTTTGTCCCTTTCTGTAAGTTAAAACTCTCAAGCATGCACACACAAATTAATATTTACTTCTAGTTATGTTGCCTCTGGCATTTTCAGGGAAATAGTCATGAAGTTCTCCACATTAGTCAAGATTCTTAGTACTTGAAGGTGACCGTACATACTAATCATTTCTAAGTAACCTATGTGCGGGCTATCCCACTCAAGCTAGAAACCACAACATCAAATCTATGTCAAAAGAATTTGCTCATGTAATGTTTCAAATCTTGAGTTTTAAGATTAATTATTATTGATATTAATTATTTAATAATTACTGGTGAAGAAGTAATAGTTGTTCATAATCACTAATTTATAGTTATGTGAGGGAGCTCATATTTCCTGAGATAGAGGGACATTTGCATACACATCATGTTTTACACATTGTATTTTCTAAGTAATACATAGGTTAATGCCTGAGGAATTTTTCTAGGATGATTTTTTGTCAAAAATACAAATCAAGGAACACAAGCCAAATGTAAAGAGTATAGAAAGCGTTACCCTTAATTTTATATCAATATACAAAGATCACCACCAATGTGACCAAATATAATTTTAATTTTGTATCAATATACAAAGATCCATACCTATGTAGCCCAATACAATTTTAATTTTGCATCAATATACAAGGGTCAATACCATTGTGGCCAAATATAATCTTAATTTTGTATCAACCGAGTTGTTTAGGAATCAAGAGGGTGTTCTGGATCTAAGAAGACGTTTTTAAAATGGTGTTGCAAGTTAGTATGAAAGCTGAATTGTATTTAGGACTTTAAACTCATGGAGATGGTTAGATAGTAGAATGTTAAAGTCAGGTGCCAAATACATATGGACTGGACATTGGGAATGTATGCTAAGCCATATAACTCTCATAATTGAGGCCTATTTATTTCTGTTGTTTTGAAATAAATATGGTTAGATAGTAGAATGTTAAAGTCAGGTGCCAAATACATATGGACTGGACATTGGGAATGTATGCTAAGCCATATAACTCTCATAATTGTGGCCTATTTATTTCTGTTGTTTTGTATTGTATTTATTGTTATAAGAGAAAGAACCATGTGTTAGACTGAAAGGAGGAGATGTTGGGGGGGGAAGATATGCCTTAAACTTAAAAAAAAGGGAAAAGGATAGGGGGTTGAGGGGGAAGAGGGTGGGAGGGTGGGACTGGAGGGAAGAGTAGGGAGGGGATTGTGATTGAGATGTAACTTGAAGAAATAAAAAATAAATTAGAAAAAAAAGTATAGAAAGAACATCTGATCTTGAAGTTTCTGCCTGCTGCATGAACTATTAGACAGCTCAGTTCCAGGTTTATGCTCCTCATCTGATGAGTTATGTTTATACCTCAGCCCCTACTCTCAACTTTAAGATTGTTTTGCTATCCACTCTTTTAAATGGAGAGCAGCTCATGCTGGAATATTGTCACTAATGCCTTTGCCACTGTAGAAGTATATGATCCACCATTTCCTTGAACTGACAACTCTCTGTTTCTATTATACATACTCCTACTTTGCAATAGTTCCAGACATCAACTTTTGAAAATGCGCTGTTCAAGAAACTTGTAATGCTGGATGAGGACAAGTAAAATACAGGAAACACTTCCAGGATGGTCAGATTATTAAGTAAACTTTCTAAAATAATGATAATTATGTATTTGTTCATTCAATCTCAAATTTATGCAGACTTTCACATGTTGCATATAATAACTCACTGATATGCATCTCAATGTAATATTCCTGTTAATTTATTTTTGGAAGATAGAACAAGTTATTACTACTCTGATAAGTCAATTAAACTAAATTAAATATCTCCGTGGGTATCTTTTAATGACAGTTTTGCCTTAATAAAAAAGTAAACATACCATTCTATCTAGGGAATGAAGATGTAAAATGGGCTGTTTTTAAGGGCAAATATAAAATATGTAACAAAACGAGAAACAGAAAAATACTGTCTAATTTTTAAAAATACATTGATTTGATTTCTATAAATTAATCAAATAATACTGTTGATTTTCTTGACAGTATAATTGGGTTTCATCTGTCCTAGCTAAAAATAGGATAATATTCTCTCTCTCTCTCTCTCTCTCTCTCTCTCTCTCTCTCTCTCTCTCTCTCACACACACACACACACACACACACACACACACACACACACACACTACCAATACAGGAATATTGAAGTTTGAGACAGTTTAATGCTGCATTCACATCACATAGCTAGCCTACATACTGTCTTTTCTTCCTTCTGGTAAACATGTTCCTTCAGCCCAGATGAAATGAACATAAAGGTACTTTTTAAAAAGTAGCTGCAGATTAAAATTGAGGTTCCTTTTCTATATTCCTTCCCTTCCTTTTGCTGCATTTGGTCTGGTTTCCAAATAAAATTATGACTCAAAATAATCTTTTTGAAAACTGCACTAAAACAACAGTTTAGTTAGTCTTAATGTGTCCATTTATTCACAAAACCCTCAGAAAATTCATAATAATAGCCAATGAACTCAAAGAAGATCCTTTATATAATCACATTCATATACACATTCTAAGGCAGAAACTGGCTCCCAGTGTTCCTTAGATCTCTGTACTTCTTAGACTCCCTTGCCAAATTTCCTATAAGTCACTTTGACATTTGAAAGGAGAAAGATCAAAAAGGTTCTGTTTCTTTATCCACAATCATTTTTTCTTTTTTCTATTTTTGACAGTCTAATAACACCTATAACTTCCAACTCACCTTCCACTCTCTTCCTGAGTTGGCATCTGAATCTGTAGATAAATCAAGTTATATATGCAACCACATGAAGAAGAAATGAGTCAAGCATTCACACAAAGGTTTACTGACAAAGTGGCCTAAAAGCCAATCCTAAATTCAGTACTCAGAATTCTAGCCAGATTCTAGCCGGATGCCACATTTACATGCACACCAGAATGGAACTCTCAAAGCATCATTCTCATCATGGAGCTTCGTTTCATGAAAATTTAAGTTCAGATTTCAAGTCATTTTCCAACATTTGTGTGATAGTAAGCAAGTTATTACGATTTCTTGAATTGCCCCCTCCACAAAAAGCCCTGTTTGTATATTTCTTTGAACAGTTATTGCTGGCAATGTGATATTAGTTACATGTACAGTGGATATCTATCAAATGATAGTCAATATCAGTTTAGAGAAAATAGAGGTCATGAGAGGTTTTAGATACACTGGCATGTAGAAATCCCTTGAAGAATTACTAGGATTTATAGAGGAGAGTGGGGAGGGCCTTTCTATCAGTCACTGCACTGGGGAGTTTTTATCCCCTTTCCTAATTCCATGCCAGTTATGAAAAGGGACTTCAAAGGGGTTATGATAGTTACACAATTATAGATCACTATGCTAGTTTTACCAAAAGACACTTTAATGTATTACTCTTTATTTAAGTCAAGAAATGAAATCCAAAATGATTTCATTCATTGTAATTTGCATATGTGTGTACTGATGGAGGACTTATAAAAAGGAGAAACCCTTGTCCAGAGAGAAATTATTTTAGGAGATGCTGAACCTCAAGAGCACCCTGATAACGCCGAAATTTTCCAAATGTTTTACACTGCTAGAAGAAGTGAGTAGTTCATCCCAGTCTGTAAGATTGTTTTCCTTTACCTACACAGAATCATTCCATTTGATTCCTAAATTGGTTGCATTAATTGTATCAGAAGCCTCAGTACTTCTGAGGAACTTCTCCTTGCAGATAATGGGAGTGTCTCTAACTTCAAGAGGATAACCAGTCAGCATATTCATACAGGCCTTTCTCTGCACAAGGTCATGTCTAAGGCTACACTCAGAAGAAGTTTTAGCCTATAGAATGGGATGAAATTAATATAAAATCCTTCCTTAAGTTAAAATAGCATTAGTGCTATGTTCTAAGAAAAGATCACTCTTCAAAATTTAGTATGTTCAATTTGATATGCTTTGTGTGATTTGGACAAATCTCTGAATGTATCTGTGACGGCATCTCTTCTTTGATTTGTAAAATTAGAATAGAAGTAACTTTGTTGCTTGCCCAAAAAAGTTTTAAAAAGAAGCAATATGGGTAATAGACAAATCCAACACTATATACTTTTCAAATGTTTATAATGAATATATATGACAGAAAAAATAGCCCAAAGGTGAAAACAGCTGTGAAATATTTCAAACTTTTCAATTCTGAAAAATAAAAAACATTACTCATGATAGCGTTAGCAATTTTTTATACTTTATTTTTTTATTTCTTCAAGTTACATCTCAGTCACAATCCCTTCCCTACTCCCCCCTCCTGTCCCACCCTTCCACCCTCTTCCCCCCAACAGCTCCCCCTTTCAGTCCAACAAATGGTTCCTTCTCTTATAACAGTAAATACTATACAAAACAACAGAAACAAATACGCCACAATTATGAGAGTTAAATGGCTTAGCATACATTCCCAATGTCCAGTCCATATGTATTTGGCCCCTGACTTTAACATTCTACTATCTAACCATCACTCATGGAGATGGCATTAGCAAATTTTTATTGAAGAAGGAAATTTGTTAGTAAATAGGTGGTAGAAAACACATTTACTTGACAGTATCAGAAATATAAAGTTCTTAAAGCAGTTCCAGAGAAGTTGAATATTTAAAATTGTCTTGATTCTATTATTTTTTAAAACCATAGTAAACACCTTAAAGTCAGATAGGATGTCAGTGACAGATAAAATAAGTATCCAGTCAAAGCCCAACTTGATGAGCCAATGAGTTAATCAGGGTTACTTATAAAGGAAGGATGTTGGGTTACTTACAGTAGCATGACTGTAAACAACCAGGCTGTGACCTTAAGATAAGCCACAACACTGAACAATTTTAATTTCAGTACAAATGATGCCTTTCTCGTGCTTGCACTTATAGAGTCCCTGCCTTGTGCTCTATTGCTTGCTGAGACATGAGATCATCTGACATTTGGGCAGTTTGTCTATAGCTGTGAGGAATAAGAAAAGGAGCAGCTAGAACTTCAGGTAAAGTTCTGACGACCTTCTTTACCCCTTTCACCTATAAGGGAATGACAGCAGTCTGGGTTTTAAAGGATACTTGTAAGTAGTCACAACTCCAAGGAAGATGGTAATGGTTTCTCTGCCCATAGGACAACATTCAACAGCATTTTCAATGGAGCCATGTAGACTGACTTGAAATGTTCAACATTGTAGAGCATCTTAAATACTGTATTTTGACAGTGGTCATAGAGACATAGCCCATGACACAGAACAGAAACCAAGACAGAAGAAAGGTTTGGGGTTCTTCAAAACCTAGTACTGCAAGGTGCTGGACAACCTTTAGCAGCAGGAAGTAAGAAACCTGTTACTTGCTTTTAGAAATCTAAAGATGACATCCCATCAGAATTTGTGAATACCCATGCACGTCTTCTAATTAAGCAAGCCTGTAGTTTCTTTTCACCTCAAGTATTTGTGATGCTTAGCCACATCTGTAAGAATGTACCACTTTATAATATATGAAAGGTCTGGTAAGCCTGAGTTTTTGAATATATTGCTTTTCCAAAGTCCTTAAACTGAAGAAGAGTCTAAGCCAAGTCTTATAAAAATATGTCCATAGTCTCATCAACCCATTTTCTTAAAAAAATAAATTGTTATACCAGGGGCCACATTCTTGTAAGTATTTGTAAATGGCAATGGTTAATGCAATACATAAAATTTTGGATTCCTTCTCTCATATGTTGTGGAAAAAGCTCCAACCTTCATATTTCAGACCAATAAATTATCTCATAGGTGAAAAAAATGGGCACTGGATAAATATCTTCCCTCATTGGCTTTTAAAATTACAGAAGTGTGTCTGCTATGCTTTGCATTCTTTGTAGGCAGATACCAGACTCCAGAGGTTAGCCACCTATCCTTTAAAATCTACGGCACATTAAAACCAATAGACTACAAGCAGAGAATGAATTCAGCAAAGTGGAAATAGACTCCTTGAGCCTTCTTAGTTTGTGCTCTCCATTCCCCTTTCCACCCTTTAAAAGCACAGCAAACCTGTTGTCTGTGTTTCTCGTCTTCCTTTGTGGTGCTGATCTGCCTTAAGAGCTTTTATATGCAGTCAAGTAGACATAAGGATCCCTGTCAAAAGTGTGCCTAAGTATGAAATATTACCTGAAAAAGCAGGTGGTATGCTAGGAAAGGACTATAATATGAATTTTCTCCAATATTCTGTAGAAACTTCGAGAAATAGCTACATATAACTAACTTTCAACTACCCAATTTTTAAGAAATTTGATATCTCAGTAAGATTTTCTAGAAGTAACAGTTACAACTGATTGGAGGTTGTATTTGAGGCTTAACTTTTTAAGGCACTCAGCACGTACAAAAAGATACATTCTGAGTATTCTTGATGACTTTTTGCCTTCTACAAGTTACTATACCTAGGTTGTAGGTTTTAACACACAGGAATCCCAAGTGACTTAAAAGCAGTGTTCTTCCACACACTCCCATATACAACTGTATCTGATCCAGTAGTGGTCTTCTGCATTCATACTTGTAACTTTTCATCAATGAACGAGGCATCGTTAAGGTCACTCACATGCTTAACACATCCAGAATATTTACAAGTATATAATCAACAGAGCAAGCAAAGTGATGTAACAAATGTCTTAAGCAAATTCAACAGCTCTCCCTTCAATAAGCCGAATTGTTGTTTATATTCCCTAACTCTGTACTTCTCTGCCACACAGGCCTCTATTGTGCACTGAAACAAAGTGCTGTCCTGTGTAAAAGACTACAAACAACCCGTATAAATTGCATCACTGGCTTTCAGAGAGAAGAATCCTCCATCATGGTGCAGATTTTATCTCCAGTGCTATCTTCTAGTTGCCAAGTTTACAGTTTTCATTTACTCACTATTTCATACTATCCTCTAGTAGCTATGAGTCACCCAATGTGGAATTTCATCAAGTCTATTTCGAAAGAACTCTCCTAACTTCCTCTTTCCTTTTTCATTACCATTCAACATTTATTAGCAGGTGTTACAACAGTCTTCCAAGTAGTTGTTCTCCTTATCCAGGCTGTCTTCACTGTTATTGCTAAGTCTCCTTGGCACTTTGAAGTCCCTCATTCTCCAGGATTTAATTACGCTACAGTCCAGTTGATTATTTAGTCCAACAACCAGATTAAAATCTAAAGTGATTTCATTAATAATAGTGCTTAGTTAATATCCTTTTAGAAGTCAATCTTAAACAGAAGTCTCAGGTACAAAACAAATTTTTGAAGAATAGGGATTGCTATGTTGTAAGAGGGTTAAAAAATAGTGCATCATCTGGTGTATGTTAATAGTAAAGCTGAAATTTTTTAGAAGTCCTTAGATAGTATGTATCTCAGAATTCTTAGCATAGTGGGCAACAGGACATGAATATCAGGGCAGAGAATGAGGCTCAGTTGATAAAGTGCTTGACAAGCAAGCATGAGGACTGAGTTCAGAGTCCCAGCACTCATATAAAAAGTTAAGTGTGTTTATAATCTAAGTGCTGTGACAAAAAAGAAAGAGGGATCACGAGGGATCACTAGAATTAGCTGGTTAGCCAACTTAGCAATTCCTGAGTTGGAGAGACAATGAAAATTGGCAAAAAAAAAAAAGAGGCCTTCAAGGAAGTGGCAATGGTAGAATGCATGTGTTATGAAAGTGAGCAAAAGAAATACTGAGGGTAGCAAGGTTGTAACAGGGATAACTGAGGAGGAATGGAAAAGGAGGGAAGGTTAGCAAAATCTACAAAGGTTTCTCATTGAAACCTACTCTTTATAAGGTTTTTAAAAGTTTTTTTTTTATGACTTTAGTGAAGACACCATGCACGAGTGGATAATTCTGATCCCAGATATCATGATTTACTAAATGAAATTTCCAGTGTCAGCTTTGGGATGCCTCTCAAGGAGAGGTAGGCCATTAAGTGTCTTCAGGCTCCTAAGTTATACAAATTACATCCATTGCCCTTGGTTATCACCAGAATTACCTGATAAGAATCTATTACTGAAGACACCAAAAACAGATCTGCAAAACACAGAGAAACTACAGGGGTAGGTCTAGTTGGAGACTTCTGCCTTATTGATTAGTGTTTATAATTCAGCAAGTTGGTACACAGACATCTGGCTGAGAAAAGCCAGATAAGTTATTTTCCAGGTTTGGATCTTGTATGCTATACAATATCAACTTGCAAGGCAAGAGGCAGTTACTAATACAACACTGGTACAATAGTTAATGCAGTAATCAATTAAATTCTGATGATATGTGCCCTACTCCACAGGAGGGGTTTCATATCTGGTGTTGTAGAACCAGTTCAAAGGCCCATGGCTGGGAATCTCATAGGCACACGGAGTGAACCAATTTCAAGTTTCCTATGTAGATGTATTACAAAACTGTTTTCTAAATACTTATGTTTATTAAACTCATATACTAGCTCTTAGCCCTACCCCAAGCCTGGATCAAAGAAGCGTCTCTCTGCAGAGAATAACAGTTAATACACAGAACCATAGCTGGTCAAGTTGCAGAGAACAGAACAAGTAATTGTAAGTGATTAGAATGAAGTAGGACATCACACTGTTATCTGCCATTCCATGGTTCTAGGAACATGACAGAAGAAGATAAGGAAATATTTTTAAAACCCAGATAAGGGGGAAAAGCTCCATGAAATATCCTGAGGGTCTGGCTTGGTCATGGAAAGCATAAACTACCAGCAAATACAGTTCTCTACATCATGTCTGTAATGTCTGAACCCTAAATACTCAGCCACTGATGGAAGGGGAATCATAGGACGCTGGCTCACTTAGAGGATCTAATGAACAAAGAATCATGTGGGAAAGGTAGTCACTGTCCTTAGTGCTGGAAAGAGTGGTGAGTTACCCATGATGCAATGCTCCTCCATATCCATGCCATCATAGGTTGTAATGGTTAAGTTAAGTGATTCCCAAAGCAAAAGAAAACAAAACAACATGAAAGTAGGATGAAGATTACTTTAAATGACTCCAGAGGCAAGAAGAGGCATACTAAAGACATAGTGGTGTAAGAGGCAGACTGATGAATACAGAGGGCAAGAAGACATGTTTGAAGGATGAATGTGACAAGAATGGGTTATATACATACATGAATTGACAAAGAATAAATCAAGAAAAGTGTAGAACAGTTGAGAGAAAGCTCATTCTCATGGATATCTGTTCTCTATTTATATGTTCGTCCATATACTCTGTATACACAACCATATACATGTATCCATCCCTGCACATACGTACAATGATACAGACATGGAAAAACCTGAGACTAACTAAAGTCTTTCCATGAAATTCAAGGTTGGTTGTGAGTTACGACATCTTAAGAGATAACTATTCTCTACACTGTAAAATGGCTGTTCCAATTTTGACAAAGAAATAGTGGGTCAGGAAGCAGAACCATTGGCAGCATTTGCAACAGTGTACTGTTTGAAACTGGGTCAGCATCTGGCAGAAGTTGCTAAGAATTGAGAAGATGGGAAATGGAAAATAGGAGATCACATCCAACACATGTATGATCTTTTATTATTTATGCAGGGGCTGCGAATCCAACCCCTCAAAATGTCCCAGTTTGAAAATTTATACATTATCCTATTTACGGGCCACATTTATGTATCCTATTATGTACCATCAAACAAGATCACTATTGTTTAGGAAGCATGATAGCTGAATATACGTACCATATTTTCAGGGTTGTTATTTTCCAAAACCAAATATTAAACCATAGACTAGAAAAAGACTAAGAAGAAACAAGCGAAAACAAGGAATTGTTATTTGCCAGCTTTTCTCCTGATTCTGGTCCCTGGTGAGATAGAGTTAAGGATGAACAGAGAACCAGAGGGGAAGCAGCTTTGCCAGCTCTTGGTGCCTCTGCAGAGCCTGAGCAAGAATGACTCAAGTCTAATATTGATAAATGCTATTTCAGAAAACAGACTGTGAATCAAGGTTCACATCTTTAAGGAACCTCCAGAATCTTCAAATGTACCATTTCATGTGCAGTGCTGATGCACGCCTTCTCAAATAAAACCCAGAAGATAATGAATCATGGCTGGCTTTTTAGTAAGTTACAGCTATTTACAGTAATGTGGTAATTGGAAGTGACACTGAAGATCTGTGTGTTTATTCTGGGTTGCCGTGTGTGCCTGTACTTTGAACTGAGAAATACTATAACACTAAATGTCTGTGTCAATTTAATTTCTTACTCGTTTTGCCTCAGGCTTATTAGCACCAATTAAATTTCCCACTAATAAACTCAAATGTTACACAGCAATATTGAAATGCCATATATGGGTTCTACTTATTACGATTTTTAAAAATTCTAACACTCTGGATAATTTTTAATGCACAAAATTTCTTCTATGCCACAATTAGTGGTAGTTTTAAAGAGGATGTGGGATATTTCAATGCAATGGTCTTTTTCTTTTCCTGAATTTGATACTGGGAGTGTTTTTTTTTTATATGTTAAAATACAAATAAATATGTATGTTGAGTAGTGACATTATTTTAAGAAAACATTTTATCAAGATATTTTTATGCTTTTATAATAGGTCAACAAATCTTTAAAAATATTATCGAATGGTACAAAGTTGCATCACTTCATAGTTTTATTTTTAAATAAATGTGAAATTAAAAAGATGTACAGCACCTTCCCCATGCTTTCACAGGTATATGCTTATGATCAGTGTCCTACCAGATGGAATATTTTATCTATAAACATAATTTTTATTCTCCCACATGAGCAGATATGATGGTTCAGTGAGTAAGGGTACCAGCGTCAAATCCTGATGACTTGAGTTTGATTCCTCAGAGCCACATAATGAAATGTGGGAATCAAGCCCCTCTTGTCATCTTCTGGCTTTCTCATGTATGCTTCGGTATGCCTCTCTCATATAAATGAGTTAACTAAGTTAATTAAATTTCAAAAAAAAATCCAGAAAACATCATTTCCCTAAGATAGTCTTGAGTAAAAACTATATGTTTCTTCACTAAAAATCAAAGACACGCTGGGCATGGTGGTGCACATCTTTAATCCCAGCACTTGGGAGACAGTGGCTGGCAGATCTCTGTAAGTTCAAAGCCAGTCTAGTCTACAGAGCAAGTTCCAGGACAGCCAGGGCTACATAGAGAAATCCTGTCTCAAAAAACAAAACAAAACAAAACAAAAACAAACAAACAAAACCCCACACAGCTTTAAAAATTAAATATTTAGCATTCTATTGTCTAGAAAAGTTTTCTGTCTCCATTCCTGCATTATTTCTAATAGATGATTCTTGAGTTTAGATTTCAGGCTACATTGGATGGAAAGTGATTCCTGAAGAAAGGAATGTCAGGAAGAAATGCTAATATGAAATTGAAATTAAAATAAGAAGACAGCTTAAGAGTTATTTATCTCAGAAAAGAAAGAAGGAGGAATAAACATTAACAACAACAATAAAGAGTTCACACAAGAACTGGAAAGAAATCATTTCAATTGCATTAGACAATTGATAGGAAGCCAGATAAAATGTAAATTTAATTATGAATCTGTTCATTTGATCATCCTACTTATCACAAACTAACAACTAAATAAATGGAACAAGAAGATAGTGATATGGAAAAACAATGTTCCCTTTTAGATGGTTAAAAGTACAGAATAATGTAAAGGGAATTTTATAACCAAATGTTTACTTGCTAATTCTATGTATATTTCATACAGACGACTTAAACAGTTAATTATTGATGTCAAGATTGCTTCTCTAATGAAGGTAGAAGAGAACCCTTGGGATCTTCAAGGCAACAGTATTAGTCAATTAACCTTTGCCTACTAAATCATATTTTATTAAAGTTATTAATCCAGTTGAAGGCAGCCTGAATAATATCCTGTCAAATAATTAAATCTGATGGTCAACAATTAAAAACAAAGCCACAGATACACATGGTTTTAAAAAGTCCACATGTCAAGATATTAACACAAACCTTTTCTATGAATTATTTCAAGCAGATACAAAAATTACATACCCCTCAAACAATGGTTCATAAAACTTATAAATTTCCTGTATTTTCAAAATAAATTGTGTCATTTTCCTTTTTGTCAAAGGATTGGTAAATTTATGTATGCCAAACAGTAATAAAAGATAGGTATTTCCAGCAATCATAAGACAGTATCAGAGGCTATACAAATTTTAGTTAATTAAGATACAAGATTTAAGGTCATGACAACCTTAGCTTAATTTCATATCAGCCCTATCAATTCTAATCTGTTTGAAACTTGGTAACTTACTTAACATTTCTAAGCTTCAGTTTACTCATAAGGAAAATAGGAACATTAATACCAAACGTGCAGTTTTATAGTAAAATAACAGAAAGAAATATTCAATGTTCCATAATTTGCAAAATAATACCTGATAGGTTATGATTAATAATAATCTGCTGTATTTTCACAGTTAACTGCAAAAGAAGCTAAAATCCTTTAAACAACTGTAAACTTAATGAGATAAAGACACAAAATCTTATTCCTTGGCACTTAAAACCAGTAGGAGTTATGAACAAGGAAACAACTGTTCAAATCTGCATACAGCATCTTTATTACTGTTTTTATACTCAATAGAGATAATCATTCAGGTACTAAAACAACCCTCGTGTCAGGTTACCTTTCTCAGCTTACTGTTTTACACTCTCATCTGGAAAGACTGCTCTGTTGGAAACACCAATTACGCATTTTCTTTGAACTTTCCTACATTTGCTTTTTGTTTTCTTTTTTTTATTTTATGATGATTCACAACTAAGGGAGACAATAAACTATGCTTTGGATTATCAAGCTATTTTAATGTATAAAACACACAGAAAAGAATTGAATATTTACAAAGCCAAAACAGTTTTGTAAACTGGTCTACCTCTACTCTATTTAAACAATCAGAAACGTGCAACAACTATGATTCTTAGCAAATGACATTGGGAGATATAATGATTGAAGAGGATATTTGAATCAAGATGATTGTGTAATGTAATTTTTTTGTATCTTCAGAAGTAAAGCCGCTGAACAAGGAAATTTTCAAGAATTTAAATGAATAAATATTGGTGGAACATATGTAAAAGCTAATAAATCTATATTGTCTATAGAAATGAAATAAAATGTGTTTTAACAGATATTACCTTGTGTTAACCATCACATCAATAGGTGTGACCATATCACTTTTCATAACCACAAGTTAACTCATGTAAACACAAATAACTTGGAAATGATCTATTGATTTTGTTTTTTTTTTTATGTTCTGCTTGAAGAAATCAATATGCATTTGATGTGAAAACACTAAACCACGTTAATTTTCTTAGACAAAGTGAATTTTTAGCATCTTTGAAATTCTGCTTGGTACTGAATATTTTTAAAGAATAGCTATGTGAAAAGTATTACTTTATGTTCTTTTCTTATTCAGTATTTCCTGCTGGGAAGCAATTGAAAATCATCTCATAAAATATTCGATAAAACATAATCTAAATGTTTACCGAGAGGCTAACACTTTAATAACAGAGACATAAATTAAGTGAAGTCGTTGCTTTGAGCAATGGAATTTCTAATATTAATGTCACGATGGGACAATCTTTTATTTAAAACTATGAATTCCTACAGAACAAAGTGCATCTTCCTTAGTATAATTTTAACTGCATGGATAGAGTCTCATTTTACCCTACTGAGTCCATTCAATCTCTTGAACCTGGTATGCATTTGAGAACTAACTCCTTTGGCCGGCTGTAAATAGGATGACACTTTACACCCTATACTTCACAGCTGTTAGATGTATCCTTAAATATTTCTTTCTGAACTTATTGCCATCCAGATCCATCCCCCTAAGCAACACCCATCCCTTAAGAATCATATCTCAAATAACATCACCCTACAAAGCCTTTTCTAATATGAATGGATGGGATCAAGTTGCCTGCACTCCATACTAATTTAATAACATAAACCTTTCATTTATTGCACATACATTACTGTGTTGTTTGTGGTTTGTTTTGTCCTTTTCCTTGAAATTAGAACTAAATACCTTGGGGGCAAGGAAAATGTCAATATATTTCTCCTACAAATGTAAAGCACTTGATGGTGAAAACATCCCTTTGTTTACAACAGGACGTAGGAGCTAGTCTTCCTTGGCATACAGTATGTCACCAGGAGACACAAAAATACTTCAAAAGTAAATGAATGAATGAATTCATATGTTCACTCATTTTCACTATAATACCTGGCCCATATGAAAAATACTTAGTAGTTGCTAAATTGAATTGATCCTAAAAATGATATTATTAACATGCTTTTGCCTTCTGTGAAGGGAAAGAAAATAACATGCATTAGTGATTATATATATTTACCTATGTTAAAGAAGAAAAATGTACATTTTAACAGGTACAGGAATTCCTCATTATGTAAGTGAAACTTCTATTTATTATACATTAATAATTAACACTATACCTTTACGTCAGTCACAAGCCTGACAAAATTAATAATTTATTTGCTATCATGTTTTTTGTTTTCATGTGGGATCTTAAAGAACAGCATGTCTTAGGGATGCTCCCTATGCATGTCATGGACACAGGTCACATCTAAGTCATATGGACATTTTCATGTGAAATGGAACACCCTTGAAAAATACATAATGGCTAATATCAGAACTTCAAATGACAGCACATGCTGGCGAGGTTGTGAAGAAAGGGGAACCCTCCTCCATTGCTGGTGGGAATGCAGGCTTGTGCAACCACTATGGAAATCAGTCTGGTGATATCTTAAAAAACTTGGAATAGCCCAGCCTAACCACTTCTGGGTATCTACCCAAACCATTCCTTACCAAACCACAAGAACATATCCTCATCTGTGTTTATAGAAGCCTTATTTGTGATAGCTAGAAACTGGAAATAACCCAGATGTCCCTCAACCGATGAATGGATTAAAAAAATTGTGGTACATCTACACAATGGAATACTACTCAGCCATCAGAAACAACAAAATCATGCAATTTGCAGCTAAATGGATGGAAATTGAGAAGTTCACCCTGAGTGAACTAACCCAGACTCAGAAAGATGCACATGGCATCTATTCACTTATAATTGGATTTTGGCCATATAGTACAGGATAACTATCTACAACCAACACACCAAAAAGAACAGGAACATAGACTTTGTTACTTATTAGTGGGACATTTTGCCATAGGGGTGCTACCATGTAAGCCCCCAGCGCAAAAGGAAGCTTTTAGCCCTCATATGACTGCTGAACTGAGAGAGGCTTATATATAGGGACACCCCCTCTGGAGGAGTGGGATGGGTGTGAGCGGGAGAAGATGATGGGAGGGTGGAACAGGGAGGAGTAGGAAGAGGGCACCATGATGGAGATGTAACTTGAAGTAATAAATATTTTTTAAAAATACAGAGAACTGTTTATGTTTGTCTCATAACTACTAACAAATACCATGCTAGAATACTTGTATTTCTGGTTTTAAAGTAGTTTACTTTCTTTCTTGAACATATAATAGCTACTTACTTATTTAATGTAAATAAATTGAACCTACAGTTTCTATAACTTTAGCCCAATGTGGCTTTGCATTTATGTTTTCCTGGGATTGTTTACCAACAGAATATTCTCCAACTGAACCTTACCATAACCATGCCCCATGGTCACCATCAGTATTTTAATGTAATAAAGAAGATGATGGCCAAAAGTATGTGCCAAAATTATTAGGAACTATTCATCAATCTATTTACTTTCTGCCTCAGTAGTGAGAAGAAAAACAGGCCTTCCAATTGCTGGTCATTTCACCATATCACACAAACATGAAATTAAACTTAAGGAGGAAAAGTTTAGATTTATGGAGGTAATGTCCTGTTAAATACTAGAGATGAAAACAGAAGACAAAAGAACAAGAACCCACAGACGATTATCAGTGTTTTTTGTTTGTTCGTTTGTTTTTCGAGCCAGGGTTTCTCTGTGTGGCCCTGGCTGTCCTGGACTCACTTTGTAGACCAGGCTGGCCTCGAACTCACAGAGATCCAATTGCCTCTACCTCCCAAGTGCTGGGATTAAAGGTGTGCGCCACCACGCCTGGCCAGTGTTTCTATTTTTAACCAAACTCTCCCTATCAAGCTCAGTCCTTCTTTCTTTGTACATTGGTATATCTATGAAATCATCAGAACAGGGAAAGAAAAATAAAATTCAATATGAGTACACAATGAAAGCTGGATGGATAAAATAATCGCAAGCAAAGTACTTGGTTCAATCTTCAGCATTAATAGATTTTTTGAAAATATGGGTAGTTGTGCGCTTATTGCAATAGTCCTTTCTGTTCATGGGAAGAAAGCAATTAAGGTCATGGGAAACTGGTGATTTGTGAATTATTGTACATTTTAATGATCAATAGTTATTAAACTGGATTCTATCGCAAATGAAAAAAAAAACCCTCATTTGTTTACCTACTTATTCAGTGAGTATATACTGTGTACATAGTATATTCCAAGAACTGTGTTGTCTTTTGAAGAATATGAACATGAAATACTTCTGCTTTGTTGGTATTTAGAACAGCAGAGGGCCAGAAAGGAATGACTATTCATTCCCAACCACCATCCAAAGGAAATCTGTGTGTGCACAGCACAGCTGTCTGAAAGGTAATAGAGCGATTAAGCATGGTGCTCTCTAAGTAGCTTGTGTCTGTTTAAGTGTGTGTATGTATGCATGCATTTTATTCAGACTGTAATTTTTCCTGAAGAGTGCTTATGGTATACATTATATTTTTTCCCTTTGAATTGGAGTTCAGGAAAAAGACAAACATAACATTAATTTCCTTCTTATATGGCTGAACTAAACCCTGACAATTGTAATTCTCCACCCTCTGTGAAGGGTCTTGAAGAGAGATTACTTTATATGACTGCATTTTGTTTCTTTAGTGCTTAGTACCTTTTTTACTACAGATGGAGGACAACTATAATTAATATTTTAAAGGGAAGTCACAACATAATTTCATAGATTTGTTTTAAACTTTGAAGAACTTCTTATTAAGTCATGCTTAGCATTGTTCAGTAATGTTCTTCCGCTGAATAGCAGTAATCGCAGCCAACTTAACTGAACAATTACAATGTGCCAGTTCCGGTGATGAGCCTGTTAAATGCATTTTTAATTTCCCAGCAACCCTGAAGCTTGGGAATTATTATTATCTCTCTCACAATAGGGAAAATAAGATTCAGAGAGGTTAATGGAGTCAGCACTGGAGATTACTCAGGCTCCAAGTTCGTGCTCCTTTAGAGCGATGGTACAAGTAGATCAGCCGCAGGATGAGTCCACGCCACTTCAGCTGGAGCCTTCTAGCGAGTTTTACCCACTGTTAATCAGCAAAACGTGCTGTGCTGTCTCTCAGCTCTTCTCGAACTACGATGAGAAAGTGTGCACTTTATCAACTTTAGCAAAATCGGTTTTCAATTAAAAAAACAAAAACAAAAGTTCATGTGTGTGTATGGCATCTGTGCAAATGTGTGTGCCTTGTGTGACATAGCACATATATGGAGGAGGAGGACGAGTTTCAGGAGATGGTTCTTGCCTTCCATTATATCTTGAAATACGGTGTCTTATTTCTGACCCTGTCATCCCTTTATTACTGTATTCCATCCCTTACTGGCTGCTGAGCTTCCGTGAAGGTCTCTGTCTCCACTTCCATCTCCACGTTGGAGCACTGGGTTTAGCTCAGTTCCAGGAATTTAGTTGCTGGCTTGTGTGGCAAGCCCGTTTACCCACTGAGGCATATCCCTTCACATCTCTCTCTTTTAAAATATGCATTTAATTTTCTAATTTTGAAAATAAAATTGATCATAAAATAAAAATAGGAAGATGCCTTCAAAGGGCAAACAAGTTAAAATACATATTTAAACTTCATAATACACTTCTTAAATAACTCCTTGCTACTTTGCAAAAAATACCTCAGGTGTAAGCACTCTCCTCTAATTTTTTCCTTCTTTAATCTCTGTGTTATTTTATTAGGAGTTGTGTCAGAGATTAGTTTTTACTGATGAAAATTAGCACTTAACCAGGATTAGGGATATTAAAGCATTGTTACAGTGTGATTACATTTTCCTCAAACTTGGCCAAGTTTCTAATGTAAATTGAATATATATATATATATATATGCATGTATATATAACTTATATGTTGCATTTTACCCAAGTTGATATGAACATTTACAAAAGCAATATTTAAAAATATTATTCTTTATAAGGAATGTAAAATATTAGAATTGATGTTGATAGTTTTACATCATTCTATCTCAAAAAAAGTAAGTTAATAGGTTTACACCCTTTTTTGCTAAATGGGAAATAATACAGAATGTTGAGAGACTTATTAGATTTCTCCGTAGAGCACACAGGTTTCTGTATGTTTTGATTCAAGGCTTTTGGGCAAAATCAAGTACATTGAGTAGTTTCACCTTATAATGTCTCAATGAAATTCAAGTTTTGACCTTATGTTTTGTGACTTCATTTTAACCACATTACAGCTCTCCCTGGAGAGCCTCCATGGACCTTTCCCTGTAGCCAGGTAGAACCTTCACCTTTGGCATCTTCAATCTCCAACTTTCATACATCTAATTGCCTTCTCCTCTATCAACACAGGCCCCATTTGCCTTCCCCTTATCAGTTCATCTTGTTTCACTATCTGTTCCAATCTGAATATGGAAGCCTTCCAGGTAAGCCTCTAACCCCCCCCCCCCCCAATAGACAACTGGGATAACTAAAATAGGATTAGGAGTATTGGATGCCAGACTTGCTGGTTCAAATCCCAACATTTGTAACTAGCAGATAAATGATTGCACATGTTACTTAACCTCTCTACCTCAATAGGCATTCCAACTGGACCTGGATGAGAAAAAGAAGTAGGGCATGGAAAACGTGCTCACATATGGAAAACGTGTGCTAACGTATGTCAAATGTTCAGCGCAGGGTAGCACCAGGTACACTGCTGTTTGAAATTATAAATCCAGGTAATCCACTGACATTAAAAATCATAGAAAAACCACTAACACTCTCTGAAGGATCTGTTCAGGTATGTAAAACATAATTACCTTTATCTGCTATTGGCAGAATAGTTCACATACCTTATTTCATTGTTTTGTTCTGTGATTTAATTTTGAGGTTTCCAGCTCACGTAAATACAGAATGAAACATGACTGGAGAAAGAGCAGCAGGAACATGGATTATAGAACATAAACCTTTAACCCACAGTACTCACTAACACTCAAACTGTTGTATTCTCTTTCAACATATATGACTGCAACAAAATAAATCATGGAACGCGAACCAAGAAATAACAGTATCGATACAGAATAGTCTTTTTTTTTTTTTTTTGTAAAAGCTCAGAGACATCTCTAGAGTGTCAAAGGCATGTCCTTCAATATTTAACTTTTTCACTCTTTGTTCCCCATCTCAAGTTGAACAATACGCTAATTACCAGATGAAGCGTGTAATTACTCTAACAGCTCCCCTCTTACTTATAATTACTGCATCAACACTTTCTTTTTCATATGCTTCAATCTATACCTAGTACATTGTCATGATGAAGACACATTAACATTATAATACCGTATAATTAGCTGATGAGCAATTAAATTATTCCACTGCTCTTGTTCCTCTTTGCCAAGAGGTTGCTTTCCAAGCCCTATTATCTCCTCTTTCTCTTCAGTTTGCTTTAGTGGTTCTTTCCCTCCCTAAAACAAAGCGGCTCATAAGCTGAATGCAAAGCCCTTTGATTTCAAATTCAGAATGGATACACGCTTAAGTTGGTAATGGCAGAAGAAATAAATTGGCATTATGGGGCGTAAGCTTATTTTCATTCTTCTGTTAAGATACAGAAATGACGTACAGCGTTGGTGGTATAGTAGTGAGCATAGCTGCCTTCCAAGATACAGAAATGATGCAAATTGTTGCAGGACACTGAAGTATTTTATTGTGTGCATTAGACACTAAGACTTTGCCACTTTTAAGTACAGTTGTTTAAACTATATGAGGCACATATACATGGGAAATATAGCTCTCGTGAATTATTTTAAAGCCATTCAAATTAATTTCTCAAAGAAGCCTGGAGTTTGGAAGTTGAAAAAAAAAGTCTCACAGGGTTATACATGCAACTCTTCCTGTCCACTGTCCACTGAAATCAAACAGGCGCTTCACCACTCCCCTTTATTGTTACATATCAAAAACTCTGCCTTGATTTCTGATTTCTCTCACTGGTAAGTGAGCTAATATTGAATGTGGATGCCTTCTGAAAAGAATGAGCTTCTATCTATCTATCTATCTATCTATCTATCTATCTATCTATCTATCTATCTATCTCTGTGTGTGTGTGTTTATGCATGTGTGTGTGCATTTATGTGTCTCTATCTCTCTGTTTCTGTCCTTGTTTCTCTCTCTGTCTTTCTGTTTGTCTGTCTCTCTGTCTTTTATTCCTTTACTCCCCCCTTTCCCATTCCCTGGTTACTGGCTGACTTTCATTCAAACACACTTTGGAACTAACTGGAATATACTTTTAATGGCTCCACAACACTTGGCATCCACTTATTTTACCATTGTGATCATTGTCCGCATCTACACTGCCAAGTAGTTCAGTGGATGTTCAGCCTACATTTTATGGGAAACTAAATCTCTCTTAGATAATTACTTTGGAGTAACAATATTAGCTATGAAAGAAAAGTAGAATTCATTTTACAAGGAAGGCCTATTTCAATAAAAAGATTTTTGTTGTCTCAGCTGAGTTTCCTCAGCTACCAGGCAAAGGAAATCTCCCACGAGCAGTGTCTCATATACGAAAACTTGCCTCTTCATGGAGAAGACCAGATGGGCCCCAGTAACTTCAGAATATCATTTGAGACCTTCATCATCAGTACAATTGGAAAGTAATAAGAAGCATGCTACCTTTGATTTGATATAGGACAGTGGCTTAGTCCTCTCTAAAGTGGTGATTACTTCAAATACTATCCTATTACTTTCAGAGTCCCTAACCATGAGTAGATACTTCTTTACTGATGAAGATTAAACTCTTGCTTCTACAAGAGGATATTGTGTATTTTGCCCCTAGTCAGATAATCTGTTTAGCCTCAAACATACTCTGTCACTACAACCATGAAGTTTGTTTAACCATGAATAAATGAGAATCTCTATGTATTGCGAAGATCTAAGCTATACTTTATATCAGGTCTAGCTTTGTTTCCTGGCAGATATCAAAGGTATAAAAATGAAATCAGGATTTTAGACCAGATGTTACCTGGAATAACATGAAATCCTTCCCTCAAAAGTATTAATTCATTGTAGGTAAGGACCTTATTCATTTTAAATGTTTATATATAGGGAAGATGCCCAAAGTTTTCATCTTTGAAAAATGTTAAAATCATAAATTCTAAAAGCAAAAGAATTAAGTGCCTACATTTAGGGAGAAACAGCCTGGTCTTGATTCAGACACTGTTATAATATTTATTGCCTGTTTGACCTTGAAAAAGTTATTTAATCTTCCTAAAGTTATGTGAGGTTATAAAATAATAGAAGAACCTATATCATATGGATACAATGAGAAATGTAATGTAAATAATTTACCACAGTGCATGGAATAATGTGATCACTCAAAAAACACTAAATATTATCATTTTCTACCAGTATTGGTTTAGAGGCTATTTTTCTTTCTCTTCTTTGGCAAACTTCCTATACAATATTCAGAAACACTGGATGCTCTATTTCTTGTAAAACTTTTGGCTTTAAAATATCCTTTAATTACATCCAATGACTTTACATATATATAGTATAATTATAAATGTACATAGTGTTAAGTAGGATTTTACGCTTCTACAATTTGGCTATTTTTCCAACATAGATTTGTATTTATGAGATACATGGAACCAGTATACTTGTACTACTATAATGTACAATATGAAAGCACAATTTAACTTCTTAACCACTTCTCCATATGGACCCTTGTTGTCATTCAAAATATAAATGATTCTGTTTTGTCTTATACAAGATAACCATGCTGGAGTAGCTCAGTGTTAGACTCAGCTTGTCCTTGGTCCAGTCCCAAGGCCATAGAAACAAATCAATGAATAAACAAATAGAATAGATGAGTGAAAGAAAGTAACCCAATTTCTCATTTCAATGCTGTTGGTTTTTTTTTTTTTCGACTTTCCACTTGGCCACTGGGTTCTTGCTGTGGCTTTAGCCTCCACCCCTCCTTAAATATTGCCAGAGCCACTGTTGAATTATTATACTTAATAAGGGTGTCTCAAAAGTTTTTGTCCATACTCAGGAATTTTATTCCTATATCAGAATTGATTTTGAAATCTACCATCTCTCTTCATCACTCTACTGAAGATTATATCAATCGTTAAGACATAATTGTAAAACATTTTATGGTAATATCTGATGTTTCAAAGGAATGTCATACATGATCTATTATGTAAAGAGAACTCCCATATCCTCAAATTACAAAAAAAAAGAGAGAAACCTGAAATGAAATGATAAAACCATGAATAACCTTGGTTGAAACTGGGAAAACCACCTCCTCCTTTTTAATCCATTAAGATCATGATATTTTATTGCTGTTATTGTTAAAACAGCAAATATGAACATAAGTTGCAGAATGGGAGCATTCAGTCATCAGTGACTGGAAGTTTGGCCAGAAATCTCATGATCGTAATACAGTTCATTTCCATAACTTATGAAATTATAGCAGAATAGGAGTCATCAAAAGCCAAAGTGCTTCATCAGCCCTATGTTTGTCCAATAAAACTAACTACATTCTCTGAATATCACCTAAAAATATTGGACATAGTGTTCTCACAGCTTGACCTTTGGGATTTAGTATGAGTCTTAACTGTATCTAAGTTATATTCCCTATCCCCAAAGGAACACATCGGAAGATCCAAGATACCACTGAATTTCTGGCCCAAGGCAAGGTTCAGTCAGAGTGGATAATGATGGCAGGGAAATTTAACAGGATTAGCATTAGGGTCATTGAAACTTAAGGTTGACAGGTGGACAAAAAAATCTTCTGTCCTAGTTCTTAGTAATGAACATTTACCGTGACCAAAAATATCTTTCACAATCAAAAGCAATCTGATGAGGGTTTGGGGATGATAATATTAGTATTAGCATGATAAGAGTTTGTAGGCTTAACATGAACTTGGTTTGGATACCCAGCGACATGATAAAGAAACAAATAAACAAAGAAATGAGAGCAAAGAGTAGTGATACACACTGTAATCCTAAAAATACAAAGTGAATTCCAAATTTGTATCTGATCTGTGCTACAAAGTCACACCAAACTGGGCTATAGAGTTAAAGTATAGAAAAAAGAAAAAGAAAATGGAAAACAACAACAAGAACAACCAATAAAACAAAAACTAAGCACTTATGTATTGAAATAATCAAAAGTAAGAAAAATATCTTTCCTTAATGTTTCAATAACAAATGACATTTGGGGCCAATACTGGGACATATAAACTTGATAAGTATGTCATTTACTAACTCATAGTTGAATGGGCTTTTAGGAGGCAGGACTCAGGGAAAGGAGATAAGCCTTTGGAGTAACTTTTTGGTATATCTCATCTTTCAATGATTCTTTTCTTTCTATCTCTGTCTCCTACATCCTGGTGGCCATTCATAATCCAAAACAAAATAATGCCCCAAAACAAAACATAAAACAAACAAAGAAAAACAACAAAGCATCTCTGCCATGATCATTTTTGATGATTTTTGCCCTCATCACAGGCCCATATGAGTCATCATAAAGGAACAGTGAATCATAATATCCTTCCTTATTAGTTGTTTCTCAGATTTTTTTTGTTTTGTTTTTGTTTGTTTGTTTGTTTTTTTGTTTGTTTTTTATTGTTTTTGCCTCAGCTGCAAAGAGTGGCTTTCATCAAACCACCATGGCAGCTACCCCATTAACAACGGCAACACACTGTAGTGGCATTCTATTACTTTGTGTCCTCAGGTATTCTATGGAATAAATCATATTAGACTCAGTGTCCTAGGACCATTCTCTTGAGAGAATGAAGAAAGGAGAGACAGAGGGACACCCAGAAACACAGAAAAGCTCAGATCAGGTATACTGTACTTTAGATGGGGAAGTCACAGCAGCCCAGGGGCTTGGCATGTCTATTCACAAAACTGAGTAAGAGTCAGAGTTGTTACATACAATTGTACAAGAAGGTGAATTTATTAAATAGAGATAAACAACTAGGCCTTGTGTATGATAAACAGCTCACCCAAGGAGACAGGTTTAGCCCATCTTGGGAGGAGACTTCTCTGCAGGGGGCCAGTCTTTCAGGCTGTAAACATCAAAGGTGAAAAGCTACTGGGGACATTTTTTTTGCACGCACTATCAACATACATACATGGAGCTAAGGACGGCTTTTCCACTCCCCCCTCTGAGCTTCCCTCTGGGGTGGAGGCTTTCCATGTGTCCATGGGTATGAAGCTTTGGAGTCCTTGACATGGCAGTGCCCAGTTCAATAGCACACACTCACTAAATCGTTTCAGGGATTGTCTTAATCCAGCTTTACAATTTTGTAATCTCTAGTTAGCCTCTGAAGATAAGAATTTGAATAAATGAACTAATATAGGTTAGTAAATTTTACCAGACATGTGAAATGGAATGGAGAACCTGAAAAGGGGTGTGTTTGTGTGGAATGTTGGAAAGCTCAAAAATAGAGAGACCCACTTTTTATGACACCCAATTAAAAAAAATAGAAGAAACAGTCACAGCTGATGGGGAGCTCAGGACCTGAAAGGACAAACTAACCCCTTAGCTTAACAGATGAGTGAACTGAAGGCTAAAAAGGTGAAGGCCATTACCGTAGCTTGCATAGGAGATGATATCTCAGCAAGAATGCAGTTTTCTGACCCTAAACAGGCAACAGCAACCCTGGCCTGGATGTATTCTGCTGTTTATGTGCTCTTTTGAAAGAAAAAGGACAGAAGAATGGTCTGAAGCTTATAACAAGATTACATTAGTGGCAGTTTATGCATTAAATTCTATCTTCCAGTGGTGTCAATTTATATACCATTTAACTCATTAATCAATATGGAATGATACTATCCAAAGATCATTTGCATGATGATCCAGTAATGCTTGTTTTTCATCAGATTATCCATTTATCATCAAACAATAAAGAACAATCTGTACTCAGGGGTCATAGCTCATACCTGTCAGAACTAATGGAGAAACTTCTTGTGTGAGTGATAATTCATGTAAAAGTTAATGCACATATTTCTATTAGCTTATTTTCAGTAGACAATAATTGTTCTCTCCCCTAAAATATTCAAGACAAATTAATGCCTTAAAATATAAGAGATTTGCTTAGATTGACCTTAAGAATTATACATATTTTTAGGAGTTCCCATGTCTTGGATATGTTGACTGTAAGTTGTTTCCATCTCATTTTGAAGTCTATCACATAAAATAAACAAATGCAGACTCCTTTCCAAACATAATTCATGAATGTTATCAGAGACTTGCCTTCATCTTTTAAGATTTAGAAAAGTCTGAAATAGTCACTTGCTTTTGCTGTTTAAAATTATATTAAATTTATTTTTATTATAATACATATCATTTAACAAAAATTTCATTGATGAAATATATTATACCATCATTTTTGATTCTAAAGGAAAAAAATGGGAAGTTTAGGAAATACATTTATGAAATAGTTTTTAAATAACAATGAAAACTGCAAATTAGACACCTTTGTTCCTAACCTGCTAAATGTTATGAATGTACAGTAAACATTCTAACACGTTCTTCCCAACGGAGCTTTATTATGCCAAATCAGACACTGGCTATATGAATAAAAATATCTTAATCACAGGTTTAAAGAAGAAGTGCCTTTGGGAAGTGCTACAGAAACTTCCAGATAGTGCACGATAGCTATGAAGTTTATGTTCATATTCATGATGAGTATAGAGGATCAAAGTAGGGAAATGGTTCCAAAAAGCCCATGTAATTCATAGGCCACTCAATCAAGTAAAGGCTCTGTCCTCTAGAAATAGTGTATGTTTTCTCCTCCATTCTTACTCTCCTGTTGCCATTTTTTGTTTGTTTGTTTTTTTTTTTATTTTTGAAAAATTTATCAGGGAAAATACTTAAGTAAAATTGCCTGTAAAGGAAAACTTCTCTGTCTATTCCATTGATGACTGATGCAATCAATTTGCTTTTAAGAGTTATGTGAAGTATAGCCTACCATGAAGTTTCTCTCTGCCTTTAACTCTATATGATTAAAGTGTTTGAACAGTTTTCAAAACATACTACATATTTGTGATTCTTATTGAATTAACAGGTGTTGATGTATATTCTGAAAAGGTATCTAACAAACAAACTCTTAAAGTAGGCATGAGGCACATGTTGGTAACCTCAGAAATTGGGAAGTTAAGACAGAAAGTTCTTGAATTTGATTCCAGGATGGTTTATGTAACAACCATTCTCAAAGAAAAACAAATTTTTTTAAAAATCCACAAAACAAAAACAAGAAACTAAAAAAAGTCCTCAAATTTATAAAAATAAAATATGTATTTTTTTTAATTAAAGGGAAAATTCAAAATACAAAACTTACAGAAAATGATTTAGCATAATAATTACAGCATAATAAATAAATTATTTACAATAATCCTTCACAAGGTTTAATATATGAGACAAAAGTAGTATTCTAATATATCATATTAACTAAATGAGAATTTAAGCATAAGAATATACATAACAAATTAACTATAAGAAAAAACAAAATTATGAGATACATATAAATTAAATAGATTCAACACAAACTCAAAATATATTTTATTGCACAGTTGTTTAGTAGATACATCCTCATTTAGTAGATTGTCCATTTAGTAGATCTCTAAGTTCTTAGGAATAACCCTAACTTACTAATGGTTAAGTCCCTACTACCTCGGACAATCTCTATCTGAAATGTTTTATATCCTCTTGAAAAATTCTTGACTGTTTTTTTTTTAAATACTTTATTTTTTTTTTTCTTCAAGTTACATCTCAGTCACAAACCCCTCCCTATTCCCCCTTCCTATCCCGCCCTTCCACCCTCTTCCCCCCAGAAGTTTCCCCTTTCAGTCCAACAGATGGTTCCTTCTCTTATAACAGTGAATACTATACAAAACAACAGATATAAATATGCCACATTTATGAGAGTTAAATGGCCCAGTATACCTTCCCAATGTCCAGTTTATACATATTTGGCCCCTGACTTTAACATTCTACTATCTAACCATCTCCATGAGTTTAAAGTTCTATATCTGACTCAGCTTTCATACTAACTTGCTTCATAATTTTAAAAATATCTTCTTAGATCAAGAACACCCTCTAGATTCCTAAACAACTCAAAATTTAACTATGAGACTCTAGCTGTCTATTCTTCAACCACCTCAGAGACCTGAGAGGGATAAATATATCTGCTTATATAGGAAGTGCAGGGCCTTCAGCTTCCAAAACTAAGAAAGGACATACCAATGACTGCCTGGACAGTTCCCGCTTTCTCTCCATACATTCCTGCATCAGTCTTCAGCCTTTGGGTCCTGTTTCTCTGACAGACATTTGTTGTAGAGCAGGGATTATGAAGGACTTACCTACCCTATCTTGGCAGAGTTAGGCTGTCGACTTCCCTGCTACCAAGTTTTGTCCTTTTTGGACAGCAGTCTGTCTGCAGTTGGTGCAAGCGGTTTTTTCATGCCAAGAGAAAGGCTTGCCACTAATTCAACCATCTTACAGTGGAGGTTCTTCGATGCTTTTCTTCTACTTGGAGTAGAATAGGGGGTGCTGTCAGGCGCTGATATGTCTCGATATCAAAAAAAAAAGAAAAGAAAATCTTAATTTAAGATAACATCTTTGAATGCCATATTCTGCAGATCTCTTGGGGTGTTTGAAGATGCCCTATCCATCTCTTGTACTTAGATAAGCAAATGTTGCTTGTCTCTTAGCAACTTGATTACTGGGTAGTTTAGAGAATATCTGTGATAGACTGTCATAGTAGCTAACAAAGTGACATGTTTGCATGACTAGGAGTTTGTTTTACTTAACTATCCTAGACCGTTTTAGACGGTTGGTATCAAGAGGCCAGAGCTTCACATTTTATTTTTAAGTATCTCTAGGTATGATACCATTAGGAAGTGTTACCTTTAATTTTGTATCAATATACAAAGATCTATTCAATTGTGGTTAAATATATTCTTAATTGTGTATCAATATACAAAGATCAATGCCTATGTAGCCCAATACAATCTTAATATTACGTCCATATACAAGGGTCAATACCATTGTGGCCAACTATAATCTTAATTTTGTATCAATATACAAAGATCAATACCGTTCAGCTCTACACAATGCCCCGGCTGGAACCTCAGTGAAGCCTGCATGATCAGCTTCTGCCTACAAACCCCTTAGGTCATCTAAACAGCTGAGAACAGAAGGAGTGAACATAAAAGGAGTGTACTAACATTTTAAACCATTTTTTCCATTTGGGTTTGGGCCCCAAACAGGTCTACTACGACCCAAATCAGCAGGAAGTCACTTTAAGAGAGCGACGTCCCATGCCCAGAGGGTGGGGAAGGTGTTTCTCCGCCCTTCTTTTTGGTTATTTGAAGGATAACTGAAAACTCTGATATTTAGGGGAAGAGATTACAAGCTGATAAATGGTCCTGTTTAATGGGTTTTGGAGGTTAGCCCCAGGGACTTCCTACTTTTCCTATTCTGTATCCTTCTTCCTCTCCTATGTAGGAGTGTATAGGCTTGAGAAAAATGAGATATAGATATAGCACAGGAAGGTCCAAGAAGAAGGGGCAGATTATTGAATATGCCCTTATACCTTTGTATATTGATACAAAATTAGTAGTTTATTTGGCTAAAGTGGTATTGACCACTGTTTATTGTGCAAAAATAAGATTGTATTGGATTACATCGGTATTGAAAAAAACTATTTTCAATAAAAGAAAAAGTTGTAAAAGTGGTTATAAGTGTGCCTTAGTCTGCATTAGCAGGGAGGTTCTGTGGTGGCTGTCTTCTTGCATGATCCTTAAAGTCAATGTGCTTTAGGTATTTTTGAAATGGAATGGAACAAATATTTTGCTAAATGCATCAAACTATGAGACAGATTAATAGTCCATGGACAGAGACGTTACATATAGAAAAGGTTCATGTTTTCAAAGGAAGATAAACTGAACTTGTATGGGGAGTTTTATGTGCTAAACTAAAGACAATAAGATGCAGTATATAGTTTGGGAAGAAATTCTGAAGTCATCCTAAAGCCTCCTGTGATACTTTTATCTAGCACAGATTACTACCTACCTTTCCACACACTTTCTGAGAATGGAAAAGATGTAGAAGACAGAGTTACAGCAGTTTACTATATCACTCGGCTTCAAGAAAGATCCAGATTTTAAGAACATTGATGGCTGCACAGCATGTGGTGGAGAAGGGTTAGTTTACTAATTCACGTGTAAAATTATAACATAAACTTGCCTGGAATTTGGGATCTGTGAAGGTGAGAGGACCTGAAGCCTGGTCATTGTACCCATTACTTTCTACTCTCTGCGACCAAAGAAAGTTCAACAAACACAATAGTGGAAGAAGGGATTATCTTGGCTCCTTCCTGGAGCAGAGACAGTCATCATGGTGGCCAGTGTGTCACAGCTGTGGACTCCATGGCAACAAGAGCAGAGTGAGGATGTGGTTTTGACTGCCAGCCTCTCCTAAGAAAAGGAAGGGTAGATGATCTACTGTTCATCTGAATGCTGGGCTTAGACTTCATTACTCAGCTCCCAGCATGTGAGTAGGAAGCTATGGTCAGGCTCTCCTCCTTTCTCAGTTAATCAGCAGCAGAGACCTCCTGACAGATATACCCAGACATGTGACTTTCTACCCACTTATGCTGCCACTGAAGACATCCATCACATATTTTGTTTAGCCTTAAACTGAAGCTGCCCCTGCTGGGTTTTCTGAATCTGCAAGTTGGATGTGAACGACTTTTCTCTTTGAGATAGTCATTGTTCTTATTCTAGTTTCCACTTGCTCTCATCTTCCAATTGTGGGTATTGAATTTAGTTTAATACTGAAATGGATTTCTGTCCTAACTCTACTATCCTTTTTGGGCAAACATGCTTATATCCAACTAAATTTACCTTGCTTTGTGGTGATTATTTATTTATTTTGTTTTGGTGTTGTTGTTTATATGTTTTATTTTGGAGATAAAGTTCCTCTGTGTAGCTCTGGCTGTCCTAGAACTTGCTCTGTAGACTAGACTGGCCTCATACTCAGAGGTTTGCCTATCTCTGCCTCCCAAGTGATGAGAATAAAGTTGTATGCTGACACACCTGGCTATATGTGAGTCACAAAAGGAAATTTCCAAATAGTTATATAAAATTCAACATGACCTTTGCATAATTTGGAAACATTGTGCTGTATACACATAAATGTAGAAAGTGAGAGAAAATAATATAGACATTTTTGATGAATAGATTTTTGTAATCAATTAATTCTTCTAGTTCATTTTCAAATCGATAAAAATGAAAACATGTAAGACTTAAAAGTGTTTATACTGTCAGAACTGGCAACTATATGGTCTAGAATGGATGTGGGGATATCTTTATTTCCATAAAAGACTATATATTTATCCCTCTCAGGTCTCTGAGGTGGTTGAAGAATAGACAGCTAGAGTCTCATAGTTAAATTTTGAATTGTTTAGGAATCAAGAGGGTGTTATAGATCTAAGAAGATACTCTTAAAAGTGTGTTGCAAGTTAGTATGAATGTTGAGTCAGATATAGACCTTTAAACTCATGGAGATGGTTAGATAGTAGAATGTTAAAGTCAGGGGCCAAATATGTATAAACTGGACATTGGGAAGGTATACTGGGCCATTTAACTCTCATAAATGTGGCATATTTATATCTGTTGTTTTGTATAGTATTCACTGTTATAAGAGAAGGAACCATCTGTTGGACTGAAAGGGGAAACTTCTGGGGGGAAGAGGGTGGAAGGGCGGGATAGGAAGGGGGAATAGGGAGGGGTTTGTGACTGAGATGTAACTTGAAGAAAAAAAAATAAAGTATTAAAAAAAAAGAAAATTTTTTTTTCATACAATACATTCAGATTACGGTTTCCTGTTCCCATAGTCCCCCCTTAGTTCCTTCCCAGCTTTTCCCAATCTGTATCCATATCCTTTCTGTCTCTCATTAGAAAAAAAAAAAGAACAGGCATGTAAGGAATAATAATAATAAAACAGATAAAGATAAATAAAAACTAAACAAATTGAAATATGAGCAAACCACCAAATAAGAAAACGAGCCAAAGAAAAAGCACAAAAGACAAATATCAATGGGGACACAGACATTTGTACGGTAAATACTATAAAAATCCAAAAGTGGAAGCTATAACATATCCATAAAGAAGCTGTAAGTTAGAAAAAATAATTCTCAGACTTAATATTATGAGATGAAGAACTTCAAAAGATGTCCTTGAGTTTATTTTGTACTCGCCATCTACTACTGTAGAGTCTCACTGGAGAAAAAAAAAATCCACTTTTATAACATTTGTTGATAATTTGAAGCCCCAAAGTGGATATTGTTATACAATTACACATGAAAATTTCTAGATATTGAAGGTTATCTTTAGCTGTGATTAAATAAACATAACAAATATTTGGAGCATATATTTATATTACAAAATGCATTTACATTGTTGTACAGATAATCTAAAGACAGTAAGTGATAATGTCATTCACAGTGTGTACTTTTAGTCTCTATGGATGTTACTACTTTATTGTAATTTACATAAGTGCAATGATAGAATATTTGTAATTTTTACAGATTGGTTTGTGTCATTTAAGGCGTACTTAAGGTTCACCTATGTAGTCATATATGTCAGAATTCCCATTATTGTAAAGCTGAGTAATTTTCTACAATACATTTATTCCTCTTTTGTAGAATTATTCATCTTTCAATATATAATCATGTTGGCAGCACTTGGGTCTATTGTGAATAGTATTTCTTTGTGAAGGTAGTTCTTTCAAAATTTGAACCTAGGGTGGTGAACAGAATTCTAAATTGCCCCCAAGATTCCTAACATTGTGTTCACCCTCCACACTGCTCTCTTAACTGTGAACTGTATTTCAATAGTAAGATCACTCCTAGAGTACATTACTTCCTGTGACAATAAGACTTTATAGATCTAATTAAAATTCCTAATCAGTTAGCTTAGAGTCAACTAAAATGTAGACAATGTTTAGTAAGTCTGATATAATCAGATGTGTCCTTATAAGAGAATAGAAAAATTTAAAGAGGGTGAATTTCTTTTCTTTTTTTTCTTTAATGGGGCAAAGGAACATATTGTGTACTGTCAAAATATGCAAGTAAGGAGGACTGATAGACAAGCATAATCCTGATACCGCATTATTCTCACGAATTGGAGAAATTCAGCCCTCCAGAAACAAGTGTAGACTTCTGTTAACAGTGGGCTTAGAATAGAACTTAAAGGTGGAATTGATAAGCCAATTTAAACAGAAACCTTGAATTCACCCCAAAGCAGCCTTGATCGAAGACTCAGGTACTCCACATACAGATTCATGACCCAAAGGAAAATGTATGTCTAAAATATAAACTTGCACTTCTATTTACTGTTTCTGGTCATTGGAAACTAGTAGCAAAATAAATTTTACTGTGTTTTGCTTAGAAATCTTTCTCCTTTTCCATTCTTTCTTAAACAGAGACAACAAGCTATGATTATAGCATTCCAATTAAGTTTAAATAATTTGAAAGAACATGAAATATGACAAATGCAACATCTTTAAGTGTTATTAATAACTTTTCACTTTTCACTGTATAGTTTTTTTTATTTTGAATTTAAATTTTATATCTTAGTTTTTCTTCTTATCATTTATGATTATTGTTATTTGTATGCCTTGCTATTTGGATAGCCCAGTGTATATTTGTGTGATTGAGTTGCATGTAAAAAAACTGGAAAACACGCTTGTATGACTATTAGTTTGCATTTCTTAATTATCCTAAACAGTTTATGATGGTTGGTAGCAAAAGGCCAAAACTTCACATTTCATTTTTAAGCATTACTAGGTACAATACCTTTAAGAAGCGTTACCCTTAATTTTGTATCGATATACAGAGATCAATACCTATGTAGCCCAATACAATCTTAATTTTGCATCAATATACAAGGGTCAATACCATTGTGGCCAAATATAATCTTAATTTTGTATCAATATACAAAGATCAATACCTATGTAGCCCAATACAATCTTAATTTTGCATCAATATACAAGGGTCAATACCATTGTGTCCAAATATAATCTTAATTTTGTATCAATATACAAAGATCAATACTGATGTAGTCTAATACAATCTTAATTTTGCATTAATATACAATGATCAACATCAATTTAGCCAAATATAATATTAATTTCGTATCAATATACAAAGATATAAGGGCATATTCAATAATCTGTCCTTTTTTCTTGATCTTTCCTATACTATGTCTATGGGGTTTTCTGGATCTAAGAAGATGTTTTTAAAACTGTGAGGCAAGTTAGTATGAAAGCTGAGTTAAATATAGAACTTTAAACTCATGGAAATGGTTAGATAGTAGAATGTTAAAGTCAGGTGCGAAATACATATGGACTGGACATTGGGAATGTATGCTAAGCCATATAACTCTCATAATTGTAGCCTATTTATTTCTGTTGTTTTGTATTGTATTTATTGTTATAAGAGAAAGAACCATTTGTTGGACTGAAAGGGGGAGCTTTTGGGGGGGGGAAGATATACCTAAAACAAACAAACAAAAAAAAAGGTAGAGGATGGGGGGTTGAGGGGGAAGAGGGTGGAAGGGTGGGACTGGAGGGGGGAGTAGGGAGGGGATTGTGATTGAGATGTAACTTGAAGAAATAAAAAATAAATTATTAAAAAACTGGAAAACAATTAATCATGTTTATTTACACTGGGATTATGTAGAGAATAGCTAAACTAAAGCATTAGATTATCTGAATTTAAATTATCCTAATTGTTCTGATTACCTTTATTATTGGAAGCTGGAATAAAAAATAAAATAGATAAATGAGAAGAAAAAAAATTACCAAGATTTGTACATCAAAAAGGGGGGACATGCTCCATCCCATTCTCCATATCTCCACTCAATGCTTCCCTTTACCACTCTGTAACCAGATTGTATGCAATGATTTCTATTTCCATTTGAGGTTATTCTGTAAAGGTTCAGTAAAACTTGCAGGACACAGTAATTAAAATAGAACAGCTAGGATATGACAGGGGTAAAATGCAAGAAGGGTAACATTTTGATAAAAACAAATAGAATCTGGATTAAAAGGTAATGTAAAATGTTTGAAGCATTTAATTTATTAACTTATCATTTGTATATTATTCTATTTTCTCTCCATTGTCTTAGTTTGTTAATTCCATACCTAGACCAACACAGAACTTGTATACCTCAATAATCCTGTCTCTCATATTTGAAAATTTCTTCATTCGACATTTAGACATGAGCCTGTAGGGAAATCTCCCCACCTTATAACCCCTTTCCACAAATATCATTTGAAACATGCAATAAATATAGGCTATTTTAATATGTAATACTGCTAACACTCCTTATGACAAATGCATTTAAAATATTTTCTTTCTTATTCATGATTTCACCTTTGTTCCTTCTTGCACTTCATTCTTTTTTTTTTTTGAGATTATAATATGGTCACAACATTCCCCGCTTCCCTTTCTCTCCCCAGACCCTCTCAAGACTGTATTTGTTTGTATTGCTTTAAAAATGAGACCTTTGAACGATCGAGGCAAAAATAACTAGTACTAACACTATCAACCCCATCTCCAAATGATGGGTGTTTCTGTCTTACTAATAGCTAGGGAAGGAATATCTGGAAACTTCCACAATAGACAGCCAGGAAATACAAAAGAGCAGTCATTTGTAGCAGAAAATACTACTGTAACTGGAACCTTGATCTGTCTTCCAGAGAACAAAGGCCCTGCCATAAAGATCCCAAGTGTTTGCTCTTTGCCAGCATTCCCTCATATCTATAGACATGCTTAGAGAGAAGGCCCACACCTCCTGTTCAGAAATTAAATGGAGGCTTCCCTAGGCTTTGAAAGGCAATATTTGGTGTTTCTTTGGAATTTTGATCTATTTTTTCTTTTTCTATTTCTATTTTCATTTGACATACAAATTATTTAATTTAAGTATTTTCAAGTAGTTTCTTTAAATTACTCTGAGTAATTTTCTTAAGTACTTTAAGTACTAAACATGCAAAGTAGCTCCAGATGTAAAAATCACCAGTAAAAGATGAAAGCAATTGTTATCAGCTAATATTTTTTATAAATAACATGAAGTCTCTATTCACTGTAACAAGTTTGAAGGTCCAAAGTATGCACATATGGAATAATCTTATACTATTTTTACAATATATTAAAAACTTGATTATACTTCTTTCCCATATATATGAAATCATTTCTTAATGCATCTGAAATGAGAAAAAGACTTTACAACGTGAAACTACCTTTAGCTACAATTTCAACTTTTCTTTATTTCTTATCTAAATCTTTCCCTCTGGATACTTACTTTCTTTTACTAATCATTTTATCTTCATCCATTAGACCAAATTTCATACTAGTCAGAGAATTTTATTAAATATTTTAAATATTACAACCTCTCATGGTCCTTACAGCATCTTTATGTATCAAATAAATACTCAAATACTGTGATGTGTGTGTAGGTTTAACCATGATAATTTGGGGCACAGTCAGGACATTTCAGATTTTAACCTCAGATGAATTACAATAAAACAGGACAGGATTCTCAACAAGCACGTGTTGAACAAAAGCATCTTCTCTAATGTTTCTGTTTCAGGGAGTGGTAAAAGTCATCTACTGGTTTTTCAAATAAAAACCCCGAAATCACAACTGAATTGATTCCTCCCACCAGCCAAGTAGCCCATGTCTACTTCCAAAGGCAACACCTTATAAGGTCCATTCTCAGTGTCCACTGTCAACTCCTAGACTAGGCCACAAGTTCCGTTCCCACAAGCGCCCCATCTCCACCTTAACTGGCACCTCAGCTGTTTCCTCTCACACCAAATTTTATCTCTAAAACCACAATAATTTTTAAAAGACACGGAATTATGTCATCTTTCAAGTTGTAAACCAACAGATTTACCTTTGCCTTCAGAATAGAAATATTTTCCTCAAAATGGTTCTGATGACTTCTTCGATAGATTCCTGTTTCCCCCTTTCTGATCTCTTTGCATCTGGTCTCAAAGCAACTTCCTCTCACTCCTCGAACTTTCTCTCAAGTCTCTCATCCCCCTAGGAAATTTTCGTATCTTTTCTTTCTGGTTGAATTTTTATCATGTTCATTCCCAAATATGAATTCCATGACACCAAGTTTGAACTAATTCATTCTATGTTCGTTCTAAAGTAACAGTACTTGGATTGCCTATTACTAAATATTGTTTTCCAGTAAAGAATACTTAGAGTGGGAAGCTGAGTATATTAGCCAGGATTCTGATAAACTATAAAATGGTGTGTGTGTGTGTGTGTGTGTGTGTGTGTGTGTATGTGTTTTACAGTGTCTTACAGGATATGGTCGAGTTTATCCAATTGTTGGAGGAAGGTCTAATACACTGGGTCTCAGAGGCTGATTTCAGTACCCAGAGATCTGGTTACTGCCTCCTTTCTGAGACACTCTCCAATTGTTTAATAAAAGTTGCTGAGGGTCAGTTAACCTGGCAGAAAGAGTATAGGAAGGTGGGACTTCCAGGGACAAAGAAAGGAACCCTGGGTTTTACACAGAGATAAAGTGTCTCTTTCCGCCAGGAGACACGGAAGCAGACAGATGTGTCTGAGAGCTCTGGAAGATACAGCAAGCCACATGACTGGTTAGGATTAGGTGGTCGGTGATTAATTTAGGTGAGCTAGCTGAGAGTCTGCGCAGTTAAGAGCTAAGCATTGAAACATTTAAAGGTCTTTGTGTATTTAATTATTAGGAAAAAGGCTGCCACTGGTTTCAGGTTGAAGTGCCTACAGGCTTCTAGCTAAGGCAGGCCTACAGGCTTTCAGCCACAGGCCTCCTGACTGGCCTGGTAGCTACCCTGCCAAGCCTCTGCCGGCTGTTCTAATGGCCTAATATGACAGTTTATATTTATAGATAAATATATTAACAGAGCTTAGGTTGCAGGTGATGGAGGCCACCCTTGGTCCAGGGCTTTATCCCCAGAATGGAACAGACTGCTAGTTAAGGCAAGCCAGGCCTACTGTCCTCCTGCCAACCTGCTAGCTGCTCCTCTAGAATACTACTGCAGTTTATACTTATCGATAAATACAATTGTTAATTAAGTTTAAGTTTCATGTGGCACCCAACGTGGGATTATATCCTGGCAGACTGGTCAGGAAACCAGCAATTCTTTAGTTCAGGATGTTGGATGTCTCAGCTGGCCTTCAGTATACATTGGAATCCCAAAGAAGTAGGATATATCAAGAGAGGAATGCCTTCCCAACAGAATGATGAACTTACCAGTAAGAGTGGAGTAAAGCAAGCAAGAAACAAAATGTTTCTGTCTTCCATATACTTTTATGTGGCTTGCAGAAGGACATGTGACAGAGATTTAAGGAAGGTCTTCTCATCTCAGATGTTCTAATTTAGGGTTGGTCTTTCCACCTCAAATGTTATGCCCCAAGATCCTGCCTCCTTTTGTACAGTTGCTTGGGTTTTCTATTGTGCTTTCAAGAGAATTTATTATATGGCTCAAAAACGAGAGGAATTTTAAAGAGGCATTGTGATTCTCCCTCAAGAAATTTGGAGTTTTAATATGGGAAAAATGATGCAGTAGGACAGTTTTCCATTTAAACAAAGGATTGAGGAATATATACCCTGGGCCCAAAGCTGCTCATACAGAGCAGAAAGAAAAGGTTTGAAGTTATATTCAGTCCTATTCTACAGGACAATCTGGGAGAAAGGATTTTACTGAGCAAGAAAAATGGCAGGGTGAGATTCAAAAGGAGCAAGCAGGGAAAGGGTGGTAAGGATCCAGAGTCCACCGTTTTACCCCTTGGAACATATTGGCTGTCAAATATACCATTATCTGGCACAAGGAGAGAAATGAAAATTGTTAGAGCAGAAGTATGTACCTTTAGTCCAGATCACACAGCATAAAAGAATTGGGCCACCTGCAAGATCTCTAGGACAGAGAGTAAAAGAACAATCTCTACCATAACTTGATAGTTCTAAATTTATGGTTCCTGGCACTTCTGTGTTCTTTGCCACATACACTATGTTGAATTTAATTACATGGCATGAAACATCCCACAAGCGTCTTCCCTCCTTACTCATAGAAGTCCAATATTTTCTGTGTTCTTGGTATTTTTTCAAGGAAGTGCCCTAGGGATTCACCCAAGGTTATTTGGCCTCCCTCCACATCACATTTCGTTCATAGGAGTAAGCTCTCTCTATCTTTACTCTTGTCCTTCTAATTCACTCTCTCTTTCCCATTATCAATGAAGCTCCTCTCCAGTAAAGAAGGAAGCGTCTTCTTCCCTTTAATGTTTTTATCTCCATATATTGTATGTTTTTGTCTAATCTTTCTTTCACTGAAGTGTCAACTTTGGCTCTATAGTCAACATACTAATAGTCAACATCTCTGGATGGAAATTATGTATCACTTTCTTTTCCAGACTAGAAACCACGATTTTTATTCTATTCAACAGAATTATTAATTAATAACTTTGATTAGACAGTGAAACTATGAGACTGAGACTGTGTTACTGTAAGTAACTGAAAGATCAATGCAAAACTGCTGGGGATTGTAGGGCAAAACTCATGATTACAGACACAAGTTTCATTCAGAGCCAGAGATAACTACTATAAGCCAGCAAATCTTCAGAAGGCATTGGGGTAACTGTGTTTGAGTGGGTTGTGTTTACTTTGTGCTTCTCAGGATTCATTACACACAACACTCAATTCAACCATAATTAAGATGAGTCACCATCGACACTGAGCCCTGAGGACTAGAGTGTGAATGGGTTAGAAATATGACGTAAAGCTGACAAATGGTGCCATAGCACCATGCAAGATTAAGTTTCTTTTATACTGTGAAAAAGAATCACATCTGTCAACACTACCAATTAGTATTCTTCGTGGCAGATACAGACATTATGAGCAGCAATCAGAATCCATTCTAAGTGTTTTAAGATTACAAATTTTGATTTTTTGTGAATAGTATATATGACATAATTTGCCTGTTCTCAAAATTCTGTATGTGAGTTAATTGAATAGGACATATAAATGACTACTTCTCTAACGATCTATATTTACATGTCAATATATTTAAAAAGGAGACTAATGATCCTACTTTCACTGGAATCTTAACTCTGCTGAGACTGTTTCACATACTCACTCTGGGTCTCCCCAGTCCATTTGAAATAGGAAACTGAGATTCTTAGGCAGAAGCAATGGATCAGCTAGTTGTATCAGTCCTAGATATGCCTGCTAGAAAGGGTGCAGTAGTAATGTTTTGGCAGTGTACTATTCGGAGCCAGATCTCCTGTGCCAACTAAAAGCATCATCATCTATCCACACCTCATAGGAGTTCTTCACATTATAGATACAATGCAAAAGATATGGAAATAGGGAAATAGGGCATTCAATAAAAACTAGGGAACTGGTTAGTCTTCTGAAGAAATCTTTGTTTCTACTTTATAGTTTAAACAGAAATAAATTCAAGATATTAACATGTTGCCAATGAGAAGACAAATGGTTCAAATACAAGAAAAATATAAATGTATATTTTTAAAGTTCTCAGATTTGATCACCATTTAACACATGTTAAACCCAGCAGGCTTAGACAAGAAGCTAGATTTGAGAACATAATACTTAAGATCACAGCTGCCAAAAACATAAAATAAACCATAAATAAAATCAAATGGGTAGAAAATATGTCACAAGTAGAGTAGACATAGAACACAAAATGGAAAAGCTACTCTGTGTCACTCCTGTAAAATAATAGAAGCCAGAGATTTTATGTAGAATCAGTGGCTATTGCTCACTGATTTCTAATTGCCAGGGGTCCAATACTTGGGTCCATTGTTTTAAATGTTGCAAAACCCTCCCTCAGGAGAAGCAGCCATTAGATAGAATTACAACTATAGGTGACTTTAGAGGTATTTTGGCACACTTTTTAATTTTATATACATGCTGGCTGAGACCTGGACAAGACTAATTCCTATCGATAATAGAGAGTCTGCAAAAGACAGGTCAAATAGATAATTCATATTTTACTTTCCTGGATAACAGAAAGTAAAAAAAAAAAATAATTCTTCTCAAATAAGGAACATTACAGCTGAATATTGAAGGAAGATTGACCATGTGAAAAAATATTCCATATATACATATATATTATTCATATAATTTTTTATTGTTTGGATAGGACATAAGAGATACTTCACTCAATCTTCTGGGTAATTTTATTAATCACACACTTCTGAAAAAGCTAGGGAATGCTGATCCTCACCAACACTTAGATACAAACACTTATTTTCTTTTTTTTTTAATATTTATCTATTACTTCAGGTTACATCTCCATCACAGTGTCCTCTTTCCACCCCCCCCTAGAACCACCCTCCCACCCTCTACCCCCTATCTCTTCCATCCCACTCCTCTGGAGTGGAGTGTCCCTACACAATAGTCCTCCGTCCCAGTTCAGCAGTCATATGAGGGTCAAGAGCCTCCTCATATACTGGGGACCTACAAGGCAGCACTATTAGGGCAAAGTGTCTCATTGACAATTTGCAGCCAAATAGATGGAACTAGAGAAGCTCATCCTGAGTGAGCTAACCCAGACTCAGAAGGATGCACATGGCATCTATTCACTTATAATTGATTTTAGCCATATAGTACAAGATAACTATACTATAACCAATGCACTAAAGGGAGCATGAATATAGACTTTTTTCCCTGTCAATGAGACAAACACTTATTTTCAAGGTAGTGTGAAAACAGCCTTCCTTGGAAGTGTCACTAGTATACATATTAGAGCTCTATAATATGTATATAAAATTAACTAAATTTAGAGAGGTAACAATGTCCTTTATGAGTAATGGAATTATCGTTGGAGTATCTAAATAGTTGTCAATATTAGGGAAAATCATAGAAATTTGTCTTTCCAAAGGAAAGTCAATTTCATTTGTTGAACACCATAAAAATTAGGTAATTTTTTTACCTCAGATACTGTTATCATCAACACTACTATTACCTAATATATCTCACATGCTATATGAGTCAAACAGATTCATAAATATCTAGCATCCAGACTTAGATTACTTTTCAAGAAGATATTATTGTATGTATTTCTACATGACTCCTTATATCAGTGTCAAATTTGTGCTTAAATAGCAGTTAGAACTATTTGGCAAGATGTGAGAAAGAGAGGATGTGGAAACTGTGAAAACATCTATAATGACTTAAATAGATTACATATCATTAAGATCCCTCTGGGATGTCAAGGTCAAAATGAGCGAAGACTCTCACTGCTCATCAGTGAACTTAGCCTGTAGTCACTTTCTAAGAACTATTACCCAACTTCACAGAGTTAGAATCAATTTACGGAATTTAATGATCAGGTGAAATAAAAATGTTCTTGTTCTCAGTCAAGTGATGACAAAGGTGCCTGTAACAATTGTGGGCCTGAACTGGGATTATTTAATAAGTAGTGTGGTTGGAAGCAAATGATCTCCAAGGAACCCTAGGTAATTTTCCCTCAATTTGACTTCAGCATTGTGCCAGGAAAAGAATTCTAATGACTAGTCACAAAGTGACTGCTGAAAAGTCTCCTTTCTACCTTAAAAAGAGCCACAAAGGAATATGAGGGTTGGAAATAGCCATGGTTACTCATTTCATTAGGTTATAAAAGACACTTTCTCTAAAATGTAGCACAACAGAAGCACATGTGAACTCTTCTAGTTGGCTCTGATTATGGCCCTAAATTCCTGCAAGTAATATGTGAAGTAGCTAGCTTTTCAGGAAGATAAAGCCTTAATGGCTTTCCACATGTCATTCAGTGGACCACAGCCTCCAAGGCCTTGTGGTACAGAGGCAGATATGGTCTTGGTCTTGGTTTAATACTGAAGACAACTGGCAAATAAGAAGAAGCATTTGAGTCTTTCTCAATGAGAACTAGCATGCACAGATTTGGAATAATGTGTGCATAGGTTTTTTGCTAAAAATATCACAAAGTTTGCTGTGGACTATATCCTTAAAGGAGCGTTTAGCATCTTAATATATTCCACTACTCCTTTAAGAGTTATCCAGAAAGAAAACGAACAAGTTCTTTTTATATTTCTAATTAGAACTGCAGTCTACTGTGGTTTTTATCGACATCAAGCAAAAACCTGGAAAAGTAGATACCCAGATGCATCAGTGTATTTTAACTTAATACATTTTAATTAAAATAAAATTAGACATCTTTCCTCCTTCCCTTTCCACCCTCCAGCCTTTCCCATATCACCCTATCAAATTAATAGCCTCTTTCTCTTTGACTATTATTGATGTATATGCACAAATATATAAATACAACCTGATGAATCTGTTTTTGTTGATTGTGTATATAAGCTTTCAGGGCTGCCCATTTTGTAAAAGATACTCAATCAAGAGCCTCATCCTTGAAAGAGGCTAATTCTCCCTAGTTTGGAAAAAAAAAAAACCTCATTATTAGCTATCAGTAGAGAGGGAGTTCCCTGTGATGTGACACACCTCCCTGTCCCTATCTATCCTGGCCTGTGTGTTGATATTGTCACTGTTCAAAGAAAGATCCTGTTTATGAAGCCATTTCTAGTAGATACAATCTCATAGCAGACTTTTTCATATTCTGGTTTTTACAATCTTTCTGATTTTAAGAAGCAAATTGGATCTGCCCTTGGCAGTTACATCTACCTTTCATTTCTAAGAAGATAACACTTGAGCAAAAACAGTAATGTGCCTTAGGCATTTTGTTTCAAAGGAAAAATCCTGAGTCTGGGATTCAGAAACCCATGTCCTGGTGTCATTTCTGTGATATTTACCCCTATGACTATAAGTAAATGTATAGACCAAGAAAAAATATGCCGAGCAAGGTAAACAAGATGCAGAAAGAAAATTCTGCATATAAACTGCAAATTCACATATAGATAAAAGAGAGGCTAACACCACTCATCAAATAAATCATCAAAGAAAACCGCAACTGGACACAATTCAGAGATAGACATATTGTTGATAATTCAGCCACAATGGATACATCCGCATCATAATTCCTGTGGGTATGGCTCAAGGAACATTATGGAAGAACAGAAGGAAAGATTATAAGAGCCAGGATACAAGGAAGTGTGCTATAAAACAGTCTTTCATAGAAATGGCTGGATAAAACATTGGAACAACAGCAAAATCAATGTACATTGTAAGGTGGAAGGGAAAATTTGGAGCAGTGGTCTCACCCCAGACAAAGAATTACAAGCAACTAATGATTGCTGGGAGAAGATGAATTAATATTTTCCAGGGATGAGTTCCTTTATTGGTTTGTAGATGCATTGGTAAGCCATGACACCATATACACTCAAAGAATAAACTAAGCAGGTGGGATCTACATACATTTGTGCAAACACACACATGCATATATGTGTGTGTAATGAATAATAATAATAAATAATTTTCAAAGACTATCAACTTGAGATTGTGGAACATGGAAGCTGGAGGGAGGAAAGGGAGGTAGGAAAGTGATGTAAATCTATTTCAACTAAGAACATTTAAAAAATAAAATATTATGTATTATAAAAGCTTAAATCTTTATATCCATATAAAAGGTGATTTCTTAAACATGTGAGTAAGTACTTAATGTTAAAAAAATTACGGTAAGTCAACGTTTTCAAATGCACAAAAAAGCCAAGGATAATTGAGACTGATAAAATCAACTAGATGAAAAAAAAGTTGCATTGTAAACTTGATTTGGGGACATCAGCAGCAAAAAAAACTAAAGATAAGTGGGAATAGAGTTCAATTTTAGTCATTTTAAATTTCTTATCGCGGCCGGGCATGGTGGCGTACACCTTTAATCCCAGCACTTGGGAGGCAGAGTCAGGAGGATCACTGTGAGTTCAAGGCCAGCCTGGTCTACAAAGTGAGTCCAGCACAGCCAGAGCTGTTGCACGGAGAAACCCTGTCTCTAAAAACAAACAAACAAAAAAAAACCATCTTATAGCTTGTGAAATTGTGATTTTGAAATTGCATATTTCAGAACGCAAAGAGTAAAAAGAATTTTTTTAATGATCAACAAAACCACAAAACATGTCAAATATCTAAAAATCTCTTTGGAAGCAAATGAGCTTACATGTTGCTGAACTGAGAGGCACTGAAATGTAGGGCACCCCACACCACAGCAGTAGGATAGGTGAGAGCGTAGGAGGGTAGGACCTAGAGGTGTGGAGGGAGAGGACTGTGATGGAGATGTAACTTGAAGTAATAAATAAATAAATAAATAACCCATTGTATTTCTAAACTAAAAATCTGTTTTCATTCTATACTTCTTTCCATGATATAAGTATGTCTAAGACTTTGTTTTTCTCTGACATAAATTAATTATGATCAAGCTATGATCATCATTGCTCTCAAATTATATTTATTACTGGTTTATGACATGAGAATAATAGCAATAAGAATTCAGTATTGTGTTTCTGACATTACATAAATGTAAGCCTTGGGTATGCTACTCATCCTAAATTCCCTATAAGAAAGAGAAAATAGACACTTACTTAATAGAGTTTCTTTGTAAATCTGTTACTATTTCTATCGCACTGATTACTCTTGGTGTATATAAAGGCAGTTGATATAGAAATATTTTTTAAGAAAAGTCTTCATGATCTATTCCATAATATATTTTTCAACTAACAGAGACCTTTTTTATAGATGTGAAATCACTTCAATTATAGTCGACAAAGGAAATGAGGAAAACATTTTGAAACACAGTTTAAATCAATAGTCATTGATTTCTGGAACTCCATATTCAAGAACTGATAAACGCAAGCAGTTCCTGAGAGAAGTGGCCATAGACACTAATTAAAGAGATAACACACTGGCAGGTGATGCAGCCTTGTGTATTCAGAAACATCTACATAATGAGGTTGTTGTAACTTCATCAGTTCGGTGTTTGAGTAGGGAAGGCAATAATCTTCTTTCACTGTTGAAATCACTAAAAGCATACATTATTGTGTTAAAGTATACAGTTTTGGATAATGTTCAATCAAAATATTTATTCATGAGAAAGAATACTTGCACAACAGAGCTTTCTTTTCCTGTTTACCATGAAAGGAATTTGCTTCTGTTATAAGGCTAATATGATAAAATATATGACATGCGGATTAATTCTCTACATTGGCTAAATTTGCATTTTCCAGTAATTCAATTCATAGGTGTGTGGGGAGTTAGATTAATATAAATTAGACTGAGTAAATATCTAGGTTTCTGATACAGTCTCTTAATTCGGGCCATGAAGATCAATTTGGCTGTGAGCAATTAGCTTATCAGCTTATGGATGAAGTCACATGAAATGAGGGGAGTCTCTATGGACTGAAAAACAAGGTTGAAGCCACGTGAAACAAGCAAAGACTTTATGACTTGGCATTGTTTTCAACTGCTAAGTGGGCAGAGCCCAAATTAAGCTGAAGCAGGTGGAACAAGGAGTGATTCTATTTAAGGACAAGTGGATGAGCCCGGAATGCTGCGTGCTAGGTAGGTGCTCCATGCTAGAAAGCTCTGATGCTAGCCAGTCCTCACGCTAGAAAGGACAATGAGTAGTTTGTATCATCTGATGGAGAAAGTGCTGGTGGACTGATGGCCAGATATCCCTGAGGCAGAAAGAAGCTAGTGAGCAAAGAACGCCTCAGCAAGACAGCAAAAGGCCAAGGACTAAACCCTGTGGCTCAGCTTTTGCTTAGAGAAGTTTGATCTGTACGAACAGCGGCCTGAACAGAACTGTAGCCAGCTTTAAAGGCTGAAGCAGAGCGGCAGAGTTGTTGATACGAAGGAAGTAAGTTGGCCTACAGACAGCTGGGGTCTCCCCAAGAGAAGAAAGCCCCAAGCCTTATTTAGATGAGACTGCCATAGCCAATTTACCCTGACGAATCTACTTCTGAGATATTCCTGAAAAAGACTGCTAAGCACATTAAAGGGTCTACCCCAGAGACTGTGTTCCTGGCGACTGAGGACCTGCCCCAGAGACTGTATCCTTCTAAAAGGTTATAAAAATAGTTGTAATAGTTATCAATTGGTTTAGTGGTTAGGTCTTGGGGGTTGAAGGCATTCATAGGGGTTATAGGAATTTGTAGGAATAGTAGTTAAGTAAGTGTATTTGTTATAAGTGAATATTGTTAATTAATAAATAAGTATTGATTAATAATTAAAAAGTACGGTTTCATAGGTGGAAATAGTTGAAAATGCAAATCTCCCTTTCTAGTTTGGAAAGATCATTTCAGTTGCTTGGATTGTGTTAATGAAGACAATACATAACTATGGAAGACTTAGGATGTATTAGACACAATATGTGCTTTTTATGAGTTGTATACTGTTAATCTTTCCAACAACATCAATATTGTTATACTGATTTTACAGGAGGGGTTCTGAGGTTCACAAAAATAAATTAAAATATCCACTCTGGCACTCTACCAAAACAGGAAGAATGAGTTTCAAAATATGTCTGATTCTATTTATTTTTCTGTTGAATGTATCTTTCTACATAGCAACATTCACATGTGTACATTCAGACCGAGAGCCAATGAGTGTCTAAACACAGACATTACATCGTAGACTAATTCTAGTAAATTTAATAAATAATATGTACTCCTTGGATTAATACAATAATATTTCCCTGATGCCTTGCCATTGGTAAAATAATTGCATTAATTACTTTAAATATTCCAGGTCGTGCTCTTGTAGATACCCCATGATGAAAGGACAGAGATAGGAGGTCCGGTGTAATAATGCCACAGCATTTACTCAAATGTCTCAGCTGGACTTCATAAATTCTCAAAATATAATCTCCTCTTATCCACTCTGCACTCCTTGTTTCTGGTTAAGTCATCCATCTGACATGCTGCTCACAGGATAGAGTTTTGAGTATAACATAAATAGGGAAGCCACTATATTGAGCTTGAAGCCTCAAGGGGAAGATGCGTGCTTGCCTTGACAGAGCAGACAGGAAGCGTTGGCCATCAGAATTCACACACTTCGTTAAAATATGGAGGGTTTGCTTTATAACAGCTCGTGAAATCTCACAATAATAACCTGAAGAGCTTTCAGTGCTCTCCCATATCATGTAACCCTTATTCTTAGTATCTGCATCCCTGATTATTTATTCAGTGATGGACACTATTAGCTTTTTAATAAGTGACTACAACATGCCCAGCCTCTACTAACTTCTAGAGATACAAAATGCAGAAGAAAGTGTGCATTCATGGAGCTTGAATTATTAGGAGACATGTGGTTAAGCAAAATGATACATAATCAAAAGTTAAGGTCAGTGCTGAGAATTAAATGAACTTGAAAGGGTAATTTAGGAAATTTGACTTAGGCCTGAGAAAATCTTCCCTGAGAAAATAACAATTGATTTAAACATAGAATCTACTACAGATTGGCCTGACAAAGGGAATGGGAAACTGAGACAGTTTGCTAGCAGACATAAAGTCATTGCAGAAGCATGAGTGGACAGGATTATTGAGAATCCCATGGATAAGTATTGGTCGATTATGTAACAAATTTAGCCACAATGGGGAAGGGCTCAGAGAATGTGACCAAGTCTATATCATAGATTTTCATCTTTATCTCCAGAAACATTTCAGGCTGCATCAAGACTTTAAGATGTATTTATGTGAAGATTGATGGGTCTATATTTTAAAATCTTTCCAGGTATTCTATAAAGAAGTCATAACTAGAGTACAGGGTGCCTAAGGGATGACAATTTACTCATTGAAAAAAATAATTTTATGATAAATCAGTGCCTTTACAGTCATCACACGATTATCAATACAATATTTACTAATAAACAATAATGATAGAATAACAGCCAAAATTACACAACAAAGAAAATAAAATAAAAGTCAATTCGTGTCACTTTGAAGATGAGAAAACTGAGCATAATGATAATGAACATAACTCAAGTTTTAAAAGTTCTTAAAATTCAAACACTTTAGATGTTAAAGTTTTACACACTAGGAAATTCTTCCTACCAATTTTTTAAAGTACTAATTAATGGCTTTAGTTAATTCAATTCTTATTCCTAAGACAAGCTATATTTATTTTTCAAGGACACATTAATTGGTATAGGATATTGAGGATTTCTTCAAGCAGTAAGCTGTCTTGTGAAGATCAGAATATAATATTTAATACAATTACTGCAACACTCCATAGAATGTGGATGAAAAAAATAAATTTAAATAACCATTTAACTAATTATATGTTAGGCAATCTTTTTTTCTTTATTTAATACTTCAGTAGTTTTCAGAACAGCTGAGCCACCTGGAAACAACTACATATTGAACTGCATCTGTGTGGGTCATATATTTCATTGTGTGTGGTTTACTTTGGATCTAAGAAGTTAGAAAGAAATGAAAGCAATTAGTTATATAAGATATTAATTTTGAAAATTAATAAGTTCTCTATTTTAAATAATTATATGTTTATACATTTCTTGGATATGAAAGTGTATCATATTGTTTCTTTATAATGTTCCTAAGTGTTAATTGGATTGAACTGCAAAGCATTGATGGAGCTACCATAGAGGTTTCAAAGAAGATATCTATGTTAAAGATTTCTTTTCCCCTAAATAACAAAATTTTCTATTATCTATCAAATAACCAAAGGGGGAGAACACCCTCCCCACCTTCTGGGGATGGGACGTTGTTCTCTTAAAATGACTTCCTGCTGATTTGGGACGTAGTAAACATGTTTGGGGCCCAAATAAGAATGGAAAAATGGTTGAAAATGTTAATAGAAGACTACAAGCTGTTAAATGGTCTTGTTAAAAGGGGTTTTGGAGGTTTGACCCAGGGACTTCTCTCTTTTGCTTTTCTGTATCCTCCTTTCTCTCCTATATAGGAGTGAACAGACTTGAGAAAAATGGGACATAGACATAGTATAGGAAAGAACAAGAAAAAAGGACAGACTATTGAATATAGCCTTATACCTTTGTATACTGATACAAAATTAATATTATATTTGGCTAAATTGGTATTGATCATTGCATATTAATGCAAAATTAAGATTGTATAGGGCTACATCAGTATTGATCTTTGTATACTGATACAAAATTAAGATTATATTTGGCCACAATGGTATTGACCCTTGTATATTAATGTAAAAATAAGATTGTATTGGGCTACATCGGTATTGATCTTTGTATATTGATAC
>CAJQZJ010014103.1:299335-340718 GCA_907164525.1 Lophiomys imhausi | reverse complement strand
GAGAGAGAGAGAGAGAGAGAGAGAGAGAGAGAGAGAGAGAGAGAGAGGCATACACATCTGTGGATATTTGAAGACAAATTCTGGAATCAGTTCTCCTCCACTATGTGAGTTTTAAGGATGTACTGCCCTCAGATCATCAAGGACGGCAGCAAACATGTTCACCAGCTGAGCCATGCCTGGCTCAGACTGAAAATGTGTTTTAAAAAGAAGCAAAAGAAAACCTAAAAGAGTTACCAGTGTGGAAACTCATGGAGAAAAAAAAAAGCAAGGAGTGAGGTCAAGTAGATGGCTGCTTTGTTCAGGAAGAAATTCTATTCAAAGCCTCAGGATGGCTTAGGAAAATAAAATTCACATGTTTCTAAAATAGTAATGATGGTTATACAATAAACAGATTAATATTCATGCATTCAAAATGCCCATTCATCAAGCATAGCAAGGCAATGAAAATGATGAGATTGGGCACGTTCAGGGTGGTATGGCCGTAGACACATTAAATCTACTAGAAGAGAAAGTCTGATAAACCCTTGAACTCATTGGCACAGGTGACAACAACCTGAACAGAACACCAACAGCTCAGGACCTGAGATCAACAATCAATAAATGGGAACTCATGAAACTGAAAAGCTTCTGTAAGGCAAAAGACACTTTCATTTGAACAAAATGGCAGCCTACAGATTGGGAAAAAAATCTTAACCAACCCCACATCTGACAGAGGGCTAATATCCAAAATCTACAAAGAATTCAAGAAATTAAATGCCAAGAAAACAAATAATCCAATCAAAAAATGGGAAAAAGAGCTAAACAGAGAATTGATAAAGGAGGAATTCCTAAAGGCCGAGGGACTCTTGAAAAAATGCTCAGCATCCTTAACCATCAGAGAAATGCAACTCAAGAGGACTCTAAGATTCCATCTCACACCTGTCAGAATGGCTAAGATCAAAGGCTCAAATGACAACATGCTCAAATGCTGGCGAGGGTGTGGAGAAAGGGAAACCCTCCTCTATTGCTGGTGGGAGTGCAGGCTTGGGCAACCACTATGGAGGTCAGTCTGGCGATATCTTAGAAAACTTGGACTAGCTCTGCCTTGGGACCCAGCCATACCACTTCTGGGTATACATCCAAATGACTCCTCACCAAATCATAAGGAAGTTTCCTCATCTATGTTCATAGCAGCCTTATTTGTAATTGCTAGAAACTGGAATCAACCCAGATGTCCCTCAACCGAAGAATGGATTAAAAAATTGTGGTACATCTACACAATGTAATATCACTCAACTATTAGAAACAATGAAATTATGCAATTTTCAGCCAAATAGATAGAACTAGAGAAGCTCATCCAGAGTGAGCTAACCCAGACTCAGAAGGATGCACATGGCATCTATTCACTTATAGTCAGATTTTAGCTATATAGTACATGATATTTATACTACAACCAATGCACCAGAGGGAACATGGACATAGATGTTTTCTTTTTCTCCCTGTCAATGAGACACTTTTCCCTAGCAGTGCTGCCTTGTAGGCCCCCAGTGTATGAGGGGGTTCTTGGCATATGACTGCTGAACTGGGGTGGGGGACTGTTATGTAGGAACACTCCACTCCAGAGGAGTGGGACGGAAGAGTTAGGGGGTAGAAGGTTGGCGGGTGGGACTGGGAGGGGTGGAAAGAGGACATTATGATGGAGATGTAACCTGAAGCAATAAATAAATAAATAATTTTTAAAAAGACAATGAAAATGAAAGCCATTGGGGGGGGAACATATGTTTATACTCCATGAAACCCATGAAGAACTGTTAGCCAGAGTATATAAATCAGCCCTTGAGCTTAAATGGGAAAACAATAAAATTAAACATAAATCTGCAATGAACATATAGAAAGTAGGATATTCAAATGTTCATTAAAAGATGTGAAAAAGTATGGAAGCAAATAAAGACTGCTGGAGAAAATCACATTGAGACACAACCATACACCTACTAAGCTATATACAAAGTAAAAATTTAGCACAAAACCAAGCTAGCAAAGACTGCTTAATGGAAAACTAGTGTTGTCAATCTGTGGTAGAACAAGCACTTAATTGCAAAGAAATTGCAATTGGATCAGATAATGATCTGATAATATCTATTATAAGCATGTCAAGTAAGTCTGTGCTTAGTTTCATACTTAGCAAAATACATGAACCACTGGACATATCCTAAAGCATGTCCAACAGCATTCACTCTATAGAAAAATCTAGAAGAAACACAAGGGTTTGTCAATACAACATAACAAATAAACCTTTCAACAATAAATAGGTGATGGAATACTCAGCAACACTAATGGTTAATGATACAAATAGTTATAATTGTATAAATGCAAAAAAGAATCACAATGAATGTTGAGTGCAGAAAGACACAGAAGAATAGAGTTTAAGATTTGTTTTCATAATTTTTAGCAAAGGGAAAAACTAAGCACGGTTTTTAGTCAGGACAGTGATTATCTGGGGGAGCTGGAGGGCAGCTATTGTATGGGAAAAATAAGTCTTTCAAAAAGAGATTTTTGTTAAACAATTTAACATGGATATTTTGTGCTACTTTATAAATTATCCACTTATATAGAGTTCACATATATGATTTCTTATATTTCATAAACATTTTTGAAAAAATCTATTACTTCAGATCTGTCTCCTCTGTACAAATCCTGATTCTTCTACTTTATCACCTCTTTTACTATAAGGACTAAGACTGTGGCTCTCAAAACAAAGCCTGTTATTCCACTGGCACTCAGCAATTACCAAATAATAAAATATGATGTAGATAATTCCGTCCTCGCTGTCTTGCCCGAGCCTAATACATGAAATAGCCCATCAAGAAATTCCAAAGAAAGAGCTTCTTGATGACTGAACTAAATCATATTACATTCAAATAGCATTATCAATTATTTAATGCTAATTATGTGCCGATTAATTGCAGAAATACTACAATTTTTATCACAAAGACTTGAGCCACCGTACTTGAGGCATGACTTTTTGTTTCTATTTGTCCTAGCAACTGTTGCTTTCACCTCATTTTCTGGATTTCATACTACATATTCTTTTTGCTCCAGAAGCTACATAAGAACACAGCTTCAGGAGGATGGACAATTGATCCAGTGGTTAATAGGTCTTACTGCTCTTACAGATGACTCAAGTTTTTCTCCCAATACCCATATGGTGTCTCACAGCCATCTATAATTGCAGTTCCTAGTCTGATACCCTCTTCTGGTCTCTGTGGACATTTGCCACCCACATGGTTTAAGCAAAATACTCACACACATAAATTAAAAATATATCTCAAAATCTTTTTTTATAAAGGAACAATAGTTATACTGAACATTTAGTTATTTATTTTAAAAGCTATTCAGTTAATAACATTATACACACATAAAAGTGGTTAGTTACAGTTGATTGCGAAGTGTTAAAAAAATGTCAGTCTCACAATTTTTCATTATTGTTGCTCCAGCATAAGGACATTTACAAAAACATGATGCGCGTAAAGATATCACACTACACAAGAACACCAGAATCTTACAAAAGTCTAATGTGGCTTGGCTTGTAAATTAGCTTATCCTTTCCAAATGTTCTAGAGTGCCCAGGCTAACTGTCCTTTATCCTCTTTCCCAGCTTGTTCCTTTTACCTTTTACCTGCTAAGTTTTATTTTCTTTTACAGTTTCACTCCAGTCAGGGAACTTCAAAACCCTGAAAACAATCTTTCTCTCTCCCTTCTCTTTCTTTCTCTTTCCCTTCCCCCTTCTCTTTCTCCCTCTCTCTCTCTTCATTTCCATTAGTTTTTCTTACATAGTTCTGTCACTGTGCCTCCTTTTGTATTATATATACTGTCCTACATTTCTTAATAAATAATATCACTACAATAAAAATTATTACTTCTATGGCAGAAAATACATATATACACATATATGTTACCTGTCAGAAATTATAATCTGTGATATGAAATAGGTCTTCTGGAACGGAACCATATACACAGAAATTGCTGATAAATACACAACAATCTTTCACTTTTCATATGCATAATTTTATAACATTGTAATGATAACTGGTAAGAAATGTTTCCTACTTGATAAACAATTATCACATATTTTCACATGCATTAATATCTCACCATTTAAACACTAATAATGAGATAAGTAAAAATTTGCACTCTTATTTCAAGGTAGGAATCCAAGACCTGAGAAAATGAAATAAACTGCAGAATCATCTAGATTATAAACGATAAGCATGGCTCCAATCTGGATTGTCTTCACATTTCAAATTTGATACTATTCACACAAAAGAGAGAAAATGTCTTTGGTGAAAAATCAAATACCAGAGCATGCATCTGTTTAAACAAACTGCCTGTCCTGGGGATAGGTTCCTTAAACATTGTAACAAACAAGCAAGCAAACAGATAATTCATATCCTGTTGCTCAGTGACTGTAATGACTTCACATTGCTGGGTTTATCATATTTCTAATTGCACAAAGCATTTTTCATTTCAACCTGATTCAACATCCCCAAAGAATACTGATAGGCTTGGCCAGTTTTTCTTTTGGTTATTTTGTTTTTCAATGTATAAATTGAATGAAACAGTACAGATTATTCTTGATTGATGGTAAAAATAACTTTGTTTTATACTAACTTAATCATTAACATGGCGAAAGATACAAACTGTTGAACTAAAACTGACCTTTATATTGAAAAAAAGTAAAAGACTGCAATTGTGTAGAGCAGGAACATACAATCAATTTTGCATGATTTGTTTCAAGTTCTACAACAGTTTTATAATTTCATTGCATGCATTTCAGTCACATAAAATAAAGAACATAGATCATAAACATTTTCTATTAATACAATGACATCTAAGAGAATTCACTATTAACAGGCAATATGCAAGTGGTGTCTAAATTTGCTTATAAACACTAATTTTACAGAAATTAATCATATCAAATCTGGTACACTTTTAACAATGCTATTCTTAATTGGTTTGATACTAGTAAATATTACTAGAGTATTAATACAGTAATAATAATGCTATTATTAATGTTTTAGAGTAATGATGTGTATATTAAATAATCCTTATCTTTAACCTAATGTACAATTATCTCTCTGTGTCAGCATGTATAGGTCATATCATTCCTTAACAAAAAGTCACTTTTATATTATATATTAAGTAAAATTTTAAACTATCTATTATAAATGGGCCTTTTTCTTTCCTTTTTATGTTGTTAAATGTTATGTTATAATAAGCATTTGCTTAATATAGACATATCAACTTTTGGAAGTACAAATACAAAATCAAAAGATTAAAGATATAATTAGGAGAGATTGTCTCATTCCATTGCCAAAATTACATATTTTTTTATTCTTACCTTTGTCAGTAATAGCCATTACGATTTTCAGTCTCAGTAGTTCTATGCTTCTCTACAGCTTCATCAATATAATCAGGAAGCCCAATGACCTAGCTAGCTGAGACAGAGCCTACCAAAACTCTTGGCTGAATTTCTATGAAAGTGACTGGAGAAGCCTGGAACAGAAGACCTGCTGTGAACCGAATTTGCTAAATGCCTTCCTTTTTGGTTTATCTCTTGGCTCTTAAACTTCTTTTACACCCTAGTATTCAAAATCTCAACTTTAAGATCATAAAGATTTGGACGATACTAATAATCACTAAAAATTTGGATGATACTAACAATTATAAAGCAAGCAAATAATACCACATATACTTTGTGTTACTAGTGGAGTCTTTGTACCTGGCACGTACATTTTGTCAAGTATTTCAATGAAAGTAAAAACCTTCTTGACCGTTTCCTCAAACCACTCAGCTATTAGATATTCCTCTTTTGTGAATTCTCGGTTTAGATCTGTACCCCATTTTTGATTGGATTATTTGGTTTCTTGGTGTTTAATTTCTTGAGCTCTTTATAAATGTTGGATATTAGCCCTAGTCGGATATGGGGTTGGTAAAGATCTCTTTCCAATCTGTATGCTGGAAAGTGTCCTTTGCCTTACAAAAGCTTTTCAGTGTCATAAGGTCCCACTTAATGATTGTTGATCTTAGAGCCGAGCTACTGGTATATTGTTCAGGAAGTTGTCACCTATGCCAATGAATTCGAAGCTTTTCCCCACTTTCTCTTCTATTAGATTAGTGTGTCTGGTTTTATGTTAAGGTCTTTGATCCACTTGGACTTAAGTTTTGTGCAGGAAGATAAATATGGGTCTAATTCTCTAATGACCAACAGGCACTTGAAGAAATTTTCAACATCCTTAGTCATCAGGGAAATGCAACTCAAAACAACTCTGAGATCCCATCTCACACCTGTCAGCATGGCTAAGATCAAAAACTCAAGAGACAGCACATGCTGGCAAGGATGTGGAGAAAGGGGAACAGTCCTCCACTGCTGATGGGAATGCAAATTGTACAACTACTATGGAAATATGGTGATACCTCAGAAAATTGGGAATAGTTCTACCTCCAGACCCAGCCAAACCACTCCTGGGCATATATCCAAAAGATTCTCCCCCAAACCACAAGGACATCGCTTCAACTATGTTCATAGCAGCTTTATTTGTCATAGCCAGAATCTGGAAACAACCCAGATGTCCTTCAATTGATGGATGGCTAAAAAAAATCTGTGGTACATTTATACACTGGAATACCACTCAGCTACCAGAAACAAGGAAATCATGCCATTTGCAGCCAAATGGATGGAACCAGAACAGCTCATCCTGTGTGAGCTATTCCAGACCCAGAAAAGAAACACATGGTATGTACTAAGTTATAAGTGGATATTAGCGATATGGTCCTGGACAACAATGCTACATTCCATGGAATCAAATAAACAGGAACCTAGCATAAATATCATAAGAAAACTCCATTGAGCATCGGGTCATGGACCCTGTTGCCTGTTAGCAGAACATCTTACCTAGCTGGGCTACCATATCAGACCCCAGCACAAGAGAAAGCTCTTAGCCCTCATAGGACTGATGAACTGAGGAAGGTTTATATGTGGAGGCTTCCCTCAGCCTAGGACAAGGAGAGAAAGGATATGGGGAAAAGGGAGGGAAGAAGGGAGGATTCTGTGATCAAGATGTAACTTGAAAAAAATATTTTTTTAAAATAAAGCTTATTAACAATACCCTAGCATGACACTGGGGTTTTGTTTGTTTATTTGTTTTTGTTTGTTTTATGTTGTTTTTCATTAATTATTTGTTTATTTTACATCTTAGTCACAACTCCACTCCTTCCTATTCTCCCATTCCCACCTGCCACCCATTTCTCCCATATCTCACCCTCCCCTCCCCCAATCCAGTACCAACCCAGTCTGGTACATCAAATCACATCAGGACTAAGTGTCGCCACTTTCACTGAGTTTAATTTTATTTATTTATTCATTTTACATCCTGATCATAGGTCCCTCCTTCCCCTCCCCTAACACTGTTTACTAAATGTCATTTCTAACTAGATTCACATTTCTTAAATCTTATTTTACTGGATGCACAAAACATTCTATTGTATTACTTGATGGTAGAGAGAAGCTAATTACAGTCCAACATATATGAATGAGGATTATGTGGTGAAATATTCATTAATAGTTGTTCTAAATCGTATACGCAGCTAACTGAATGACCACAGTTTATTCAACTCATACATCACTAAAAGAACCAGATTTTCAAATCGAGGAATTTAGCACAGATCTTGGAACCTTTAAAAAAAGGGCTAAATTGATCCTACATTATGGGAAGGTGTTTTAATAAATCTTTTAAAGGTAATGTATATAATCTACTTTTCTCAAATAGCATATATGCAGACATATTTGCAATGGTGTCTGTATGCTGTTTCTCTCAATGGGTGCACCCTTGTCCTACATTTACACATTTGTCCTATCAAAACACTATACACTTGGAGTTCCCTTACATGAAGATATGCTAGAATTCCTGTATGTAGCACAAGTTAACAGACACATCCTTAATGGGCTCTCATTTTATCCTAAATGATAAAAAGTAAAAGTTGATTCTTTACATTAGAAATATTGCAAAGATTTTATCATTGGTATTTTAGAAACTATTCAACATTTCTCTGTCATTTGTGTAAGCAGAGGCAACCTCTATTTTGTTCCTTCACCATCATCTCAGAAATGAAAACATGTTGACTTATATTATATGGAAAATGTCTCATTTGAGATGGTTTGGGATATCCACTTAAATTGAATATTATTTCTGGGTGTTCTGTGATTATTCGATAGGTCACTTAAAGATGTTTTCAAATTTATTCTTTGGAATATTCTCTATCATCTGTCTTTGCTAGTTTAGAGCAAAAACATCAATTCATTCTTTAATGTCAGTGTTAGATATAATGTGTCCATTTCAACTTCTCCCTTTCTCATCAATAGGACAAAAGCCTTCACAGGAAGTTATAAAATGTTTCTGACATTCATGGCTCACAGAACAGGGACTTCAAAGAGCTGCAGAAGGTTATGTTGATTAAGTAGAGACATTTTCTCTAAGTGGATTGCTGAAGCAAATAAAAAGGGTAGAGGTTGGGGCAGTCGTATACAGTCAGTGAGCAATGAAACTGCATTTAGCCTGCATGTTTTAAGACACAAATATAATAAAACATTTGTGCTGTGTGATTCTCTATAAGGTTCTGGAATTTTCTATAATAATTATATAAGGTACACACAAAACAGGAACTGTCTTAACCCACTGAGATATTTCAAAAAATCAATCAAAGATGTATACTTTAAAATATATTTCTTTAGAAATATTGCTGTAGGATAATCCATGTAATACATTGTTAATACAAAATAAAGGCACAAGTTTTATTATTTATCAACAATAATCACATGGTTTTCATGTCTGCTGCCTGCTATTAAAATTAACCATGCCAAAGAACCTCTATCTGATATTTAGTGTATTTAAAAAAAATACTGTTTTAGAAAGATAAAAGTCATTGTGAAGGGTCTTCAAAAGCCATGGCCTTAAAAATTCACTTTTCTGTTTCTAGTACAAAAGAATGCCCTGCTTGTATTGACTGCGATGGATTTGTAAACAGTCACCTTTGTATGTGTACTGACATACAGCACACTATATTTCTATGGGAAGTTAAGAAGAAATGCATGCAATTGAGTGGCTTTCATGTTCTGAGGCTTTTATATAATGTTACTCCTCACAGGCAATAACAGCAGACAAGTATGAAAGACTTCATCTGGCTAGCTAACGCCATCCTTAAAGTTTTATAGTATATCTACATATATAGTATATAGAATAGTATACATATAGTATATATAGTATTCATAGTCTAAATATGTAATATATATATATATATATATGTATATATAGGGGGCAATGTATAACCAAGTAATGACTGTACCTAGGAAAGAATCCTGAGAATAATTATAACCATAAAGGAAGAATTCCTCAAGGACAAAAGCAAGGTTATTTTTCATATTTATGAAGTACTTGCAGTTAGTGGCTTTTTTTTTTTCCTGATAGAACCACTCTTAAGTCCTGTGGGAACCTCCAATAGGAAAGTTTACATCTAAGAGACCATATTGATATCCACGCAGAAAAACATTTAAAAGCCTTTAAAATTCTATCTTTAAAACAAACTAAATTGCACATAAGCTGATGGAGTTGTTTAAGTAAAAGTTCTTAAATATTTATATACTTGTATTTGTTTAAATTCTCTCCCTAAACTATCTTATGTGTTTAATTTTGAAGAAACACAGAGAAAAACTCAAGTAGATTTTTATTGGATTGTTAAATGTGGCAATATTGTACAAATGATGTTAAAATTAAAGTAATAAATGAAGAATCTGAGCAAAGAAATTGGGAAATAAAGATGACTATAAAATAATATTTTATGAGAGCATTTGCATACTTTGGCATAGTAAAATGGCATATGTGGGTATTAGAATACAGCGTTTTTATTAAAGACTATCATTATGGTACAGTTTTTCAAAGCACTTTTGGCTTTCTATAAGAATAGCAATTTTCTGCAAAATGTGTTCCAGTAGCCACGTTAGAAACCTGAAGGGAAGAAAGAACTTTCTTGGCCATGATCTTAAAAATTTTACCAAAGAATTCTTGTATTTCTAAAGCTGAAACGGCATCTCACATAAAACTAATTTCATGACAAAAAGTGAAGTTACTAATGGGTATTAAGTTCCTACATGGATGGATATTTAAAATGAGACTGTTGTCACACGGTAAGACCCAGTTTATATATTCTTCCTCTGGTGGCCAAATAGGAGTCATTCAAATAGCACACTGGCATTTGAAAGGAATATAAGTGAAGTCATATGAACAATAAATGAGCAGACAAATATATGATATCAAACAGAACAAACAAACATGGACTACTTTTCTGAGAGTAATTCAAGACTAATGGCAAATAGACATAATGTCATGAGTATACTCTAATTTTCATGAAAAATATAATTCAATGTTTTATGAAATCCACCATTCAAAAGTAACCAACCTTGGCTTGAAGACAATTGGTTGGAAACCATTTAAAGAACCATAAAAGCGGGTAAATATGAATGGCCCAGATAAAGTTGTAGGAATAGTAGCTGCCAGTGAGTTTTATTCAGACCTTAAATTTCAGTACCTTTATTGCTGTATGAAAAGTAGAACAAATCATATACAAAAGAAATTTTAGGAGGGCACTAACATGAGAGGAGCCACATACACAGAAACAAGAAAATTGCCAGGAGAAGGTAAGATTGAAAATTCAAAAGAATCCACCAATATTTAATGATAGCAATGTGAATTTAAAAGACGTTAGGTGCTACGATATGGAGCTTGGGAGGTCATTAATCACAGAAGAGATCCTACTTGTGCCACTTTACTACAAATCACGATTCCTAGTTGCACTCTAAACTTACCTGATGCCCAAGAGTAAGAAGTCATTTTTACAACAAGTGGAAACCATTGTGGAGATCAATGGTTAATGGGGGACCCAGTCATGCATATCTGTACAACTCAACTCCTGCACATAAGGTTCTGAAAACATTGCAGAAGAGGAAAAAGGAAGACCTGAAGAGACAGAGAACCGGGAAGCCTGCTGTGAGATTATGTCTGCAACACAGAAACTAAACCCATGGTAACTCAACAATATGACTGCCTAAACAAGATCTGAAAAATGGCAACAGCAATAGATATGCTAAGGGGAAAAAGGGAAATTCTGTGGGGTCCTACCCACAGACAAAGCACTACATGCACCTAATGACTGCTGAGAGGGAGAGAGAATTAAGCTCCCTCAGTATTGAAGCCCTAAACTAGTTATCTAATCCTAGTGGTCAAGCCCTGAAATCATAAACACACAAGCAATACTAAATGGACTCCGAAGGTTGTATTTATATGTTTATACATATAAACATATGTATGTATATATTACACATATAATTATGTATATAAATACTATAATTATTATATATATGTAATTATATATATATCTACATAAATGTAGCGGAAACTAGTCAAAGAAAAAGAGAACATCAACTTGAGAGGGAGTGGGGAGGCATGGAAAGGATTGGAAGGAGAGAACATGGGAAGGTTTGGAGGGAAGAAACATGGGAGGGGAAGAAAAAGGGACTAGGTGATGTAATTATGTTTTTATTTTTATAAATTAATAAAAATGTTTGTATTTATTAAAAAATATTTTTGCCAAAATAATATGACCAAATACTTAAGTACAATTTTACAAATAATGATTAGGATAACTGCTTGAAAATAGAAGTGTTTCAATTTTTATTTCTTCCTCAATATCAACAAATGTATACAGCAAGGATGCAAGGTATGGTAGTTTAGCCTACACTCTGGTATTCAATGCTATACTCCAAATATGACAATATAGATCTTTACAAAGTGTTGTTGTGCCTTCAATTCTCCATCTTCTCTATATGGCTCATCTGTAGGAAAATGTCTCCTTATAATTCAACTACTCTTTGATAAGAAACACACTTAAAAACCCCCTCCTGACTCTTGAATACATTTGAATTTGAAGTGCATGTATGAAATATCACCTACAAAAAATAATCATGATGGTAAGTCTTCTGTGAGTTGCTTTTGTATTAAGCTCAGTACAGCCTCCCTTTCTATCACTACTAATAATTGAGAGTTGTCTGTACACACACATATAAGAGAAGATAAAGAGGAAGGCAAATGACTCCCTTTAGAAGATTATTACATAACTCTGCTTTATTCTCATCTATTGGAAAACTCAACAAATCAGATAGAACTCAGAACACTGAAACAAAAGTGATAAAGGCAATGAATTCATCCACTTATGAGAATGAATTAAAGGAGCTAACCCATGGAGTGCATATGACAGACATAGGCAAGCTTTAACAGGCAACGACAAGCAAAAATGGAAGACTCCACAAGGGGAAGGAAGCCCTTTCTATGAGATCAGTGTAATTTCATTCTTGTTTAGATTATCACACAGAAAATTACAATAAAAAACCACTATTATATGAATTATTAAGAACATTACCACAAAAAATACTACTGAAAGACTAAAGAACAACACTTGATTGCCCATAAAGTGAAGTCAGATTGCTAGTGAACAATAATAGGAACTGTAAAATTATATCTAGATATAAATAATGGCTCTGTCATTTAAATAAAACATATAGGTGTGAGAAATTGTTTTCATCTAAAAAATTGACATGATATACTAAATATCATAGCCTACAAATATGTTAAAAGAGAAAACAGGCACACAGAGAATGCTTTTTAAAGAAACAAATTTTTTTTAAAATCATAGTTCATACAAAATATATTTTAACATATTTATGACTTGAAAGTTGTAATCCTGGTTGTTTTTAAATCATCTGTTTCAGAAGAGTGATGTTAGAAGAGACATCATTACTGAGTATACAATTTTAGCAATATATTTATAATCTGGGTTTTGGCATTTGTCATTTGCAAAGCTAAGGATGTGTTGTGTATGTCAGAGAATTCTCAGCCACAGTGATGGATAATAGTGAATAAAAAATATATACACATCTTCCTTCACCAATCATTTACTTTATCACTCATAAACTACTGACTTTTACTGTTTGCTTACCTTTATTAATGTACATGCCCTTTTGCTTTATGTACAGAATGTTGTGTCTCATTGTGCAAACTAAATGTTATATAAGTGATATTTTGTGCCTACATCATATCTTCTACATTGTAACAGCTCAAAAATGATCAATAAGATATTATGTTTGAGATATCTTAAAGTATGTTTTGTGCCATTCATAAATGTTCTATAATTCTACTAAGTATCTGTATTTGTATAGCCTTTCTTCTTTGAAATCTTTGTGATGAAATTACACATGCACACACATACACACACACACACACACACACACACACAGAGACACACATTTTTAGCACTAAATACAAATGGGTGAAAAGTAAAATGCTTTTGTATCATGGAAGAATCCAGCATCTACCCAATCATTTTGTGCAAAATCCTGACCCTGTACTTAGCACCCTGTTAGTACCTACAGCTTGACCCCTGACCAAATATTAGAGTTAGATTTTAAATATTATTATCAATATATTAAATATTATAAAATAATATAAAATATTAAATATTATTATGGATGAATATTTTGATTATTTATATCAAAACTATACACCCTTCCCCCTGGGTGAAGCTCAAAGGAAAATGGCAAAACCTTCCTCTTGGCCCATGTGTGGATGCTGACAGTATGTACATAAATTGTCAACTATAGCTTTCCACCCCTGGATATTGATTGTGTGACAATTCCACCCCTACAAAGACTGTTGCTGCCATGTTTAGCTAAGCATGTCTCCTTGATCCAGCTGTATACCATAAACCCAACCTCCTTCTTTTTCTGCATGTAGTAACCTAACTCTTTGCTCAGTTCTATTCAATAAATCCAACCTCTCTGCTCAATTCTATATAACAAACACACTGAGCTTCCAAATTGCTAAAATTTCTCCATCAGAAATCTCTCTCCATTCAAAATAAACTCCCCCCATGTCTGCTTTTTTTTTCTTCATTCCCTAGTGTGGTGACTTGAGTGTAAAGAGTCTCTATAGGCTCATATATTTGAATGCTTACCCATCAGTTAGTGGAACTGCTTGTGAAGGATTAGGAGGTGGGGCCTTGTGGAGGAGGTGTATCACTGATGGTGGATTTTGAAGTTTCCAAGGCCTATACCAGACCCTGTCTACCTTTCTCTAGTTGCATTTTCTGTGGCTTAGGTCGTAAGTGCTCAACCCCTTGCTCACAAGCTTGATGCCATGTTTCCTTTGCATTGGATTACATTGGACTAATTTGAAACTCAAAGTAAGCCCTAAATTCAATGTTTTCTTTCATAAATGTTGTCTTGCACATGGCCTCTCTTCACAGCAATAACTAAGCACCAGATGGACCCCAGTCAGGTACATCTCTGGAGTCCATACATCAATAAGACCCAATGCAACAACATTTTTCACAATAGGATATAAAATGCAACCTCTAGAAATCCACTGAAGCTTACCAAAGCTTGACTTATGGAACTTTTCTAATCTCCTCCTTCCCCCACAACTGATTCAGCATATCAATAAAGTCTATCAACACTCCTTATATAACAGGAGCCAGATTTAATCAAATTTACTTACTGAAATTATTTGTGGGACAGAAGCTAAACAAAAGAATTCAGTCTTGTTTGGGGAATTTTAACAGGAAGATATAAAATACCCAAATGATTGTCATCCATGTTCCTTATTATTTGTTAGGTGACAGTGTGCAAAAGAGAAATTTGGAAAGATAATAACACCAGTCTATAGGGAGGAAGGGAAGAGAGAGGGAACCAATGTTCACAGTCTTTGTATTTCTCACTTAACATTTCATTAAGATTCTATAACACGTATGCCCATAGAATAAGTTGTCGTTGATTAGAATAAATTACTTTCCTGTCACTGCCACAAATCCCCTTTTTGTTCTAGCTAGTTTAATTCTAACTATTTAATTCCATGTATAAAATAACCAAGACTTGGGATGGTAAACTTATTGCTTAATATCAGATGACACTTAAGTGGGTGGTGAAAATCAAAAATAAGACTGAATTGAGGACATTATCACGAACTTAATCTTAGAAAATTTCTAATAGGCCTAATTCACTTTATATCCACCTGGTCTATAGAAGAAGAGGCAAAAGGTCAAAGCATTGAAGGAATGATGTTTCTCTTCTAAATCTAGAAACTTTGAGGATAGAAATCAGATTGTAGTCAATTCATCTAACGAGATTCTTAAACTTTGTATATAGTGTACACACACACACTCATACACACACACATGCATACACACACATGTGCACACATGCACACACACACTCTCACATATGCAAACACACACACAAAACCCACTGTATCCTATACCAGAACTACTGGGCTCAAGTCGATAAAGGAGTGTTCATACTCTACCCATGACCTAGCAGTTTTCCTAGTCACAAGCAGAATCAGTTAGACATGCATCTCTCCCTCTAACACCTGTTTCAGGAGAGGAATGGCCAGAGATAGTCTTCTGGAAAGGTATGTGCCTCCATGCAGAAAATTGTTGAGGCTGCAACTTCAATAGAGAGAATCTGCCTATCAGGCTTATATTTATACCATTCACACTACACATAAATCTTAACAAGCCATTACTAATATACAATTCACTAAATAAGTTCGCAGTATCTGTTCTATGTGGCTTACAAATCTGACAAGATTTCTCAAATAAAGCAAATAAACCAGAAACACAAATGATTTATACTGACATATGTGGACCATGTAAATAAATGTATACAAACCAATGAGCACCACTTATAATGTGATTAATGTCACCAAACCCTAATGGCATTCTGTAGCTATAATTCTTTCATCAGAGTTTGTTGCCATACCACATCATCAGAGTAGTAAGTGCTTAACAAATGTGTTGTAAATTAATAAAATCTATTAACTCTCCTCACTCTGTTGAGTTTCTCTGTGACTTTTCCAGGAGCTCAGCCCTCCACACAGCACACACAGCTTGAGAGGTGAAAATTTGCCTTCTCACAAAGAGCTCCAAATGGGGAGCCTGGAGAGTAGCTTCTTATTCTTAGATCCAAGTATTTGCATTAGCTTTTCTCTTCTACCTAAAAGCTTTCTGCTTCTTAACATGTTGCTGGACACTATTAAGAACTTCACTCTTACAGGTCTCCATCTTGTTAGGGAAAGGAAGCATCATATATACATATTAACTGTCCCAGAGTTTGGCTCCTCCTATGTGTGACCTTGGACAATTTATTTAATTTCTCTAAATTTCCGTTTCTTCTCATGTTTAATAGAATCAGTACTATTACTCCCTAGAACTACTGTGAGGATCATTTTGAATAATGTGTTTAAAGGACTGGATATGCATGCTTGACACTAAGCTGTCAAAATATTAATTGGAACAATTGCTTTTCTACTCTATCTCCAATCTGTTTGGGGAATTCTGTTTTTCCTACTATGGGAAAATGGGCATTCTGTTTTTCCTACTATGTTCTTCTGGCTGTAATCCTCTTTATCCTCCTACTATTTTCTCTTCAACATTCTAGTTGTATATGTATAATGTATATGTATATGAATACGTATATGTATGTGTATGTATATGTATAATGTATATGTATATGTATATGATCTCCTTCTAGAGGTCTAACCTGGACCTGAGGTCAGTCTAATTAGATAGGCTTTTAAATTTCTGTCATTTTATTTCTTTCCATGGAAATTCTACTTTCAAAACTTTTTCCTAGGGCTGGCAAAATGGCTCAGTCCATAGAAGCATTTAATGCATAAAATAAGGAAGTGAGTAAGATCAAGAGAGCCACACATACCAATATGTGGACTCTGGGTGGGGCTTGACAGAGTCAGGAAAACTGAGGCAAGTTAAAAGTTCCATGTGAGAAAACTTTCTCTAGGGAATGAAATGTATAGCAGATTAAATCATATCCTTCCCTGTCCTCTGCACACCTATGCATGACACACACACACACACACACACACACACACACACACACACACACACACGCAAGCACAAGCACACATATTTTTTTTAATTACATTTTTTTGTTGGTGTTGTTGTTCATTTTTACCCTTCCACTTTCTTCTGAAATTTTGGGTTCCTAGAGCAAGAATATGGACATAATGGGGGATGTTTTAAGCTTAGAGGGCAATGGCATACTTGGTCCATACAAAAGTTTAATTAGTCCCTGTTGCTTAAATTACTTTGAAATAAAAGCATATTCATGTACTATAGGCATCTGGGATTTATCTAGTATTAAAACTAAAGGTGTATACTAAATGTCATAGAGAACAAGACGTTAGCAGAATTCTTGATACCATATAAAGTATTACCTAATAAATTTCTTAGTCAGATTCCAATGTAAATGTGTGATCACTTGCAGAGTTCTGGCTTCTAAAACAACATGATTAAGCCTTCAGATTCAATTAGATTTTTACTAACACTGACCATTTATATGACAAGTTGTGTGGAATCATCAAATTCTCTAATAATTCCTATAAAGACCATTATCTTATAATACTCTATAAAAATTTAAGTTTGTATGCCCCGGTCTAAACTTAATCAAAATGAATGAGAAGGGTCACTGTGCATAATTAACATTATTGATTCCAGATTTAAAGATAAATTAAAAAAATAAAAATTGCTTGTCAAATCCTGAATCTGTTTAATTAAAAAAAAACAAGATTCTAAAATAACAATAAAGATGATATTCCTTTCCTACTACAACTCTACATGAACATCAATTCTGCAAAGAAAAGCAAATAGAGAAATAAGTTACAAGCTATTAAAAACTGTATACAAACTCTGACCTTGTTTCATATTTTTAAATTAAATTTTAAAGCCACATTTTAATAACTAATTTCATCATATAAGCATTTAATGAAGTTGGGGTTGTGAAGCAAATCAAATGAATATTTAGAATTCTACTTCACACTTTGGAGAAAGAAACCCAATGAACAATTACTATAGTTTTTGGATTGGTAATTACTTATCAGTTTTTAATCTTCCTGGTTTCACTGCCTCTATATTCAAGTTTGGGAACATGGCTTTGATACTTTGTTATAAACTAATTGCCCTGAAATATCTTTGAGAGTTGATTGCTTAGAGCAAACTGATAAGAGATTTGACTATAAAACTTCTACCAGACTCTCATATTAAAGGTCTGCTGTCTTTAGAAAAGTGTGCTTGCTAGCCTACTAGTCTTGGCCAGATGTTTTAGCTTCCCTTGCAGCTGTCAGCACTTTGGGAAGCTGCACGCAAATGAATGAAGCCATTAGAACACAGTCAATCCAGAAATCATGGCACCTTGATTTACTTCTCTTCAAATATACCTAATGAACTCTGCCATAATGATAAAACCTTTAAGAAACAAATAAAATACATTGCAATCTACATGAAACATTAACTTCATAGGGCTATTACTATAATCATGGCTATTATATTAGCTTTACAACCCTTTATGTTATATTTTTTGAAACTTCTTTGATGCATGGCAATTTTAATAATTATATATATTCCCAAAACAGAGCCTTCTTCTGAAAAATTCCTCCAGAGGTTTCTAGCTTTAAACAGACTCCAGAACTCCCTGTAGCTTCAGTGACAGACAGTTCAAGCCAGTTGTAGAGGCATCTTATTGTGAAGATTGTACCAAAAATATTCATAAACTGACTCTCTACTTTTCATTAAATACAAAACCATGGTGTTCACATAGGACTAAGTGTGCTTTATAATCATAATTAGTACTTGAAAACAAATAAAACCAATCACTAATGCACTGGTCACATCTCCAGGGGTCGTGATTTAATCCTTCTGTTTGGAGCAGCCTCAGATTTTGTAACTCAGGAGATATTCAAAAAGATACCTGGGGCTTGGTGTGCACCTGGTTGAACCTAATCAGTGAATTCCAGTCCCACTGAAAGATCTTATCTCAAAAATTAAGGTAGAAAGTACCTGAGGAGGAACAACACTCTATACATCCTATGTGGTGGGCACAAACAAAAGAGCATACACACATACACACAGACACAAACACACACACAAACGCACACACAAACACGTACACAAACCATTTTCTCTTCTACTTAGAACCGACCAAGATATTATGATGATTATAGTGTTCACAATGTTTAATAGTAGTAGTAGTAATATTTGTTGCTGTTATTGTTGTGGTTTTGTTTTGTCTTGGTGTGTGTGTGTGTGTGTGTGTGTGTGTGTGTGTGTGTGTGTGTGTGTAACACAAACTAAATCTGAACACAGAACAATTGGGTTTCCCATGAGGTGAAAAGGGAAGCCATAAAGAGACAATAGATGGCCCCAAGATATGTTATGACCAAACATTGTATCAAACACTGATTCCAGCATATAAGTATTATTTCACTCTTTTCAGTAACCTTAGGTTATATTACTGTAGTAAGAATTTTGGTGTCTTTAAAAACCTTGTTATGTTATGTTAACATGTTTTTGTTTTAATCCCAGGTGTCGGATATGGGGCTGCTTCATATTGTCCACAGTAGCAGACTATTTGTCTGGTGCGTGCTCTGACAGGGGCACGATTCTCCCAGCTGAAGATAGTTTAATTTGGGGGAACTCTAGAGAAGCTATAAAAAGACCATAGCTCCAAGAGAGGTGGCACACGGGTGCTCCTCCTGCTGGTTTCTGCTCCTACTGCTGCTGTTGCTGGTTTGTCAACTGGTCAAGAGAAAAGAAACAATAGGTTGGAAATATCCTGATGAAGTAAAGATTGGACTTGCCCCAAGGTCTCAATGCACCTAATCAGCAAGAAGTAGTCTAAAAAGATCTCAACACCCCCTTTCTCTACTAACCTTCTGTTTCTCCGACCTGGTTTGGGGGTAGTAGAAGGGATTAGGGTGGAAGGTAGAAGAAACAAAATAAGATAGATTAAAAAAAAAAAAAAACAATGACAACAGCAACAAAAACATACCAACATATTATCCCAGGCAGGAAAAACCAGGAGTTTCAAACCATCAAGCATTTATCCACCCCCAGGCTCACCGGCTGTTCATGAGAAATTCTTCCAGTTTGCTTTCTGTTGCTGTGATAAAGCATGTACCCAAATAACCCGGGAAAAGAAAGGATTTATTTGGCTTACAATTTCCTCACATATTCCATCACTGAGGAAAGTTAAGAGGGGAATTCATGTGGGAACTGAAAACAGAAACCAAAGCAAAGGGCAAGAAAGAGCACTGCTCACTGGTGTACTTCATGGGCATGCTCAAATATGTTTCTTATACAGGCCAGACCCATCTGATTAGGGATGCGATGACTCACGGTGGGCTAGCTATTTGCCCATCAATAACCAATTAAGACAATAACATCAGACATGGCCACATGACAATCTACTGGAGGCAATTCCTCAGTTGAGACTCCCTCCTCCCAGTATACCTGGATTTGTGTTAAGTTCACAAAAACTAACTAGCTTACTAACTAACTAACTAACTAACCTGTAATGATGTTCTTGAAGGGGGCAACCTGACTTGACTTTTAAACTTTTCTAACATCATTGATTCCCACACAATATTATGTCTTCTTATATCAAATTAAGAACAATGGGACTGGCTGAAAGAAACCAAGATTTTCTTAAATCTGGTGGCGCAAATATTGCTTACAATTTCAAAAGTGGTGACAAACATATTTTGAAACACACAGAGGAAAACACAACTAAAACAAACTAATAAAATATATTAATAGTGCTTAACTTTAAAATGGGCAAGGAAGTGATGGATGCTTTGAAAGGAGTGGGCAGAGGAGAGTGGATATGATCAAAATACATTGCATGAAATTCTCAAAGCACAGATAAACACATTATTTAAAAAATATTTTGTCTTTTATTTGCCATACTTGTCTATATGTTTATTTGTCTATTATTTTATTTAGTATGAAATGATTAACTCAGGACTCCAAGCCAATGGTCTTGTGCTAGATCAATGAAAGGACATTGGATATGGCAAGGCTCATCTCTTGGTGTCTGTTTGCTACTTAATTGTGTGACAGACCAACATGTGACACATAGTTCAACATCAATTCGGGGACCTCTGTGACCTTAGGAAATTGATCACTACTCTAGTTCAAAGGTGTAGAGTTATTGCCAACTATTTGTTAACACATTTTCACATCTGAACTGAATGTTTTTGATAATTGTGTGCATGCAACATGTACATATTTTAGGAAAAATATGTTAACCTGTTTAATTAAAATGTCTTATGGAACACTAAGACTTACAAAAGAAACACTTTCTGCTTCCTGCACACTCGATCTGTGCTGTTGGTGTTAGCCTTACTGTGGTATCAAATTTCCACTGGTCAAAGCATATAGGACCCAAACTTGAAGGGATTAGAGCCATTCCATTTTTTTTTTATATTTCTCTCTTCATAAATCAGAAGACTCAGAAAGCTTAGGAAAGCCATATAGTTTCCAGCAGGAGAATCTCAAAATGTATTCAAATATGCAGTCACAGCAATATGAACCACACTTCCTTTTTTCCCCTTTTAATAAAATATATTACTCACCTAATATATCCTGATTATGGTTTCCCATCTTTCTACTTTTCCCAGTTTTTCCCTACCTTCCCTCCCATCCAGTCTCATTCCTTTTCTGTCTCTTATTAAAAAATAAACAGGCTTCTAGGAATCATAATGAAATAAAATAAAATATAAATTATGATAGCTTTTCACACCAAGGCCTATGTGCTGATTTAATAGGTTATATATGGTGATTGAAGCTTTCTCAGAAGTTTATGGTATTGCTAAACAATCAATTTATTTATGAGATTAAAAAAAAAAAGGAAACTCCAGTGAGCCAAATTCTAGGTAGTTAGCATAGTTTGTCATCTTCAGTTTGTTCAACTAACAAATGTGGATCCCCGTGGTATTTCTTCATAAAAATGTCTACATACTTCATCCTAGAAATCAGGAGGCAGAATTTTCAAATAGAACCTCTCACGGGGCATAACTAAATGAAGCTATGTCCTCCAGATGGACTTATGTAAGAATAAAAGTGTGACAATTTAGATTCTGCTTATCAAGTATTTACCACCACACTATGTGCTCATAAATATATTTGCTAATTTAAGCATAATGAAAACCCTATGAGGTAGATATTATTACTGTCCTTTTTAATAGTTGAGAATAATGAAATTATTCTCCATGCATGTGGGAAAAGGAAATAAGAATAGAACCAAGAATGCCCACTATTAACCTAACCAAATCCGCAAACCCATTTATAACATAAATCATTGGCCAGAGAGACATGTATATCAATACACACACACACACACACACACACACACACACACACACACACACACATACAGGTTAGAATAACACAACAAAAATTAAGAGTGAAGATCGTGAATCTATCTGATCTACTTTGATTCTTGGCTGGAACACCTATGAGTTGATATGTCAGTCAAGGTATGCAACTTGATTATACTGTGGTATTCTAAAGTATTAGGTTGGAAAGATGATGGTTACTCCTTTACAATACTGTGGTATTTAATCATGGAAGCATTTTTTCTTCTCATACCATTTGTTTGCTTTCATATGATAAATCATCTGTTATTAGAAAATATTGTGGCACATAAATTATCTGATAGATAAGGTAAAAAACACTTAGTTCCCAAAAAATTAACTATGGAAGTTACCACATTATTACATATCAAGGTCAAATTATAAGTTGGCAATTGAAAACTGAGATTTGTTCATCCTTAAATAAGGCACTCTACAAGGGAAAATGTGGCCACACACAAAGGTCAGTCATTAACTTTAAATCCTTATGAAATACAATATTGTTGACTATTTCCCTTTAATTTAAACAAATCAGAAAACAGAGCTGAAAGCTGTACTGAATTCTACAACCCAAGCGAAGTTTCTGGGAATATCTGCTATCTGTTCTACATAAACATCTGAGACAATGTGAATAGGTACAGGAACCACCCTTCTTTTATAGATTTTATACATCCGCTGTCCCACTCCCCATGATTGCTAATGTGACCTTGCAGGAATCAGGCTGACAATAAAAATCAGTAGGATTTCAATAGTTCTAATTTGAGGTATTTCTCAAGGTATTGAAGGCAAATGATATTTGGTTTTGTGTTTCTCTATGCACCAGAGGCATACAACTTTCAAAACAACTCACTTACTTACTACACTGACTTTATTAAACTTCTTCTTGGCTGATCTGTTATATGCCAAGCTCTCTCCTGGGATCCATATTTAAGGAATTCATAATGGAGGTGATAATTTCTGATGGGCAAGTTTCAGAAAATTCTAGGATTTGAAAATATTCCCCAAAGATGGGGCACAATCCTGGAGAAAACATCCAAGTTGTAGTGATGATTTTGAATAAAGTATGAGGGATATAGAAAATCAATAGAATATTAATTGTTTTGTGATGGAAAACAAAGAAAAGCATAAAGCCTTTGACTCAACCACTAATGTAGTTTTAATTGGAATCAGTTCAGGTCATAAAATGTAGAAGATAGATTTTTGACTAAACTTCCCAACAGTAGTGAAGTTTATATCCAATGGCAGAATCTCACAAAGAGAAACCAAAGCTATTTCCACACATCATAAAATTTTGACAAACTTTGGATTATGCAAGGAAAAGGAAAAGAGAAGAATCAAACAGTCAAGAATGTCATAGTTTGAAAAAAAATTAATTTCCAAAAGGAAACAAGCTATCATTTACAAAAAGGAGTTCAGGTTTAGACATGTACTGAAAATTGAGGGTTCATGACACCAGCCAACAGAATGTTATAAAAGAGATAGAAATCCAAAAAAACTTACAGTCTTGTATAGTTTTCATACAAGATAACTCATAAGCTACAAATTGAAATAGAAAATAAAAACATAATGCAGCTACAAGATACCTTAAAAGAACTTGGTAAAAATATTAAATAACAAGACTCATATGCCAGTTGGTACTGAGAACAGATAGCCCCATCTCGAGTGAGTGAAAACAAACCTCAAAGAACCATTAGGTTCTTCTAAGCAAAGTGAAAGTGGTGGCTTACAGATCTCAAATTTCATAGAGTTTCTTTAAATGAATGAACAAGACCTTAGCTCACATGGCACACATTTCATTCAGTCTCTATAGTCACTTGTCATTTCACATTAAACATTTTATTGTTAAGTTGTAGGCTCTGAGTTCATCATCTTACAAAATAAATCTCTGGCTTGAAGAGTAAATGAAAAAGAACAAAGGAGCATAGAATAAAGAATCTTGGATAATTGGGGACCCAGACAACGAACATTCCTAAGACTCTATTTGTCTGGGATTTGAAATACCAGCATCCTCTTTTGCCAACCTTTTGCCTACCTCCCTTCCACATGGAACAGACATTCACTTCTCCATGAATAGTACAAACACTTGCTATGTATAATTCTGAAATATCTCCCAAATGCCCATGTATGGAGGGCTTGGTTCCTGCAGGTTTTGCTTTTCCGAATGATGAAACCTTTAGAAGGTACAGTCCAACACCATAAAATTGTGTCATTGTGGGTATGCCAATGACAGGGATATTGTGACTCTTTCTGATCCCACTTCTCTTTGTCAGTCATTAAAGGTGAGTAGGTCTTCTCTACCATACTTGTATCATGTTACATAGTTTTGTTACAGGGCCAAGTGACCACACATCGAAAATTCCAAAACTAAGGATAAAAATGAACCTTTCCCCTTTATGTCTCTCTGAAGTATAATAATATCTACTTTTTCCTCCTCAAGGAGGCCACATTGAAGTGGAGATCAGACAGACTCTAGGAAATGGTGCAGTAGTTACATAAGCAAACCATTTCTGAAAAATAATACTTGGTTAACAATGGAACTAATCAGGACAAAGGCTTGGGTCCCCAGTTCAACATTGATAGAGTGATGAATGAGAGTGATTATCCAAATTGTAAAGGGTACCTAAGGAAGCCAGCTATTCAAAAATGATAGTTTGGATAGTTTTGAATTACCCAGAAAGAACATGCTCCACAATACAAGCAAGCAAAGGCATAATATACTGCATTAGCAGGATTTTAATGGTGATTCAGAGAAAAAGGTTGCTCAACAAAGAACCTAAGAAAGTAGAGACAAGGAGGTGGGAACTATCGAGGAAAAAACACTGTAGCCAAAAGATTAAACAAAGAAGGAAGATCAATGGTATCAAGTGCCTCCAAACATAATGATTAGAAAAATGTACATAGGATGTATCACAGAATTTCACTAGCACCATTCATATGCATTTTCTCAGGGGTAAAAGAATTAATATTGTTGTGGGCAGTGAGTGCTTCTGTGGCAAAGACAATGTAGATCACACTGTGCAAGTTGAGCATAGGGAATACTGGGGGATGGATGTTAAGATGGAGGAAGAGTGATGCAGTAAGGAACGTTTTGGTATATTTAGTAGAAATGTGAACATATTTAAACACTTTGTATCAACAGGCATCAGAGAGACATTATGACAATCAGAAGAGTCACACACAGTATAGGGCAGAGCTTGGTTCTAGGAGACACTGACCTTGAAACCAGGGCTCCTCTCTGGATAGGCCACCTTAAAACTCTCTCACTCATTTAGATTCTATGCCTCTTAAAGGATGCCTTCCATCCTAAAACAGTGCAAATTTGAAGGCCATGTAGTTTCAAGTAAATTGACTTGCAATATCCAGCTTGTAAGATGATTCCTGATACAATTTGTAGGGGAGGCCGTGATGTCACTCACCATTGGGAACACTCCTGGCTTGAGGTCCTTACTTTTTTAAGAGGCATTAGCAGGAAATACAATATACAGTTCAGGCTGACCATGCATCTGTGATTATTTTGAAGAAAGCAAAACTTCACTTTGACAATGGTGAGCTGTTTTATAGGTATTAGAAATGAGTGGTTGTTATGTCTTCATATAAAAAAATCTAAAGTTACGAAAACATCTTTGAATGCCATATTCTGCAGATCTCTTGAGGTTTTTGAAGAGGCCCTATCTATCTCTTATATTAGGGTAAGCAGATGTTGCTTGTCTCTTAGCAGGTTTATTTCTGATTAGCTTAGCAAGTAACTATAATAGGCTGTCATAGTACCTAACAGAATGACTGGCTTGCATAACCATTAGTTTGCATTTCTTAATTATCCTAAACAGTTCATGACAGTTAGTAGTAAAAGGCCAAAACATCACATTTCATTTTTTTTCTTTACCTCCTAACCCTTCCATCCCATTTCTCTGGGGTGGGGTGTCCTTATATAACAGTCCCTCATCTCAGTTGAGAGGTCGTATGAGGGCCAAGAGCCTCTTCATTCATTGGGGATCTACGAAGCAGTACCATCAGTGAAAAGTGTCTCGTTGCCTGGGAGACAGAACTACTAAACAAACAAATCAATAAGCATACAATAGATAAAAAAGAGTAAAAAATAGAAAAAAATATAACTAATATATAAAAAATAAATAAAAAATAAAAATTAAAAATAAGAAGTCTATGTCCAAGTCCCCTCACCCCCTATTCTCCTCCAAGTAGAAGATGAGCATCGAAGAATCTCCAGTGGGAGATGACTGAATTAGTCGCAAGCCTATCTCTTGGTAGGAAAATCCCCTTGCTCCAACTGTAGACAGAATGCTGTCCAAAAAGGACAAAACTTGGAAGCAGGTAAGTCGACAGCCTAGCTCTGCCAAGACAGGGTAGGTAAGTCCTTCATAACCCCTGCTCTACAATCAATGTCTGTCAGAGAAGCGGGGCCAAACGACTGAAGAGCGATGTTGTAATGTATGGAGAGAAAATGGGAACTGTCCAGGCAGCCACTGGTATGTCATTTCTTAATTTGGGAAGCTGCAGACCCTGTACTTCCTATAAAATCAGATATATTTATCCCTCACAGGTCTCTGAGGTGATTGAAGAACAGATAGATAAAGTCTCATAATTAAATTTTGAGTTGTTTAGGAGTCAAGAGAGTGTTATACATCTAAGAAGATACTTTTAAAATTGTGTTGCAATTAGTATGAATGTTGAGTCAGATATAGAACTTTAAACTCATGGAGATGTTTAGATAGTAGAATGTTAAAGTCAGGTACCAAATACATATGGACTGGTCATTGGGAATGTACGTTAAGCCATATAACCCTCATAACTGTGGCCTAATTACCTCTGTTGTACTGTATTGTATTTATTATTATAAGAGAAAGAGCCATTTATTGGACTGAAAGGAGAAACTGTAGGGGGAAATAAGATATACCTTAAACTTAAAAGAAAAAAAAAAGGGAAGAGGATGGGGGGTTGAGGGTGGGAGGGGGGGACTGGAGGGGGAATAGGGAGGGGACTGCGATTGAGATGTAACTTGAAGAAATAAAAAATAAAGGAAAAAAAAGAATAATAAAAAAAAAGAAATGAATGGTTGATTTTTAGTGACACAGCCCTTGGGGTTGATATAAAATGGTTTTCTTTCCAATATCTTTGGGATATAATATACTATTTGTATCTGATGTGATGAGAAAATGTGTTGAAAGGTTGTTCTAAAAGAATATCCAGAATATGAATATTCATATAAGCAAATATGGGCTTCAACCAAATAAACTTCACTTGATATGAGTATCCTATATAGTTTGTATAAAAAATGACTTTTATGATCATCCTGTAATGATAAAGAACTAACAGTTCCTAGGGATAGAGTGTAAACAGCTCTCTGACGTTGCACTGCTCATGAATCCATCTATGTAATCTTAGGCGATAATATTATAATTCTATTGTACAAATCAACTCTGAACAATACAGGTGTTCTTCAGATATGGAATATATTCATAATTAAGGTAGTGAATAGAAACTTAACATGTCAATAAGACAATATAGAACAACAAAATTAAAAATCATGACTGGGGAAGTAGTTCAGTTTGTAAGTTGCTTACCCTACAAGTTGGAGGACATAAACTTACATTACAAAGGCTTATATAAACTCAGTGCTGGAATGGCTGAGAAATGCAGAGTCTGGGGACTCAATGACCAGTCAGCAGCCTACTTGCTGAGTTCTTCAAAAATGATTGATACACTTCAAAAAATAAAAGTGATGGCATCTGAGGAAAGAAACTAATCTCCTCTTGCCTCCATATGTACAAGGTGCCCACACAAAATAATAAATTTTAAAAAGAAAAAAAAACCAATAAAATGATTGGAGGATATTCTGCTATACTCATATACCAGTGCTTTGTCATTCATCATCAGGAGGCTTCCTCCAGTAGCAGAACAGAGCGAGTGCAGAGACCCAAAGAGATATATTATGGAGAGAAAGAGTCTAAATTGGAGGTTTCTATTGGGACCTTCCCCTAGAATATTGGGGAACCCTGCAGAAGTAGAGGAGGAAAGATCTAGGAATCACAGGGATTGAGGATACCAGGCCCACCAAATAAACTCAGTAGGGTTTAGGTGGGCTCACAGAGACTGAAGCAGTAAGCAGTGAGCCTATTCGGGTCTACACCAGATCCTCTGCATAAATGTTATTGTTGGTAGTTTGGTGTTTTTATGGATCTCCTAGATCTCCAAGAGAAGCAGGTGGGTCTCTAATTCTTCTACCTGCTTCTGGGACTGTTTCTCTCCTATTGAGTTGCCTTGTCCAGCCTCAATGTGAGGGCTTTTGCCTTGTCTTGTTCTATCTTGTTTTGTCATTTTTGGCTGTCATTTCTTGGTGATCTGCTCTTTTCTGAAGGGAAATAGACAAAGAGTGAATCTGGGGGAGAGGTGTGGTGAGGGATCTGTGATGAGTGGAGGGAGGGGAAACTGTTCTTGGGATGTACTCTTACAATAAAGAATTATTTGTAATAACGAAAAAAGAAATTTATCACTACACTATCTTAAATAGTGAAAGATGATTTTCCATTTAAATAGCAATAGTGTATGGGAAGAATGTGTTATTTGAACTATTTACTTTAATAAATGCTTTGGCACAAATTTACTTTGCTGCCCCTGGTAGCAAGACTCAAATAATAGCATATTTCCAATCTGCATGTTACAGGCATAGATAGGAAGTGAAGATTTCTCCAGGGACAAAAATATATTTTTTTCTTGCTTTTTACAAACTTCAGTTTACCTGAAAACATTAGTTTTTGGCTCTAGGGCAATGACAATTCAGAATATTCCTATTTCAGAAGACAGCTCTATATAGTTTTCTTTAATGTATTTTTTCTGGATACACTAATTATATTTTTAAGACTCTCTTCCCTCCCTTCTGTGCACGCGTGTGTGTGTGTGTGTGTGTGTGTGTGTGTGTGTGTGTGTGTGTATCCTATCTTAAGGTTGTTGTTTGCATTTGGTCTAAATGGCAGTGTTACTGTTTTCACTAGATAATTTGTTATATCAAAGGACTCCATTACAATCATCAGCATCCAAACAAGGGCGGATAATATAATAAAGGGCCAGTGGAGGCAAAAGTCCTTAACCTATTTCTATTCCTAGTACCAAGCCCAAGATGCTGTTTTGGTACCTTAAGCCACATAATTCTCCCTTACTACTTTCTGATGTAGGAATAATACACTATTTTTCCTTTGTCTTTATATTGATGGGCTTGTTTAGCCTTAATTATGCTTACTGAGAACGTATATCCCTAAAGCATCTTCATATAAATATTCAAAGGAGTGCTCTTCTTCTGCATAGATTCACTAAATCTACTTCACAAACCTCAAATGTCCACTCATATACCCTACGTGATGCTCAAGGGAATGGTCAACCAAATGCATAATTGCAAGGCAGTAGGTAAACGAAATGTGAGACATAAATACTGGATGTGATGAAGGCCAAAGAAGGCAGAGAGAAGAGATCATTTGGCTTGAATATGTGTAAAGAAAGATTTAAGAGAGAAGCATAAGCCCTGAGCAAATGCAAAGAATCTTTTAAGCGTTTAGATAACTAGGTCTTTAGTCCTTAAGAGTCATTAGAGCAGAGTTTTAGAGGGCCCCTATTCTCAAGAGATCTGGGCTTTGTTTATTCTGCTCATTGTAAACCACAGGTACAGGAGGAGCATTTGCATTGTTAATCACCTTACTCTGGAATCTGCTGACATTTTAGTGCTATGCCGGAGATGTGTGGGTGAGTCAATTTTTAATCACTATTTGTTTATCTAGATTTGGTTGCAGGGCCAAGGGACAAGTGCCGGATTGGTTGAGTCTATTAGAAAATCAGCACTTTCTGCATGTGAAATCTATATATGAATATTAATGGATGGCCTTGTTTAAACGGAATTAAGTGCTAGAAATAGAATGTATGAAAAAACATTTTTAAAAAATGATAAAAGAACATTCCATTGTGTGGTCATGGTATCTGACAAAATATAATTACTAAATGGGGAAAATTAAATTCAGGTGAAAGCAAATTCACAGTAGTAGTAATATGCATGAGAGTAAGACTGAATTCATTTTAAATATAAAAATATAAAAATAGGCCGGGCATGGTGGCGCATGCCTGTAATCCCAGCACTTAGGAGGCAGAGGCAGATGAATCTCTGTAACAGTAAATGTTTATTTATCACACATATATTTATTAATACTTAACAATTACCTAACAATTGTCTATAAAATCCCTAAATCCTAAACCCAAACCCTAACTCTGAAACCTAGCACCTAAAACTTCTAACATTAACCTAAGATTTCTCAAAAGGATATTTTCCTCTTAGCATGGGTCCTGATGGATGGCTGGACTTCATACAATTTTTCAGTTTGAAAGTCTCTGAATTTCCTTCCTCAGATTCTATGATAATTTATCAAGCAAGAGTCCCCTCCATGGTTTTAAAACCAATTAATATATGAAAGTTTCACAGATGGCTCACCTATTCAGATGCTTATGGCCTGCAAAAGCAGGAAGTCCCATAGCTCTAAGGAATCTCAGGGAGAATCTCTCTCCTCTCCAGTCCCAAAACAGGTCAACATCAGAGGGTGAAACTTTCCAATGATGTTGAAGCAAGTTCTCTACCAAACCAAGAGGAATTGAAACAACAAGAGGAGCCCAGCCCCCTGTCTACATGCATCTTGACTTATATATCTTCAGCAGAGGTTTTCACCCTCTTTTCAAGTTATGTCTCAGGGCTCAGTCTTTTACAAAAAAGCTTTTTGCAGAGGGACATGAATTCACAGGTGGTCCGAAGATGTGGGCAGGTGCCTCAGGAAATGTCATTCAGATGCTTTTCCCAGAGGGCTGTGAAATGACAGGAGACCTCAGGAGGGCAGGCACTTCAGGGGGCATGTCCTGCCCCTAGGCCTAAGATCAAAGAGGTCCTGGTCCTTGGCAAGTTCCCAAGGACATGTCAATTCAGAAGTAAGTCTTTTATCTTAAAGTCCAGCCTTATTCCAAGTTCCCTATACTATTATATGCTAACACTAAACCTACCACAGATCTCTATGAGTTCAAGGCCAGCCTGGTGTAAAAAGTGAGTCTAGGACAGCTAGGGATAGATAAACCCTGTCTCAAAAAACCGATATATATATATCTTCAAAGTTTTAGTCAATAAGGAAAATAATTATTGTTAACCATATTTAAAAATTGCATAATACATATTGTATGAGAAAATCAGATTATATTCCAACAATATGTATAATTATATATTTTATGATAAATATCAGTTGAAGGTAAATTTAACTTAGATGAAAATTATGAGAAAGAGTAAGATTAGACATTGCTTTACTGAAATATATTATGTTTCTAGGTCAAGAGACAAAACTCTTTTATTTTTAATTCAAAGTGTCTTTAAACACACACACACATACAAAGACACAAATTCATTAAATTAAGAAAACATTTATTTTATTCTTGTATCAAAATTTCTAAATTCCTTGATAGAAATTTTACAATAGTTTCAAATTTATGATGAAACTCGCATACCACAAAAACCAACCAATTTATATTAGAAAAATCTACCCCTTGATACCTCATACTTCAGAGTTCAACAATAGAAGTACTGAAATTGAAGAACAAAATAAAAATATTTTTTTCATTCTGAATTGATCTGAACTGAAAATAATATACAGAATGTAAAGATTAATGAAGTTAGAAAGGGCTATAAACCGCCCCCCCCCCCAACTCTACTTATTGGCCATAGTCTCTATCCTATTCCCTTAAAAAGACCTTCAGTAACTGCTTCAAGGTTTGGAGGCCTGCCCACTGAATGACCTTGCTTTCTTCTGGTATACAAAGTACCAGGCCTGTGACCCTGTTTGTTTAGAGCTAGTTTGTACAAAATGGCCTTCTTTCTCGTGATATTCATTCCTTAGTAGTGTTTTCAGTAGATAATTCTCATGTAATTAAATCTATGGGCAGTCATTTTTTCTGAAGACAGAAACTATAAAACTTCAGGATCTGAGACTCAGGATTTCACACTTTTTCTTTACATTGATATTTTTGTTATCTTCTACTTACTGATGAAGATACAAGAGTATCATTTTGTAAAAGCAACAGTGAGTTTGATTTTAAAATAGTTATTTATATAAAAATATTTCTGCAATGAAGATTAAAAGCAATAGTTGCATCAAAACATAACACTTATGAAGACAGTCAAAGTCAACTGTAGCTAGAACACTACCTTAATTTTCATTCACAGAATAAAATTATAGAAGTACAGATTTTCTGTTTCCCAATTAAGGATTTGAGACAAGCACAGCGATCTAAGCAAGTCATGAATATATACATTAGAGGAGAGAAAGTATGGGACACAGCACAGGCAAGACTTACAGGAGACTTCTATGTAGAATAAGCCCAGAGCTCAGAGGTAAATGAAGATGCACCCTTTGTGATCAGCTAACAATCAAATCTTCAGGGAAGATCAGTGAAATGTTACCTCCCCTAAGTCAAGATAAAACCTAAGGCTGAGACAGTGATTAATAAGTTTTAACAGGCCACTGTCAAAATACTCAAGCATCATAGCATTTTAACAACCAACTGCTGTAAGAGCCAAGCCTTCAAGTGTGAAGAAGTGAAGCTTTAGAGAAAGAAAGGAAAATTAATAGTGTGCACAGGGGTCATGCCAGAATTGTCTATTGTCTACTTACTCCAATCCTTTGATGGATACAACTTAAGTAAGAAAGTCCATGAACTGATAAATCATAAAGAACGATCTGGGGTTAAGCTTTGAATAAAATGGAGAATCCATAGTGATTCCTACTCCCAAACTTCCTATTGCATCTGTCTCTGGAAGGTCAGAAATCCTGTCTATTTTTTAGAAGTCATCAAACAGAACATGTGCTTCAGAAGAATATTACTCTCCTAAAATAACCAAGAGTCAGAAAGAAACAACTTCTTTTAAAATGCTTGAAACTGTGCCCCTTCCTGTCTCTCCTGCACCCCCTAGGCCCCCTTTATAGAGTCAGAGAACAGATTTTTGTGGAAAATTTGGGAGAACATGGTTTGAATGGGGCATCCAGAAACATACATTTAAGTCTTAGCTAGAGTGTCTTGTATTCTGGGACTTCATGAAAGCTACCTTTCTCTGAAAAACTTCAACATCAATGATGATGTTAGTTATTATTGGACTGTTACATAGATATATTATATTTTCATACATATGTATATACATACATGCATACATATGAAATACTTCGATAAATAATTAACCATTGTCAAGTGGTTGCCTATAATATGTTAGACACAGTCATTTCATTTTTTCCTTCAGGTAGTTTATAGCACCATTGGCTCTGTGCCTGGAAAATACAAGGTGTTCAATTATGACTTCCTGTCCATTTTCCTGAACTCACAAGGCATTCCATTATATGACTAGAATGCTCTAATTGTTAGTAAAATCTTTATTTAAAGCCAAATTCTGCCTCTTTTAAATTTCTGCCTAATTATAAACTTCTGGGACAACACGGAACCATGCCACTCCCTTTTCTATGAAAGTCTTTCAAAGATGTGCAAATACTAAGGATGCTTGCCTTCCCCTCTATCCGGACCAACACACCCACTCTTTCAACTGTTAATTTGAGGCATGACTTCTGGAAATATAGTGTTCCAGTTGCTTATTATAGACACATTCTGGTCCCTCATTCAACCCTTAAATTTCATGTCTTTATCTGAAATAAATGGTCATAATGTAATTTGGGAAGAGCTGTTTAGTTTTGTGCTACCATGCTTAGTGGCTACGGAGATGAGCCTTCCCTTTTTGTGCCGTTTAACCTGTCACAATATGTGAATTTTTTCATATGCACATTCTGTGGAGTAGGAGACTTTTATGATCAAATAATTAAATCATAGTAAACAATGGGAAATATTTTTATTTGGTAGCGTATTACAATCAATTAAGATTTTGTTTTTTTTTTAAGCCACAAAACGTAAGTACAAATTCTACAACAAGGATAGAAAAAAAACTGAACTTAATTACGTGCAATACTGAAACTTTAATGAGTTCTCCAGTAAGAGTCTTTAGAAAGTCCCGATTTTCAAGTTTTGCCAACTATTGATGATCCCAAGCAAGTCAGTTAAATTTTTGGTATCTTAGTACCCTCATCAGCAAAATGCAACCAGCCCACAACTTTACAAGGATAGAGAGGCTCTCTCAATTAAAAAGATAAATTGTACAAAAAGATTTAAGAAACTATGGCAAAGGTGTCTTATAAATCTTGAATGGAGGAGTCAGGGGTTGATAAAGTGAAGATATCCTACTCAAAAGATAAAAAGATTAAGCTATTTGGAGACATTAATGAATATTTAGCATATACTTTGGTTATTAGTATATTCCTGTATCCTTGGCTACCTCTCTGATCACCACACCCACCATGTCCACAGCCTGCTTGCTGCTTACTCTTCTCTTCCAAGCCTAGTCTTTTCTGCAGAAGGCAGCTTCTCTCCTGCTACTGTATTCCTTTCCATAGGCACTGAATGTTTCTTAACTTGTGCCTTCCTCTTTCTCAGGAAAAATGTTGAATAAGTGTCCCCACAATTGGCAACTCTTTCCGACAGCCTACACACCATCAAGAGTAATCAAGAGGTCACTATTGCTACTGGTGTCTCACTAACACAGAATAAGAGTAGAGGACAAACCACCCTTCTTACTCATAGTCCCTTGATATACACAAAGTCCTTTAACCGATAGGCAGGACATTCAGTTGGGATTTCTAGGTGAGACTTTACTGCACATTTTATTACCAGAATGGCTCTCTAAATAAATCCCTGCAAATGAAAATGAAGCTCCTTCTCTTGATTCTGATGCAATGCAATTACATTCTGCAAACAAAAGGTTAAGCCAACAAGCTCCTTTGGCAACTACATCTCTTGGAAAGATGACTATGTTTTTGAACCCCAAAAGGCTTAAGAACATTTTTTTTCATTTTTGAAGCATAATTTGTTGTTTGCTGAATCTAATAAGGAACTTTAAAGCAATTTAGTGGTCATTTAGTCTATTCTGATAATTTTTTTATTAAATAAATTTATTTATTTGTTGCTTCAGGTTACATCTCCCTCATATTGTCCTCTTTTCCCCCCTTCCCAGCCCCACCCTCCCACCCTCTACCCCCTAACCCTTCCATCCTACTCCTCCGGAGTGGAGTGTCCCTACATAACAGTCCCTCGCCCCAGTTCAGAAGTCATATGAGGGCCAAGAACTTCCTCATACATTGGGGGCCTACAAGGCAGTACCACCAGTGAAAAGGGTCTCATTGCCAGGGATAGAAAACTGAAAAAAAAAACCCAAAAACAACAACAAAAAAAGTCTATGTCCATGTTCCCTGTGGTACGTTGGTTGTAGTATAGATATCCTGTACTATATAGCTAAAATCCAACTATAAGTGAATAGATGCCATGTGCATCCTTCTGAGTCTGGGTTCGCTCACTCAGGATGAGTTTCTCTAGTTCCATCCATTTGGCTGCTAATTGAATGATTTCCTTGTTTCTGATAGCTGAGTAGTATTCCATTGTGTAGATGTACCACAGTTTTTTAATCCATTCTTCGGTTGAGGGACATCTGGGTTGTTTCCAGTTTCTAGCTATTACAAACAAATAAGGCTGCTACGAACATAGATGAGAAAACTTCCTTATGATTCCTTGAGGAGTCATTTGGGTGTATACCCAGAAGTGGTATGGCTGGGTCCCGAGGCAGAGCTATTCCAACTTTTCTAAGATATCGCCACACTGACCTCCATAGTGGTTGCACAAGCCTGCACTCCCACCAGCAATGGAGGAGGGTTCCCCTTTCTCCACACGCTTGCCAGCATGTGCTGTCATTTGAGCTTTTGATCTTAGCCATTCTGACAGGTTTGAGATGGATTCTCAGAGTATCTTAAGTTGCATTTCTTTGATGATTAAGGATGCTGAGCATTTCTTCAAGTGTCTCTCAGCCATTAGGGATTCCTCCTTTGTGAATTCTCTATTTAGCTCTGTTCCCTATTTTTTGATTGGTTTATTTGGTTTCTTAGCATTTAATTTCTGATATAGTTTTGTTTCGAATGCCCTACTGTTATTTCTATTCTCTGGAAACTCTGCCCTGTAAGGGATTCACAAGGAGAATGTATCTTATGTAGAATACAAAGCACACGTCACACATGGACATGTCCTGATGTTTACATACGTTTAAGACAGCAGCCACCCCAAATATGTATGGACTGGACATTGGGAAGGTATACTGGGCCATTTAACACTCATAAATGTGGAATATTTATTTCTGTTGTTTTGTATAGTATTTACTGTTATTAGAGAAGGAACCATTTGTTGGACTGAAAGGGGAAGCTGTTGGGGGGAAGAGGGTGGAAGGGTGGGACAGGAAGGGGGAATTGGGAAGGGTATGTGACTGAGATGTAACTTGAAGAAAAAAAAATAAAGTATTTAATAAAAAAAAAAAAAGACAGCAGCCACCACGAAAGAATGACAACACATTCTTTCCCTATCTCCCTGCTATTGTCAGGATAACTACTCAAGTTTGGTATCTCATAGTCTGTCAAAATTTGATACTGAACACTAATTCAAATCAGAATGTTTGTATCAAAGGCTAGCATAACCTTTAGTGGTGGGTACTTATGGGAAGTCTTTTTGTCATTGAAGACATACATCTGAAGAGGATTGTCCAGCCTCTTCCTCTCTCTGCTTAGTCATAGCCAAAAGCCATGCAGTCAACAAATCTGGGACTAGAACTCTCAAAACTGAAACTAAACTTCTTCAAAAGTATTTTACATTGTGATGGAAGTTGCATCTTCAGTTTGAAATTATGAACTTTTTGAGTCCTTGCATCAATGATTAGTGAAGACATCTTTTGATTTATATATATATTATGTATACAGTGTTCTTCCTGTGTGTATGCCTATCCTCCAGAAGAGGGCACCAGATTTCATTATAGATAGTTGTGAACCACCTTGTGGTTGCTGGAAATTGAACTTAGGACCTTTGGAAGTGCAGCCAGTGCTCTCAACCTCTGAGCCATCTCTTCAATCCCCCATCTTTTGATTTTTACTGAAACTTCTCTGCCTAACTCTGAGATAGGCTAAGTAAGCACAGGAAAAAAAAAAAAAAAAAAAAAACAGGTAAATTGCAAGCTTCTACAGGCTGATGCAAGACCACCCAGAAATATCCAGGACTAACATGGCTGACAAGCATAACCTTTAATGTCCTCTCTTCACTATAATGGCAGTCTCTTATCAACAATCATGTAAAAGCACCTTCTCCCATCATGCATCTGACTCCTGCCACATCAGACAACACAAGAACATAAATGTGAGTAAGCTTTCTTCTGGAGGAAATTTTAACACAGTTCTCTTTATCTTGACTCATTAATTCATAAATAATAATCTTTAAATAGCCCATTATTTCAAGACATCTACAGTCAAAGTGTACCTCTGTGTAATTATGAACTGTCTCTTAATTCCTAATTTAGTCTCCCTTGTCAGATTTTCCTTTAATGGAGACAGCAACCTGGAAGCATTGGATAGAGGTCTCACCCTGCACTTTATCACCTTGAGATATCCCAGCCTTCAACACTAATAATTCCATGGTCTTAGTACATGATTAAATTCTGTACAAATAATACTTTTCCAAACATTAAGCTTCTGTCATTTTAAAACTAATATGCTATGTTTTAAAAGCTTGCTGGAAATCAACCATCCCTTTTCTACATACACACCCTACCTACCTCATTTCTGGTGCATCTCAACTGCTTACTCTTTATGCCACACCATTTTTTTTCCCTTGGCTCCAGACATTCCATAATTAACAATCCCTATTTTCTCAAAGCGAAACCAAGTTTCATTGATAATGTAAATCCCCTTTCCACCTCCATTCTCTGCATACTATTTAGTCATTCCTTATTTATGACACAGTTTGTGGGTACATGTCAAACATGATACCTTTTTTTTTTTTCTTGTGGATGGATAGACAATGTCAGCATTATTCTGTATGGGAATTAAGTGCATCTTACCAATGCCTGGGGAGTTATCTACGGAAGCATTAATTTTGCTTGCCTTGTTGGTTAGGGTAAGGTTGAGGATATGATTTAAACTGAGTGACCATTTTAATGTTTGGAGAATTAGAAATGTCTAAAATGAGTTATTAGAGGGCATGTGGTTGTCCAGAGAAGAAGAAAAGTCATTTCGTCGTGAAAAACTCCATGCAATTTTAAAATCGTACTTATTAAAAGAAAGGTTGTGTATGGGAGTGTATTAAGGAAAGGTGTATTTTAGGTCCAATTCTGTTGCTGTGATACAACACTGACCAAAATCTACTTAGGAGAAGAGTAGAATTATTTGAACATACAATTCCAGATCATAGTCCCTCACGAAGAAATCCAAGTCAGAAATTTGAAGGCAAGCCAGGTTGCCAGCTATTCCACATAGCATTGCCTCTAACCAAAGAATTCACTCACAGCCAAAGAAATACAGATACAACAGAACCATGAGAATACACTGATTGTTGTCGCTATAGAAGCTCAGCATCAGCTGTTCATTTTTGTTGTACTTGGTTGGTTGGTTTTGTTTGAGTTTTTCTTGTTTGTTTGTTTGGTTTTTTTGTACAGTCAAGAACTGCCTCCCCAGGGCAAAGTATCCCTGCAGTTAATGAGATCCTCCTAAGTCTATTAACAATGAAGACCTTCATCCACAATCATGCCTACAGACAAATCTGACCTAAGGAATTGCTCACTTGAAACTCTCCTCTCTGATGACTCTCAGCTGACCCTGTCAAGTTTACAGTTAACACCACCTAGGGCAAGTTTACCGATTAATCTTGGTTGTCAGCTTCCTGGTATTTTGGGTTAACTAAAACACACAGCTTTTGGCTGGTCATGATCGTATTTAGTGAGAAGGATGAGTGAAGAGGAATAGCTGTCTCCCACAGATGGTAGCAGCTTCCTATGAAGATTCAGATAAAAAGAGGTGTGAGGGAAAAGTCGGGCTGCTTTTGTCTCCTTAGTCTCCTGCTTGTCCCATGAATGTGTCTACCCTGCTGTTGCCATTGCTGCTCTCACACTTAGCTGGTAGCAGAGTCCAGCTTCTTTGATCTTCCAACATTGCATGTGGGAGTATCTCTGAATTGGTGCTGTTACTGGAGAGAGAGAGAGAGCCACGACGTATAAAGGGGACTCTGACATCCAAAGAAAAGCTGAGATGGATTGTCGAAGGTCATGAGAGTTTATTAAACCTAGGCCCATAAACTCTACCACTTATCCATTTATTAAGTCTTTATACATGTGTGTATGTATCATGTTATACTTCCCAAAGTTTCAATGCAAGTACTATCCTATTTCTGACTAACAAAATAATTTCATGAAGTAGAAGATCTATGTGTGACAGATTCAACCAGGCACTATGAAGAACATAAGTTAGAAAGCAAAATAGTAAAAAAAAAAAAAAAAAAAAAAAAAAATTGTTGCACATTTTTTTTTCTGACTAAAAATCATGCTTTATAAGAGAGAAGTCATTCTTTAGTTATAAAGTTTACTTATGTATTCATTTGACAAATACTTGCGGAGAAGACACTATATGCAAAAATTCTGTCTGAAATAGACATGGCTGTTCCCAGCATTAATTATTTAGTAACCTAAACAGAATGAAGCAAATATTCAAATAACTGCCAATGAAAATGCTAAAAAGAAACCTAGGCTGATGTGAATATCCTTCATGATTGGAACTCATAAGACCTGAGAGTTATGAAGGGTTCCCTGAAAAATTATTTATATTGAAGTTCTAAACACTGACCAGAATTTTAACCTCTTCTCACCCCACCCCCAAGTATGTGTATATGTGAGGAAGCATGAAAATATGGTAAGGTAAGGGAGCTGATTTCAGAAATACAGCTAACTATAGAGTTAAGATGGTCCAGACACTGTAATGTAACCTATGGCACAAGAACAAGGAGGGTCATTGGGAGAGTCTTTATCATAGAAGAACTGCCGGATTTTTTTTTTTTTTCTAAGAGCTTTAACTTAATCCGAAGAACAGTCTTAAGAAGGAAACCATGTAAGTGTTGTCTTCAGCAACAGTTCCTCACCATTAGTTTGTGGAGAGCAACCTGTAGCTTTGGTGATAGCCTGTAATGTGTGGGGTTTCCCACGTGGCCCTGTGACCAGCAACACAACTAGGTCTAACACATTCCTAGGACTGGACAGTTCACTTGGTCATGTATTATGTTCAGTTGAGACATTATCTCACTCATTTGGTAACTCCATGTATATTCCTTTCATATATATGTATGTATCTACCTTAGACAGCTTCTACAACAGCAGATTTCCAAATTTCCCCTCAAATGTCCCTCAGTGCTAGCTATCCCTCCCCATACTCCTAACCTTATCCCTCTCTTTCAATCTCTTTTACATTTAATCTTCCTATTCCAGTCTTTCCATAACAACATATTCTATTTCCATTCCTAGGAGAATCTCCCCTCTTCCTTCATCCCTTACCAGGTACCTAACCTCTGGTTATATGCTGTAAAATCCTTACTTGCTAGTGCATCCCATTACCATCTTTTTATTACCTCTTTCCAGTTTCTTATTGAGGAATCATTGATTATTTTTTATGAGTGCTCCCAGTGCTTCCATAGAATGATCTTTTTCAGATTCATGAGCCAACACTCAACACTCGGTAAAAGCTTTGCACATTTTTAACTATTGACTCCCTGTCAAAAACAACAACCAAGGATATGACTTGTAGCTTCACCTCTCTGAAGGCACAAAATCAGGACAACCAAGAAGCTAAAATTCAGAAAAAAAAAAAAAAAGCTTGTAAAAATGTGTACTCATGTCCTCTGTGGTTACCCCATAGCATCTGGCTAGGGCAACAAAGAGGAAAAAGAAAAAAAATAGCTAATAGGAATACATATATTATCTCTGCCATTATCTCTGCTGAAGGACTGCCAAAACCAGGAGCCACAACAGGCATGGACACCGTGTGTGTGTGTGTGTGTGTGTGTGTGTGTGTGTGTGTGTG
>CAJQZJ010014103.1:257117-298935 GCA_907164525.1 Lophiomys imhausi | reverse complement strand
TGTGTGTGTGTGTGTGTGTGTGTGTGTGTGTATGCTTTTCTCTTTTTCCCTCTATCTGTCCCTTCATTACTTTCCCTCACACCATCTATTTTTTTTCTAAACAAATGCAACATCATCTTGTTTTAAATTACTTCTCTCAACATTCAACAATGTATTTTGATCTTCAGGCAAAATTATATAAAATAGAAACCATTCGACGAGGCATAAGGTTTTTGTTTACCAAAACAAATACCTTAATTTTCACAGTTTTTATTACATACTTTAATATACTACTTTATAGTGAATGGGTTCAAATTAGAGATCAAGAGAAATAATTATAGTGCTTCTAAATGCAAGAAATTTAATGCTTTATTTTAAACTTCTGACCTTCAAATTATGCTCTATGTGACCAAAGAGAGACCTTTAAAATTGACTTAGTTCAATGCAAAATTTCACTGAGTTTAAATCAGTCCATTTCTTTGAAAGGCAATGAGGTGTTTTACTTTGAATTAAAATTTACAAAATACACTTAGTTCTAAACTTTCAAAAAGGTTTTATGTGATTATACTCCAATGTTTGATTTCCAAAATTCAAAAGATAGTCCACTGTAAGATACTTGCTTTATAGTAAACCCTCATATATGGAACAACAATTTTAAAAAAAAAAAAGGGGGCAAGGAATTGAGCAAGTGGTAGGTGAAATGATGTAATTATACTCTCATAAATTAATAAAAATCCTTGTTATATACAAACAAAAAGTAAAGAAATATCCTACTTTCCATAGCAGAGGGTCAAAGAATCATAGTGTGAAATGGAATTACTTCCTGAATGGTTCTTGTTTGAAGGCCAAAAAAAAAAAGCTTAAATATTCACTACACTCACACTGGAACACAGTTTAAATACTCCAATTTCCAAAGGTTTAAAGATGTTTTTAAGTTGATAATGCAAGTTAGGACGGAAACTGAATTAGGGATAGAACTTTAAACTCATTGAGATAGATAGATAGATAGATAGATAGATAGATAGATAGATAGATAGATGATAGATAGATAGATAGATAGATAATAGAATATTAGCAATAGTAGCCAAATACATATGGACTAGACATTGGAAATGTATGTAATACTTTATAATTTTCATAATTGTTGCCTAATTGTTCTTATTGTTCTGCATTGTATTTACTGTTATGAGAAAAAAGTCTTTATTGGAAAAAAATATGTTATTTGCATGTTCTCAGAATTATAATAATTCCATTTTTATTTAAATATATTTCCATAGAAAACACCTTTTCTGGAGAGTCCCTTATAATTTAAGGAATTAAAGGCATTTAAAATTAACGTCATTCTTAACCACTCTTATTGGCAATAATGAGATTTTATTAATAGTAATTATATATCTTTATTAGCATTCTGTTATTTAAAAAACAATATGACTGAGGAGATGTCTCAGTGGATAGGAGCTGTTGCTTGGCAGCCATGAAGTCCTGGGTTCAAATCCCCAGAATTAAGGTAAAATGCTCAGCATTCAGGAAGTGCTTGTAACCCCAGATCCATGTGGCTACAGAACGTATAGTTTACAGGCAGCATATACAAAAGAGCAAGTCTCCAGTTCAGGCTTCAAGGCAATAAGGCAGAGAATGACAAAAGTCTCCCAACACCCTGCCATGGCCTCTAAACGTGCGTGACAGCACACGCATCTGTACCACCCATACACTCACATGTAGACACCGCATAACACAAATAGAGAAAGTAAATTAATAAATAAATGTACAGAAATATTGTATAGCATGAATATTTTGTTATTCCAATTCTTGATTATATACAATGGTTGGTAATTTGCATTCACTTATAGAAACATAAATGCTCATTTGCTTGCATTTATATAGTTCTGATTTAGTAAATATTAGTTATAATTCATGTATTTCTAATTTCCATTTTTCTCTTCCAATAATATTATATATGTATATATATGCTATATATACATATACACAATACACACACACCCCAAATTATAATTTTTCTCTTCCTAGTTGTTGTTCAACATTCTCATCTCATCCAGCAAAGAGATCACCACCAAAATACAGGAAATATACTCCGTTTTACCACTAAGACATTTAAATTGTTGTTGCATATATGAGGGTTTACTATAAAGCAAATATCTTACAATAGACTATCTTTTGAATTTTGAAAATCAAACATTAGAGTATAATTCCTCACATTTGGAACTCTATGCTTTTCAGTTAGGCTGGCTTACTTATTCAGCTCAGATCCTCTTGTTTCCAGAGGTTTAGAGACTTTTTATGTGGGTTTGTGGATATGAACTCAAGTCCTAATAGTTAATAATTTTGTGACAGACAGAAAAATCTTACATATAATTTACTAAATATTTTATTTAAAAGGATATGAAAATGGTTTAAGATAATACAGATTAACAGCTCAATAATAAATATGGATTTTTTCCTGTAAAATTTGTGAAGACTTTCAGGATTTTGAGTCAATGTATACTTTCAGATTTCATGTTACTTCACCTCTGAGGGGGAAAAAAGGTATATTTTCCTATGCCAAGTGTAAATTGCATAGCGTTTTCAAATGTAATACAAGTTCCATGATTAAATTTTGTTAAAAAAAAATCAAGTTTCAATTTAAGAGCCAGCTTTAAATACATACATACAAAATTGCATATGTATTATGGTCAATGATCTTAGAAAAAGCATACAGAAACTCTTAAACCTATGAAAATTCCATTTACCTAGAATGACTGCTTTGACCCAACTGCCAAATTATAATTTTACTCTTCCTAATTGTTGTTCAACATTAACATCTCATCCAGCTAAGAGATCACCACTGAAATACAGGAAATATACTCTGTTTTACCACAAAGACAGTTCCCTGTGTACTGCCAACAGAGTGAACTGAAGAAGACACAAGAAAATGTCTTATTCTAATTCTTGTTTTCAAACCCAGAACACATACTAATTTGAACTCAAACACTGAAGGTTCTGAATATTAAATGTTGATTTTTATGTCATTCTCTTGCAACCCATCACCATTAATAACATGGAAGAAAAATGTAGATCATTATGCTCAACAACAACAAAAAAATATATATATATATAAATATTAGATATGATGGTCTTATTTACTTAACAGAGTTAAACACATATCTTTTCTATTAGATAATCTTTTCAGGAAAAAAATATCTAGATTTTTCATAAACTTTCATTTTATAAGCCAAACAAAATTGTACACAATACATACACACATACATACACACACACACACACACACACACACACACACACACACACACACACACGTACCACAAGAAAAAATTGCATAATCTATTGGTAAATATATGAACATAACACAGGCCTGGCCTGGTGGCTCAAGCTTTTAATGCCAGCACTCGGGAGACAGAGGCAGGTTGATCTCTGTGAGTTCAAGGCCAGCCTGATCTAGAAAATGAGTCCAGGACAGCCAGGGTTCTGCTCTGTTACACAGAGAAATCCTGTCTCAAAAAAAAAAAAAAAAAAAGAAAAGAACATAATACGTGAGAACACTTTATGATGTTAACAATGTTCCGTTTAATGATATTTTTTGTGGCTGGAAAGATGGCTCAGTTGGCTTAGAGGTTCGGAGCACTGGTTGCTCTTGCAAAGGTCTTGAGTTCAATTCCCAGCAACCACATGAAGGCTCATAACCATCTACAACAAGATCTGGTGCCCTCTTCTGGCCTGCAGACATATGTGCAGACCAAATACTATATGCATAATGATATTTTCCTTTCAATTCATAGTGTTTTTTAAAACAAACTACTTTTATCATTCTATTTTAAGCAATATATCCCACCCAAATCATTCTGTCTGATACATAATGAACAATAAACACAGGTAAACAGAACTTGCCATTATTTAAGGAAACTATTCCATGAGTCATTTTCTCACAGAAAAAAATTGCTTTGTAAGTTATCTGTTTATGTTTAGAGATTAATTTTTTTATTATAATGTTCATTTATTACATCAAGTTACATCTCTATCATAGTGCCCTCTTTCCACCCCTCCCGGTTCCACCCTCCCACCCATTCCTCCCTCTCCCATCCATCCCCCTCCCCCGATGTGGAGTGTCCCTACAAATCAGTCCCTCTCAGTTCAACAGCTTCCTCTTGCACTGGGAGCCTACATGGTAGCACCCCTAGGGAAAATTGTCCCACTGATAGGTAACAAAGTCTATGTTCCTGATATTTTTGGTGTGTTGGTTGTAGGATAGTTATCCTGTACTATATGGCTAAAATCCAATTATAAGTGAGTAGATGCCATGTGCATCTTTCTGAGTTAGAGATGAATTCTTAAATGTAGGAATTTACTAATTTCTGTTACACAACATACAACTTCATCTAGACACCTAGACATAGAGTTAGATGTATGTTGAAGACACAGGAAATGCAGACCATTGTAAAATCCACCCCCACAATAGTGGATTTAATTCCAGTCATCTGCTTTGAGCTGCCAAAGGACAACAAAGGATAGGCACTAAAGCTTGACATAAGATGCCATGTAAACAATGCAGGGTTTTGTGTTCTTAAATTGAATTTGGAATGCTGCTTGTCCTTACTCAGGATTGCTAAGGGACAGGTCAAAACAAATACTAGATGCAACTCAAAAATCTTTCCAGACTTTATCCTAACAAAATAACAAAGTCAAGTCTTGGTTCAGCAAGCAGGTCAGCATGTTTCTCTGAGTTACATCGTCTCTGTCTTTCTAAATCACAAGTCATTTAGCAGTAGAGGAATACATGTGGGAAGACAAAGGAGAATGACTAGTCATTTATCAGCTGGAAAAAGTCAAGCAAACTGCACGTTTCCCAGAGAGTAGTAGAAAGCAGTAGCACCCTGAAGAATCATGTATAGGATAGAGAAAGAAAGAAAGAAAGAAAGATAGACAGACAGACAGACAGACAGACAGATAGATAGATAGACAGATGATAGATAGATAGACTGACAGATAGGTGATAGATAGGTAGAGAGATAGATGATAGATAGATAGATGATATAGGTAGACAGACAGATAGATAGATAGATAGATAGATAGATAGATAGATAGATAGATAGATAGATGATGGATAGGTAGGTAGATATTGATAGATAGACAGATGATAGATAGATAGATAGATAGATAGATAGATAGATAGATAGATAGATAGATAGATAGATAGATCCTAATAAAGGGGGTGATGGAAAACTATGGATAGCTCAATGGGTAAGAACACTTGCTGTGAAGCAAAATGACCTGAGAACCCATGTAGAAGGTAGGGATGGCTGTGTGTTCCTCTCACCTCAGAGCAGAGTTGGGCAGATGCTGGGAGCTCAGTGGCCACCCAGGGTAGGCAAAATCATGCTATAAATAATAAAGTTAAGTGCAATAGAGGAAGACACCAATGCCCCTGTGCTGGCCACCACCTATGTATAAAGGAACACACACACACACAACACACACACACAAACACACAACACACACACACAGTCATATCACAATACACACATAACATATACAATATATTGTAGGACCATATTATTTTGAAGTACTAATTATCGTGCTAAAGGATTTTCAAAGATTATATGCTTTCTTAAAGCCCCCTCCCACCACCACTGGTTGAGCCACCCCCCATCAATCATTAACTAAGAAAATGCTGTACAGACTTGCCTTCATCCAATCTGGATGGAGGTATTTTCCCAGTTAAGAATCCCTTCCAAATATATGTGTCAGGTTAACAAAAACCAACCAGCACACGAAGATTTAGTGTCCCATGGCAAAGAGTTAGAGAAGGGATTATGGTTAGAAATAGTAGTGGGAATAGTGTATCAAGACAAAAAAATCCTTTCCAAGAATGACATTGGGTTAGAAAGCTGAAGGTAAAGTCCCAAAGCCTTGTACCACTTCTAAAAACTGTCACCATGTTGTAATATGACATTTACAATAGTCTGAACTTGTGACCCAGGCTATGGTCATTCATATTTGACTTCAGAATAAACTCTCTCATATTCCATTATAAAAAAAGAAAGAAAGAAATTCAAAAGCTATATTTGAATTTAAGGACAGAATATTTTCTTAAACCTAAAATAAACAACATCATTTTTATGAAGTTCTTTTTCGACAGAAATCTTTAGGTGATATTGTTCCTTATGCACTAAAATATATACAGTTCTGGCAAATATCTGACTAAAGCAGATCGTACTTTAAAAGGTTATAAAAGCATGCATCTCTTACTCTCATGTATATATTCTCTAATATATATTCTGTATTATATATGCATGTATATGATACTATTGTTACAGGTTCTGAACATAACTGGAAGCATATTAATCTTATAAAAATTATACTTTCTTACTTTCTCAAAGCCATTACTATCAAATAGAATATTTTGTACAGATAATACACCTATAGATAAGTACGTAAGTAGGTAGATAAATGCTATTATTTTAAAACATGTCTGTCCATCAATTTATTCATTTTCATGTATAATGATTAAGATTTAATTTTTGGATGGTAGCACACATGAGTTCAGTGAATTAGTGACTTTGTTACTATATGAGGTCAATACACAAAGTATTCAATTTATTCCTTCATAATCCTATGAAGACTATTTTTATTTATTTATTTATTTATATATAAGTACTTTATTTTTTTTCTTCAGGCTACATCTCAGTCACAAACCCTTCCTTATTCCCCCTTCCTGTCCCACCCTTCCCCCCTCTTCCCCCGCAACAGCTTCCCCTTTCAACTGGTTCCTTCTCTTATAACAGTAAATTCTATACAAAACAGCAGAATTAAATATGCCACATTTATGAGAGTTAAATGGCCCAGTATACCTTCCCAATGTCCAGTTCATACATATTTGGCCCCTGACTTTAACCTTCTACCTTCTAACCATCTCCATGAGTTTAAAGTTCTATAACTGACTTAGCTTTCATACTAACTTGCATCACTATTAAAATCGTCTTCTTAGATCTAGAACGCCCTCTTGATTCCTAAACAACTCAAAATTTAGCTATGAGACTCAAGCTGTCTATTCTTCAACCACCTCAGAGAGCTGAGAAGGATAAATATATCTGATTATATAGGAAGTGCAGGGCCTGCAGCTTCCAATACTAAGAAATGACAAACCAGTTTTTAAATGACGTGCATACAGCTAAATGAAGCCACAGATTAGAGCAGAGGATGTAATGTATTACAAGTGCAGCACATATCCCAATGTTTTACAAATAGCTGACAATTAATAGCTATTTGCTAACATGGATATAGAAAAAAAATGAAAAATAAATTTTAGATATAAAAGCTGGTAGGTCAGGCACCTTTCTAGTAGTGGTAAACTATCAAGTGCCCGCAGTAAGCAGGAAGACCAATGGGATGACACAGGAGGAGAAGCCGGCCAGAATTCTAATGAGGGGAGAGGTCTAATGGTTCATTCCCATTACTCGCTACACCATGGCTTGTTTTAGAGAGTTCACAAAGTATAGGACAATAACATAAAATCTGTGATTTTTATTCCTTGCTGCTTTCTATTTTATGCCTTAACCTTGCAGTGTGATAAAGTACAGAGTAAGTAAGTTTTAGAGCCTTTTTTCTAGCCAACTATGTGCTTGCTTAGCGGTCAAATGTTAAAAACTGTCAACTAGATTATTTTTCCTTCCAAAAAGAAATGAGAAAAAAAGGATGTTACATGAATACTCGGCTAAAGGAGTATTTTTCCTATAAAGAGAGCTTCTCAAAAACAATGCATTGAACTGTATTCATCAAAACTGATGTTGTCTAACAGAGAAAAAGAAAGTCTCTCCAAGCCATCCCAGTGTCTTAAAAGACCAATGCCCAATTTCAATCCCTTCCTCTTCTTTCTCCTCTACTTCCTCTTCCTCCTACCTCTCTTCATCCTCCATATTTGTTCGTTCATTTATTTATTTATTTGTTTGTTTGTTTGTTTGTTTTCGTTTGAAGTACTTTCCCAGATGGGAATCCTCTTGATTCCCAGGACGGCTTTTTCTATATATACACAAGGAAGACCCTGGACTCCTGATCGTCTACTCCTCTTGCCCCCACTTTCCATGACTGCCTGCCCGACTTCCAGGTTTCACTCTGGGCTGGATTCTGAGGCCAGAGATTGGGCAAAGACAGAGGTAAGCAAGACTAAATTGTGGGCTTCTGAAGAAAAGAGGTTCATGGGTAGTAGAAGCCTCAAGTAGAAGTAGAAGAAGCCTCCAAGAGAAGAAAAAGAGCAAGAAGGAAGACATGTCCCATGGATTAGAGAAAAGAACCTCATTCCACATGACCTGAAACATTGGCATAGTGTGGAGAAAACCAGCTCAGGGGATGTATGTATATTATATGGGGCTTCATTCAGAACTAGGAGCTTGCTTAGATGGGCCAAGATTGCTCAATCCAGGCCAAGGCTTATTAAAATCTACGTGGTTTCTGTGTGTTGATTTATAATGGCTGGTTAAGGATTAACAGTCGTAAATCAATTAGCAATAATATACATACTATTAAACAATTTAATTAATTTATTCTACAATCTTGTGCGTGCTGGGCATGCATAGCACTGCAGCTACTGAGTTATACCCACAACCCATTATCAATTCAATTTCAAAGGTCTATTTTTATTTCCTTTCTGAGGTCTCTTGACCTCAGGGGTACTAGAAAGAATACTTCAGTTATAGTAATAGAAGTAACTCATCTATTTAAGTGGTGAGGTAGAAATTATATAGTTATAATCAAGTACCAGAGTATCTCAGGAGCACAAATGGATGAAATGACTTGGCCCAACCAGTCATCAGAGAAATGCAGAATGTTTTTCACATTAATAATTTGAGCAAATGTTTTCTTTCTTTCTCTGTTCTTTCTGTATGTTTCTGGGTGAAGGTTCAAATCTGCTGATGTACATTTCTCTCTGACATTCAAGTCACAAGACAAGAGTGGCAATGTTCTGTCAACTAACCTGAGCCCATAGGAGTTCACAGAGACTGAAGTGCCAACCAGGAAGCCTACATGGTCCTAGGCTCTCTGAACATATGTTACTCTTATGCACCTTGGTCTTCTTGCAGGACACCTAACAGTGCAAGCAGAAGCTGTCTCTGACTCTGTTGCCTGTCCTTGTGAGCTTTCCTCCCAACTGAGTTTCTTTGTCTAGCTTTAATAGAATAAAAGTTGCCTAGTCTTGCTACACTTGATATGTCATGGCTAGTTGATATCCATCAAGACAGGCCATTTTCTGAAGAGAAATAGAGGAGTGGATAGAGTTGGGGAGATGGGTGGAGGTGGGGGTAGGACTGGGAGGACAGGAGAGAATGTGGTTGGGATGTAAAACCAAGGATGGCTATATTCTTGTATCAAAGGAAAAAAAGAAAATAACTGATGCAAAGCCTGAATGCTCTTGATTATGATATCAAATACTCCTGGGTGTGATTTCTACTTAGCACACCCTGTGTTTTTCCCCCACATAACTGGCACTGTGGTATATTGGCAGTGAAGCAACAGGACTATGAAGAGAGACTTTCATGTTGTCTAGAGAACATATTACCATAAAGGAAAGCTCTATAATAGATCGATAGCTTTAGAAATTACACACTGGAGATGGGGAGAGGCTCATTCAGTAAAGTTTGGTGGCCAAACATGAGGACCTGAGATTGATCATGAGGACCCACAGAAATTGTTGAGTGGAACATCACATAACTGTGATGGTTGCACCAAGGATGATGGGAAAGAAGGATCTCTGGGGCTTAGTCTGACCAAATTGGTAAGTTCCAGACTCATGAGAGAAAAGTACATGTCAAAAAACTATTACAGAGAAGCATGTCTGATGTCAGACTCTGACCTGCGCATGTACATGTACATATGTGCATATGTTCATCTGCACACACACACACACACACACACACACACCACGGAAGTATCAAGTTGACTTTTGTAGTGAATGAATAACCTAGTAGACTTCAAGTACTTTTCTGAATACTAACTGCTCAGTTTTGAAGTAAGTTGGGCATGGCACGTGGCTAACCTGCTCTCACAGATCACAGAGAGTGTTTCTATAAAAACAAACAAATGTCAGAACATCACTACCACGCTGCTTTGACAGGGAAATAAGAATGGGCTATTTCTCTAAAGACAAAAGTAATTTCTGTAACTCCCAAATAATAAATCTAGAATGAAATTTCTACTCATTATGCCTTCCACAAGCATGATAGATTTAAGCTATTCTTCCAGAAGGGAAATTTTGAAACATCTACAAAAGTTGTTCTGTTAATCATAATTACATGATCACATCTAAGTGCCATGTGAACCAAGACATAAGTTGACATGAGTTTACTACCTGCCTTCACAATTCAAAACTTATGGGGAACAGATGATGTGGTGTAAAATAACCAGAGCTTCACTGCTTGAGTTTATAATGTTGTTATCTATTAGGAAAGAAAGCTACTACCAAGGCAGATCAGCCAGAATGTGAGTTTTAAAATAGATAAAATTACAAAGTAGAGATCTTTTTTAAAGAAAATTCTAGAATACAATATAAAATAACAGGTCAGACATTAGTAGAAAATAGGACTGCTACTCTCAGAACCCAGGTGTTCTTTCCTGTCTCTCTGTCTCTCTCTCTGTCTGTCTCTCTCTCTCTCCCTCTCTCTCTCTCTCTCTCTCTCTCTCTCTCTCTCTCTCTCTCTCTCCCTCTCTGTCTAAGTAGTCACTACTTTTAGATTACCAAGGAACAGAGAATGATACTCTGAAATGCTCAGTTCTTGGCCTACTGGATGCTTTTTTTTTTCTCCTTTCAATGTTCTTTGACAATTTTCTCTAATCAAATATTACTTCAATGCTAACATCTCCTAAATATTGTTTGGCCTTAGACTCACTACTGTTCCAATACAATATGTTATTTTCTTTTCATACTTTTCCTTCATCTCCACTACACTGTTCCTTGTAGGTGTTGTCAGTTATGATTAACTTAGATGTGTTTGCTCAGGGTCTACAGCAACTGAAACCAAGGAGAAGAAATCACTTGCTATTGTAGAACTGAGCTAAGATTACTTAAAAAAAACTAAATATGTTACATTTTAAAGTGATTATATTTTAAAGGAACAAAAGATAGATGAACAAGATATATTAATAAGTGAGTAAAAAGAAAATGATTAGAATTACTTTTAATAAAACATGAAATGACAAGTGTATGAGTGTTAACACAAAATGTGCATAATTTTTACAGAGACCACTTACTTAGAAACCAGCAATTACTTATTTAAAGAAACTATTCATAATTCCACATAGAAATCTTGGGCTTGTTTATTTTTCTCAAATATATTCACTCTATCAAATTCAATATGCTTTATAAGAATCTAGACTCATTGTTTAGAGAATGTTGCTCAAACATTTATAAGTAACTTTCATATTCTAAAGGTTAAAATTTAAATAAACTCTATCATTGGTCAATCATTGTATTATAAGATCATGAGAGTTATGCAATTATAAACATCTTGACACTGGATCATTTAAAAACATATATGCTATAAGTGTGTATAGCTCTATATGTATACAAACACACTTCGGGTTTTCAGTGAATTTTACTGATGTGGAAAGCGAAACTAGAGAGCACAGTTGTCACCAGATCTCCTTACCTCTGTCGCACTTTGTGGATACAATGTTCTGTTTATTTCCTCTGCCTCAGTATTCAGCTTTCTCCTTTAGTTTCCCTTTTTTCCAGCATTATTTACTTTCTACGTGTGTTGCCTAGGATGGCTTCTGTGCATAGCATTTTAGAAAGAAGAGCTAAGAACTCAAATGTTGAGGGCTACTAAGGTCATCTCTTCCTAGGTTTCAAGGAATGTTTGCTATGTAATTTTAATAAATGATACATGGGTATATGCAACTACTCATGATTTCCTCTGAGTCTACTTTAAGTTGTGCATGAGTTCATTTTTTTTTCGTCACTGACCTGAATTAGGAGGCGACATAGTATTGCTCTCCCCATAGTCCTCTCTTCCAAGTGACAGGAATGAGGTAGATAACAGATGACTGACTAAAGCCACCCACTCTTATCTGATTGGTCCTCTGACTCTCCTAGTCCTCCTCCTGTCAGAAAAAGACCGACTTGCAGCATGTCCCGTGTTAAACCCTGATAGAATGAATCTTCTTATCAATCTAATGGCGACAACAGCTCCTCTAAGCTTGGCCGTCTATCACTTCAACATTGTTATTCCTATTATTTCCGCGCAGGTGCCTCTACTGCTTATCTCTTGCCTACAGTCACAGACCCTGCCTGGTGGCAGCGTAGATCTACCAGGTCTAAGCAACCAGGACTCCCTCTTTACAACATGACATCATGCCCACTCACAACGGAGAGTAAAGAAAGAAAGATGTACCCGCAGGAAGGAGAGGTCTCGGGTGTGCTCGATGCTGGTGATCTCCAGGTTGCCCATGACTACCTCGCAGTTTTCATAGTACTTGCGCAAGGCTCGGTACTGCTGGTCCAGGTCAGAGAGAGAGCTCAGTTTATTCTCTGTTCCTGCACACACTGAAAAACAAAGATACACCTTAAATTATATAACCATTGGATGATATGAGCAATTATACTATCTTACACAAAATGCATTACTACATAATTTACCCCAATTCGTCAAGTTATTTAAAACTTGATCTAGGGTCACAGACCACTACGCTTAAGAGATAAACTATCTTAATGTTTTGGATTTTTTTTACTGTTTAATCACACATGTCAAGCAAAGAGAACAAAGAATGAGTCCCATGGAATCCCTTAACTTATCTTTTAAGAAGACACACTTGAAATAATCACATGTGTTGTGCTTGTACAAAAACATGCAAGCAGAAGATTTAATTTCCTCTAAGTGTGTTTTTCTTTGGGATATTCAGTTTGCCAATTTTCTGATAAGGTAATTATCCATAAATAAATAAAACTGAAAGATGAGAATAACATTTAAAAACCTATTTATTATCTACCATATGATAAGTAGTTCTAGTATGCCTTATGCAAGTGATCAAAATATACCCAAGCAGACCAACCTCAATAATACCATGTTTAAAATGTGTTAAACATCTTGCTTTGAAATATATTTAAAAATATACCACAAATAATATATGTGACAAAATGCAGACATTAACTGAGTCATCCACATGCATATTCATGAGTGTTCAAAACAATAATGCTCTGCTGGTGCATATATTAGTATTCCATATTTGGTTGGTGGGTTTTTGTTTTTGTTCAAATTTAAGCATATGAATGTTCACATACACAGGTCTATTTTGTGTACATATTGGTACCTATTTTGTTTTCTCCTCTCAGATTTTCCTGTTATCTTTTAGAGCACACAAACACATCTGTATATAGTTTTTAACATTTAATATAATGATTAATTTTCAGGAGACTATAACATTGGAATTTGAATCTTTCAATGTTAGTGATTAACTTAAAGGTATTATAAATATGTCTTCCTTAACTAAGTTTGAAAAGAGAACGAATTTCTGTTGTTATGTAATATTTAATACAAATAGGATAGAGAACACAATTTATTCACAAAGAAATCCCTTTTGGTCAAGATCAAAGTTAGGCAAGTACATTACATTAGAAGTTCATTGAGAAAACCCTTAGTCACTGATCTCTACCTTATTGCTACCAGTAAACTGTAAACATATATAAAAAATGAAATGTCTGTTAAGAAAAATCACTACTAGGTAAGTTTATGAAACATAGATTTTAATTATTTTAAATTCCAATGAGGAAAAATTCTATTTTAAATCATCATGGCACTATCTAAATGAAACTATTTCCTATCTATTCACTAAATATATTTCACTATATATTTAGTGCATCCTGACCTTGGTTTAAAATACTCAGCACATCTCAGGACTCATATCTGTTACTCTAATTACAATACTAAGTACTGTTGCATCCTCCACATTTTCTCATCATGAACAACAGAAATATGTAACAATGGAAATATCCCTGAAGTTGGATAGCTTTTTAAGTTCATGTCTTAGTTAGAGTTAATATTGCTATGATGAACCATCAGGACCAAAAAGAAGTTGGCGAGGAAAGGGTTTCTTTGGCTTATGCTTCCATGTCACAGTTCATTGTTGAAGGAGGTCAGGACAGGAACTCAAGCAGGGCAGAAACCTGGAGGTGGGAGCGAGCGGATGGAGAGGCCATTATTGGAGTGCTGCTTAAGGACTGGCTCAGCATTGCTTGCTCAGCATGCTTTCTTACAGAACTCAGGACCATAACCCAGGATGCACCACCAACAATGGCTCATTAACAACATGTCCTAAAAGCCTGCCTACAGCCAGATCTTAGGGAGGCATTTTCTCAACTGAAATTCTCTCCTCTCACATGACTGTAGCTTGTGTCAAGTTGACATAAAAATAGCCAGCACAATTCATGTTAAACTCATCGGAGATGATTATTAAAACATTCTGAAGAGTTTAAATATTTTAAGTTTTATTAACACCTCTCATAATGGACATACACACTCCATGTAACAGTATAATCTCTGTAAGATTTGGAACACATGCTATCAATTTGTTGAAGGCAAGTATAAAATGTGTCATAACTTTGTATCTATTAAATATATAAAAGTGAATTTCAATAAATTATCTTTAAGGCAGTAAAGATGGTTCAGCAGTAAGAACATTCACTGCTTTAAGAGAGGACCCAAGTTCAATTCCTAGAACCCACATATTGATTCAAAGTTAGCTGTAATTCCAATTCTAGGAGGATCCTACACCCTCTTTTGGCACCTGCACACACATTGTAAACTTATTTAAATCAGGCAAAACTCATACATATAAGATAAAAATAAACAAAAATTTTAAAATGTTATCTTCAAATAATACCCATCTAGCTGATATTAAGATAACCATAAAAATATCTAAAATATCCCCTACTTTAAATTAAGTTTCAACTACTCCATAAAGATCACTTGTGTTGGATATATATTTTATTCAAATGCAAAATTTCAATAAGGGTCTCTGCATAAGATGGAACTCATGCTTAACACTACTAAAGTGGAGAGAACCTAAAACTAGGTTAAATACTGGGCCTAGGGGAAAAACTAACACTACTGTTATACTAAAGGAAAATGACAATAAGATGACTCTTAATGACATACTATAGGTCAGTGCCTCACTCAACCCACATTAGAGAGGCTTCCTGCACAGAGACTCATGACAGGACAATGTGCAGAGAGTGAGAGACCTTGGAGCACTCAGTCCTAAATGGGATGTTTTCATCAAAGCCCTTCCCTTCAAGGATCAGGGAGCTCTGCAGAAGAAAAGGAGAAAGATGCTAAGAGCCAGAGGTGGTAGATAACACAGCTCCAAGAAAAGTGTCTTCCAGACACAACAGGACTGATCCACATATGAATTCACAGAGACTGGAGCAGTGCACACAGACCTGCACAGAAGCAAGCCAGACAGTTTCCTGCCACGAAGATGTGACTAACACTGGCCAAGATGATATCTGCAATTGACACCCACTGGCAAAGGAAAAATCGGTTTCCTCCAATGGACTTTTTTTTTTAATTTTAATTTTTTGGTGGGGGAGGTCACAAGGGTAGGGAGTGGACATGGAAGAACTGAGAAGTAAGTGTGATTGGGGTGCATGATGTGAAATTCCCAGAGAATCAATAAAAATATTATGTTGAAAAAAATAGAAATAATTCTCAAAGAAATAATGATATTTCAACAAACAGAAAGTCACATTCATAAAAATATTTTATTCCAAACAATCTTGTACTTGATTTTTTTTTTTACTATACACTGTTCAATTAAGGAAAGGTTTTTATCACAGTACGTCTTTTCTTTATATTCAGCTTTGATCTGAACTGAGTAGAATCGATGACATATCAAGCACACTTTTGATCTTGGAAGGCGGACTTGTTTTTTTAAGGAATTAGTTTGGATAGAAGCGTAAAAACCATTTGTCGTTCTCTTCATGAAGTTTTCATTGAATGCCTCACAACTTCCATTTGTCAATCGATTTTACAATCACGCAGTATACATAAGACAATGCTTAAGCCATCAAGTTCCATTGATTTCACAAAGCTGTTTATCAAAGCAGAATTGAAAAATCTTCTTCACCAGCTCAAACAAGTTTAACAACATCTAACCCCCTTTGCCAACCCCACTATGAAGTCTTTGATGATAAACTCACAGCAGTCTAAGCTGCAGAAATCCTAAATTTACGTAAACTCTCCGGAGCACCATTCCAAATGTAAGTGCCGGTCAAAATCTATGCGAGTACCTAACACAATTGCCAATCATTCTATTTAATATTGATTCAATTACAAATGTGACTGTACATGAGGATACAAGGTTCTCTAGAATCACAATTGGCATACAATATAATCCCCATTCAGTAAGGAATTAAGAAACTAAAAGTTTGTACTGATTTTAAAGATTCGGCTAATGAAATTTTTCATATGTTTTTTGAGAGGAGGCATAAAATAATGAAAGAAAACATTGTCAATATCCATTTTAAAATGACACAATTTTTAACTTTATACCTGTTATGACAATGATCTCAGAAAATGCCAGTTTGCAAAGGTAGCATACTAACAGGAAAAAGAACTTAAATCAAAAGTTTTAAATGTCATATTAAAATGTCTATGGTAAAAAGCAATTACATGTCTAATTATTTAACACTATCTGCCTAAAAACATAATATTGATTGATGAAAATGCCCAAGGTCTTCTGTAAATACTCATACCCCTATGAAAGTACACCATTATAATGCACCATTATATTTTATATGACTTTAACTCAGAAAATAAAAGCATGTTAATGTTTCAACATTGGATTTTATCATGAAAAACTACATTTAAAATATATTTTTTTTCAAGGGCTAGGGATGTAGCTCAGTTTGTGGAGTGCTTGCTTAGCATTCATGAAACCCTCGGTTGGATACTGGAACATAAGAAAACCCAGGTTTGACAACTGCAATCCTACTATTCAAGAAGTAGGAAAAAAAGGATTAGAAGTTCGAGATCACCCTCACTACATAAAGAGTTGGCAGCTAGCAATGGCTAGTGAGACTGTCTCAAAAGTAAGATTTGTGTATCATTTGTTTTAATGCTAACAAGCACTTTCTCTTAGAGAAATATCAATACACAATGACTTATATTGATGTATATTGTTATACATTTTAAAACATATAGTTGATACAAATTTTAAAATACAAGCGATAAAGCAATACTTTGGCAGCAGCAGACATTCAAGTGACTATTATTGAGTCATATTATCATTATGCAGAAATGGAAAGCTTCATCAGCTCAGCTCAAATATATCATTGAATATGATCAAATCTGTCACCTTAGCTACTGAGATCATCTGATCCACATCACGTCTATCTCTCCTCTGTACCTAGACTGCAACCTGACTGACATCTAGGATTTCTATGTGATTTTTAAATTCATTCTTCACTTCTCCATACAGGAAATAATATACTAATTAAAAAAATCTCTAGATGCTGTAATGTATGGAGATAAAATGGGAACTGTCCAGGCAGCCACTGGTATGTCATTTCTTAGTTTGGGAAGCTGCAGGCCCTGTACTTCCTATAAAATCAGATATATTTATCCCTCTCAGGTCTATGAGGTGGTTGAAGAACAGATAGCTAGAGTCTCATAATTAAATTTTGAGTTGTTTATGAGTCAAGAGAGTGTTATACATCTAAGAAGATACTTTTAAAATTGTGTTGCAAGTTAGTATGAATGTTGAGTCAGATATAGAACTTTAAACTCATGGAGATGGTTAGATAGTAGAATGTTAAAGTCAGGTACCAAATACATATGGACTGGACATTGGGAATGTACGCGAAGCCATATAACCCTCATAACTGTGGCCTAATTACCTCTGTTGTACTGTATTGTATTTATTATTATAAGAGAAAGAGCCATTTGTTAGACTGAAAGGAGAAACTGTAGGGGGAAATAAGATATACCTTAAACTTAAAAGAAAAAAAAAAAGAGAAGAGGATGGGGGGGTTGAGGGTGGGAAGGTGGGACTGGAGGGGGGAATAGGGAAGGGACTGTGATTGATATGTAACTTGAAGAAATAAAAAATAAAGGAAAAAAATCTCTATCATTTCTCTACTAAAACAAAATTCTTGGCCTCTGGGCACACTTACTTTATAATGAGAGTGACATAACATGGTTTTAAAGATTATCAATATTATCATGTAACATCACCCTTACAGAAAAGTCTTTGTTTTCTACCTTATTATTTTATATTGAAAGACTGTTGCAAAAATTACACACACACACACACGCAAGTACAAATAATCTTAAACATAATTTCACTCACAGCTGAGAGAATAAACAAAACCAATATTGTGTGTATGAGAGTGTGTGTGTGTGCGTGTGTGTGTGTGTGTATGCCACAAAATGCTGGTATTCTGAGAGGCTAGAAGATGATGATATATCCCTAAAGCTGGAGCTGCAGGTTGAGCCAGATATGGGTGCTGGTATCCTAACATTGGTCTTCATCATCAAGTGTTCTTTTTTTTAATATTTATTTAATATGTATACAATGTTCTGTATTTTAGTACATATGCCCGCACAACAGAAGAGGGCACCAGATCCCATTATAGATGGTTGTGAGCCACCATGTGGTTGCTGGGAATTGAACTCAGGACCTCTGGAAGAGCAGCCAGTGTTCTTAACCTGTGAGCCATCTCTCCAGCTCCATCAAGTGTTTTTAATCACTCAGCTATTGCTTCAATCTCTGGATGATGGTTCTTTAGTAGTCGTCCATAATCTAGTTTTCCCAACACAAATATTGATCTTGCTAATGTGTCTAATGTTATTTTATGTTTCAAACACCAGCTTTGTAACATTTAATGAATTAGAAATGATTTTAAGTGCAAGATATGAAACATCAACTATTAATAGAATGACTATGCATACTTTCATTAATGTTCTTTAGTTGTCTTCCTGTCTTCAAATATATTTCATTAATTTATATGTTACAAAATTTCTATTCTGCAAAGATAAAAGATATAGAGAAAAAATAATAGTAATGATTCAATTGTTATAAACCATATTTGTCACCTATATTTGGTTGAAATAGTATTAACTTCCCACCATCTCTTGAGAAATCATTCTTGATCTTTTTCTTACGCCCTAATTTACATTGTAATATTTGGGTTTCTATGCAAGTGCTAGGCCCTTAACTTTAATGTAGGTACTGGACTTGACAAGCAATTAAAGCAAACAATTTCCACTCATCAAGGCTTGCCAAATTAGTCATCTGCCATCTGCCCCATCATCTGGTGCTCCTTGAAGTCTTGCTGTGAATCTGGATGCACTTTCTCAGAATCAGAGGGACAATGAAAGCCTCCAAGCTGGTGGAGTGCCAGTGGGAGCTAAGTATGTAAACATTAGCAAACATCTTTCTTCCCTAGATCATCCTGCCTTCAACCATCCCCCTGTGTGTAATAAAAACTTGCCTGATCATGCTGCCCTTTCACTCAGAGACCTTTGCCATTCACTGTAATTAAAGTGGCAGCCTAGGAGACTTTCTTCTGTCAGAAATAAATGAAAGAACTATAGATTTAATGTCTCCAAGATGTTGCTATGCTTACATACCAAGTCTGCTTTCTTAAATATCAATAATGTCATACATTGAGAATAGACGGCATTTTGTTGCTTGCACTAATCTTGGGTAATATTTCCTTTTCATTCTTTACATTAGAAAAAATGCTTACTTAGACAGCAACTTGTAGGCAGGTTTTAGAGATATTCAGACTCAATAGGGATGGAAAACATGAAAACCAGAAAAACAAGAAATAAAAATATTTCTTTTATTTTTGATATTATAATATACTTACAACATTTCTCCTTTTTCCTTCCTCCCTCAAATGTTCCTGTGAACCATTCTTTGCTCTTTTGAAATTCATGCCTTCTTCATACATCTTAAATATATATATATATACACATATATATGTGTGTGTGTATTATTGTGTACATATACATATACAACATAAACATATATGTATATATGCACTATGTATTATATATAAACATGCATATATATGTATGAATATCTACAACCTGCTCAGTCTATGTGATGTTATTATTATGTACGTTTTCAGGACTGGCCATTTGGTATTGAAAACCCATCTGTGTGTGTCTTAACAACATGCCTGCCTAAACATGCTACTTTTTAAGCCCATGTTCCTCTTTCTGTAAGGCACTAAAGCAGGACTGTGTGTGTGTAATTGGTGGCTGTCTGCAAAGACACTTAAATGTCATTCTGCTGGATGAAATAAATCCAAACCAAGGAACACGATCAGGCCATCACGGTGTGGCTGTACTTTGTGCCCCTTCTGTGTCTGGATACATGTGTTTGCATAAGATGAACTTACATAATTCGATGTTGAAATCTTAGTCTACCAAAAGTCCAGGTCTTCCATCTGAGTTTGCTTATTTGTGGTGACATGGTAGTAAGTAACACTCTTCAAACAAACAAACAAAAAACCCAAAAAAAACAAAAACAAATAGAGAAGCCTGATAATGAAGTGAACTGTGGAGAACAGGGATGAGCTAGGTGGCATTTTGCCTGAGATAATTCATGGTATCTTCTGAATATCTACATGTAAAACGTAGTCTACACATCTTTCTCCAAAATATTTTAGACTGTTTTCAAAGTTCTTAGTCTCATTTCTCAAACAGATGAGTACAAAATACATATCTGGTATTAACATATACTGCATCAATTATATTATACAGTTCATTTAAGTTGCTTTCTGATAACGGAAAGTCTGCTACTCAAGATGAGAGACCAAAATCCCCATTAATCATTTTGCTCTGATAATTATTTAGATGACTAGTGTGTAAGCAGTTGTATTTACAAAACAACAATATTTCTAGGTACAACAACAATGTGTTTCTAAGGATTCATTGAAGTTGGGTGTTTGTTACAGAGATATCTACCAAAGGTACTCTCAGCCATTCATTTATCTGTTCTTTCAAGATTTTATTTGACAAATGTGATCTAGAAAAACATAATATTTGAAGCTTTAGGTTAAGCATGGGAACAATAATATATAACATCTGTTATCAAATCTATAATACTTCATATTAGATAAGAAATTCTACATAATATTTTGTTATAATTGTATTCAAATTTATTTAAGTTCTATTAAGTATAAAATTTCTGGTTCTGATTTATTATTATTGCACAATATACAAACTCAATGCAAAAATTCAACTTGTCCATAAAAAAACACAGAAATACCTCACTGATATACACACATTATATATCATTTAATATTATAAAAATAGTTATCATTAATAAACAATTTTCTAGGAAAATTTTCTGTAAATTGTGGTAAGTGGTATTACCTATCTATTCAGGATGGGAGAATAACACAAGACCCTACCCATAGACAAGAGTTAAAGGCAACTGATATCTGCTTAGAGAGAAAGAATCAGTCTTCCCCTGGGACAAGCCTCCAAGGGCTTGGACAACCTGTTAGTCACTCCTAAACACACAGGAACATGTGTCATTAATAAAGAAGACACCATGAATTTGAGAGGGCGTAGGAAGTCATGAGAGGACTTTTGGTTGGGAGATACAAGAGTAAAATGAGGCAATACAGTAATCAGGGATGAAATTTTGAAAATTAAAAAAAAGGTATACTTCACAGTAATTGAATACCAGGTCAATATTGTTTTGGTCTGTAACACTCGCTTGTTATGTGTCAGACCCTAAGTTCAATCCCCATCTACAGAAAATCCCCATCTTAAAAAAATCAATTATTGTGGATAAAAACACAATGAATCAGATGTATTTCTATAAGTCTTTAAGACTGTTTGTGAACTGAGTTCTTGCTGAAGTACCTTGGAATGTACAATTGTTCACATTTTCATTTTTTTTTGTTTTAGATTTTGTAATTTCATTTTCCTTAATTCACAGATTCAAGTGTAAATATTTATAATATCAAAAATACACTATAGGATATATATTATTAAAATATAGAATATTTTATTATAAGCAAAATATGTACTTGTTCTATGGCACTCAGGATTAATTAATGGGTATCACATAGTTTGTGAACATTGGCTTGAATTCTATGTTCCCAAGAGAAGTTTCATTGAAGCCTGAAATTAAGAATCTGATGTCCTTATATGGTTTGCTCTTTATAAGGTAACATAAATGGCCAGAACTGTAAAATGCAGAAAATAGAAGTCAACTTTTTAATGAAAATTTTCAGTATGCCACATGCAAGAAAACAGATGTGACATTATATCATTAGATGTGTTTGAATTTAGAAATTTCTTCTATATTTAAAAGTAAACTATGGATGTCATGGGCTGGAGAGAATATCGGCCTACTCCACAGGCTTCAAATCAAGAGTGTGGATGTCTTACCATGTGCATGAAGAGCTAGCACAGTAGCACATGCATATAAGCCAAGGAATACTAAATCAGAGGCCATGGAACCCTGGAGAGCACGGCCTAGTCAGCGCAGCTGAACCAATAGTTTTTCAAGTTTTGTAAAGATCTTGTCTCCAAGATAAGACAGAAAAGGAATTAGGGAATCCAAGATGGCGGTGGCCGGCGCGGACGTATTTTGATTTTGGGGTTAACAGGCACAAGGCGGCAAGTGTTGCAGGATGCTATACAAAGGGCACAACCCCTTCTAAATCTCACCCAGTTACACAGGGACCACAGAAGATATCTGGGCAGGACGCCCCTTCCAAATCTTGGACATGCTAGGAAGCCTCTGGACCAGGGAATCATGATAACCCATCCCCCCCCAAAAGGAGAAATCCCCAGTAAGTTCCAACCTAATAACCAGCCAGCAGATTCAGAAACCATGCAGAGATAATCCCCACCCTGCTGGGCACTCCCAGGTCTCACACAGACAATCCAATTATCTAGGAAAGGTTGCAACCCTTGGAAGTGAAGTAGCTCCCCTGCAAAGCTCATTCAGATCCCAGTCTGTGATGTCACTGGCCAGCTTCCAAGCCTTGGGAGCTGCAAGGTTATTGGAGCTGAACTGCAGATTTACCCCCTACAGGAACCAACCCCAGGCAAACTGTGAGATATTTGAAACTGTCGTATATCGAAATTTGGTACTAGTAAGGGCCCTTCCAGCGGGGAATGGAGAATCAGAGCTTACTTGTGCACAGCTCTGCCACCTGAATTAATTAGGTCCCCACCTGGGAGGCGGGACTGAATGACTCACTTTAGAGGGGTGGAGTAAGGCAACTCCTACACCACAGTGCCCCCTTTGGACCCAAGTCAAGAAGACAGCAAAAAAAAAAAAAAAAAAAAAAAAAAAAACAGAGCGAAATGTCTCCAACAAAAGAAAGCAACGCTATTCCGTCCAGCCAGAACCACCTCACCACAACTGAAACACATGAAAACGATGACAATTCTACATTATGGAAAGTGATAAAGTCCCTTCAAGAAGAACTTAAAACTATGAAGGAATTCAAAGAAGCCACAATTCTACAAGTCAAAACAATGAATAACATCATTAAAGAGCTCCAAGCCAAAGTGACCCAGCTTGAACAGGAAAAGGATAAAGCAATGAAAGATCTCCAGACAAAAACAAGCAAACTTGAGAAGGAAAAGTACAAAACGAAAACTACCATTCAAGACATGAAAATAGAAATGGAAACAATAAAGAAAACACAGTCAGAGTTAAAAGAAGAAATGGAGAATCAAGAGAAGAGAACAGGAACTACGGATATGAGTATGAAAAATAGAATGCAAGAGATGGAAGACAGGATCTCAGGCATGGAAGATTCGATGGAAGAAATCAGTACAACAGCTAAGAAAATGAGAAGGCTAAAAAATCTCTCACCCACAACATCTAAGAAATCAAGGACTCAATGAAAAGACGGAACCTAAGAATTATAGGCATAGAGGAAAGAGAAGACTCCGACTCCATGGTCCAGGAAATATCTTCAACAAAATCATAGAAGAAAACTTCCCAAACCTAAAGAAAGAGATGCCAGTAAAAATCCAAGAGGCTTACAGAACACCAAACAGATTAGATCAGAAAAGAAACTCCTCTTGCCACATAATAATAGAAACTCCAAATGTAGAGAAAAAAGAAAGGATATTAAAAGCTGTAAGAGAAAAAGGCCAAGTCACATACAATGGCAGACCCATCAGAATCACACCTGACTTCTCCTCTGAAACTTTAAAAGCTAGAAGGGACTGGACGGATGTCCTACAAACCCTGAGACAACATAGGTGCCCAGCCAGACTACTATACCTAGAAAAACTCTCTATCAACATAGAAGGAGAAAACAAGATATTCCATGACAAAATCAAATTTAAACAATATCTCCTCACAAACCCAGCCCTACAGAAGATCCTAGAAGGAAAATTCCAAAACAGAGAAGATAACTACACCCAAGAAAACAAAGGAAATAGAAACCTCCACAGCAACTAAACAAACAGAAACACAAGACAGCCAGCCAGCTATACCAAAATAATGGGAAATAACAACCCCTGGTCACTAATATCCATCAACATCAATTGACTCAACTCGCCAATAAAAAGACACAGACTTACAGACTGGATCCATAAACAAGACCCATCTTTTTGCTGTATACAAGAAACACATCTCACTATTGAAGATAAACAGTACCTCAGAGTAAAGGGCTGGGAAAAGTACTTCCAAGCAAATCGACCCAGGAAACAAGCTGGAGTAGCCACCCTAATATCAAACAGAATAGACTTCCAATTGAAGTTAATAAAAAAAGACAGAGAAGGGCATTACATACTCATTAAAGGAAATATACACCAAGAGGTCATCTCAATATTGAACATCTATGCCCCAAATACAAAGGCACCTACATTTATAAAAGAAACGCTCCTAAAACTTAAATCGCACATCAATCGAAACACTTTAATAGTAGGAAACTTCAACACCCCACTCATAACTGTGGACAGATCATCAAGACAGAAGCCAAACAGAGAAATAATGAGTCTAACAGAGATCATGAACCAAATGGACCTAACAGATATCTACAGAACGTTTCACCCAAACACAAAAGACTACACCTTCTTCTCAGCACCTCACGGAACCTTCTCCAAAATCGACCATATAGTTGGACACAAAGATAGCCTCAACAGATACAAGAAAATTGAAATAACCCCTTGTATCTTATCAGACAACCATGGAATAAAGCTGGACTTCAATAGCAAAAGAATCAACAGAAAGTCTACACTCACATGGCAATTGAACAACTCTTTACTAGAGGACCACTGAGTCAGGGAAGAAATAATAAAGGAAGTCAAAGACTTCTTAAAATCCAACGAGAATGAAGACACAACACACCCAAACCTATGGGACACAAAGCTGTGCTACGAGGAAAGTTCATAGCACTAAGTGCCTTCAAAAAGAAAATTGTGACAGCTCATATTAGCGAATAACAGCTAAACTGGGTGAATAGGAAAAAAAAGAAGCAAACACTCCCAAGAGGAGCAGAAGGCAGTAGATCATCAAACTTAGGGCTGAAATCAACAACTTAGAAACAAAAAGAACTATACAAAGAATCATTGAAACCAAGAGTTGGTTCTTCGAGAAAATCAACAAAATAGACAGACCCTTAGCCAAATTAACTAAAAGACAGAGGGAGAAAACTAAAATCAACAAAATCAGAAATGAAAAGGGAGAAATAACAACAGACATTGAGGAAATCCAGAGAATAATTGGATCCTACTTTAAAAATCTATACTCCACCAAATTTGAAAACTTAAGTGAAATGGACAATTTTCTTGACAGATTCCACCTACCGAAGCTAAATCAAGATCAGATAAACAGATTAAACAGCCCTATAACCCCTAAGGAAATAGAAACAGTCATTAAAAATCTCCCAACCAAAAAAAGCCCAGGGCCAGATGGCTTTAGCATAGAATTCTACCGGACCTTCAAAGAGGAGCTAACACCAATACTTTTCAAAATCTTTCACCAAATAGAATCTGAAAGAACATTGCCAAACTCATTCTACGAGGCCACAATCACCCTGATTCCTAAACCACACAAAGACCCAACAAAGAAAGCGATCTTCAGACCAATCTCCCTCATGAACATAGATGCAAAAATACTTAATAAAATACTAGCAAATCGAATTAAAGAACACATCAAAAGTATCATACACCATGATTAAGTAGGCTTCATCCCAGGGATGCAGGGATGTTTCAACATACGAAAATCTGTCAACATCATTCACCATAGAAACAAGATGAAAGAAAAAAAAAACGGAAGATAATCTCGCTAGATGCAGAAAAAGCATTTGACAAAATCCAACACCCCTTCATGCTAAAAGTTCTGGAGAGAACGGGCATACAAGGTCCGTACCTAGAAATAATAAAGGCAATATACAGCAGACCAGTTGCCATAATCAAAATAAATGGAGAGAAACTTGAAGCATTTCCTCTAAACTCAGGGACAAGCAAGGATGTCCACTTTCACCATATCTGTTCAATATAGTACTTGAAGTTCTTGCTAGAGCAATAAGACAACTAAAGGACATCAAGGGGATAAACATCGGAAACGAAGAAGTCAAATTATCCCTATTTGCAGATTATATGATAGTATACATAAGCGACCCCAAAAATTCCACGAGAGAACTCTTACAGCTGATAAACACCTTCAGCAAAGTGGCTGGATACAAAATTAACTAAAAAAAAAAAATCAGAAGCCTTCCTTTATACAACAAACATATGGGCTGAGAAAGAAAGAAGGGAAACAACCCCATTCACAATAGCCACAAACAACATAAAATACCTGGGGGTAACCCTAACCAAGCAAGTAAAGGACCTGTACAACAAGAACTTCAAGCCCTTGAAGAAAGAAAAGGAAGAGGCCTTTAGAGGATGGAAAGATCTCCCATGCTCATGGATAGGTAGGTTCAACATAATAAAAATGGCCATCCTACCAAAAGCAATACATAGATTCAATGCAATTCCTATCAAAATACCAACACAATTTTTTATAGACTTGGAAAGAGCTAGTCTCAATTTCATATGGAACAACAAAAAGCCCAGAATAGCTAAATCAATCCTGTACAATAAAAAAAAAAACATCTGGAGGTATCGCCATTCCAGATTTCAAGCTGTACTACAGATAATAGTTGTAAAAACAGCATGGTATTGGTATAGAAACAGACCAGTAGATCAATGGAATTGAATTGAAGATCCAGAAATAGACCCACACACTTATGGCCACCTAATTTTTGACAAAGAAGCCAAAACGGCACAATGGAAGAAGGACAGCATCTTCAACAAATGGTGCTGGTCCAACTGGATGTCCACTTGCAAAAGAATGAAGTTAGACCCATACTTATCACCTTGTACAAAACCTAGGTCCAAGTGGATCAAAGACCTTAACATAAGGCTGGTCACACTAAATCTACTAGAAGAAAATTTGGGAGAAACCCTCGAACTCATTGGCACAGGCGACAACTTCCTGAACAGAACACCAACAGCTCAGGACTTGAGATCAACAATCAATAAATGGGACCTCATGAAACTGAAAAGCTTCTGTAAGGCAAAGGACACTGTCATTCGAACAAAACGGCAGCCTATAGACTGGGAGAAAATCTTCACCAACCCCACATCTGACAGAGGGCTAATATCCAAAATCTACAAAGAACTCAAGAAATTAAATGCCAAGAAACCAAATAATCCAATTAAAAAATGGGGGACAGAGCTAAATAGAGAATTCACAAAGGAGGAATCCCTAATGGCTGAGAGACAGTTGAAGAAATGCTCAACATCCTTAATCATCAGAAAAATGCAACTCAAGTCGACTCTGACTCTGAAATTCCATCTCACACCTATCAGAATGGCTAAGATCAAAAGCTCAAATGACAGCACATGCTGGCCAGATTGTGGAGAAAGGGATACCCTGCTCCATTGCTGGTGGGAATGCAGGCTTGTGCAACCACTATGGAGGTCAGTCTGGCGATATCTTAGACAACTTGGAATAGCTCTGCCTCAGGACCCAGCCATACACTTCTGGGTATACACCCAATTGCCTCTTCACGGAATCATAAGAAAGTTTCCTCATCTATGTTTATAGCAGCTTTATTTGTAATAACTAGGAATTGGAAACAACCCAGATGTCCCTCAACCGAACAATGGGTTAAAAAACTGTGGTACATCTACACAATGGAATATTATTCAGCTATCAGGAACAATGAAATTATGCAATTTGCAGCCAAATGGATGGAACTAGAAAAGCTCATCCTGAGTGAGCTAACCCAGACTCAGAAGGACACATATGTCATCTATTCACTTATAGTAGGATTTTAGCTATATAGTAGAAGGTATGAATACTACAACTAACACACCAAAGGGAACTTGGACATAAACTTCTTATTTTTAATTTTTACTTTTTATTATTTTTTTATATATTAGTTATATTTTTTCTATTTTTCAGTCTTTTTTATCTATTGTATGCTTATTGATTTGTTTGTTTAGTAGTTCTCTCTCCCAGGCAACGAGACACTTTTCACTGATGGTACTGCTTCGTAGATCCCCAATGAATGAAGAGGCTCTTGGCCCTCATAAGACCTCTCAACTGAGATGAGGGACTGTTATATAAGGATACCCCAACCCAGAGAAATGGGATGGAAGGGTTAGGAGGTAAAGAAAAAAAATGAAATGTACTGTTTCGGCCTTTTACTACTAACTGTCATAAAGTGCTTAGGATAATTAAGAAATGCAAACTAATAGTTATGCAAGCAAGTCATTCTGTTAGGTACTATGACAGCCTTTTATAGTTATTTTCTAAGCTAATCAGAAATAAAGCTGCCAGAAGACAAGAAACATCTGCTTACCCTAATATAAGAGATAGATAGGGCCTCTTCAAAAACCTCAAGACATCTGCAGAATATGGCATTCAAAGATGTTTTCGTAACTTTAGATTTTTTATATCAAGACATATCATCTCCTGACAGCACCCCCTATTCTCCTCCAAGTAGAAGATGAGCATCGAAGAATCTCTAGTGGGAGATGATTGAATTCGTCACAAGCCTATCTCTTGGTAGGAAAAGCCCCTTGCTCCAACTGTAGACAGAATGCTGTCCAAAAAGGACAAAACCTGGAAGCAGGTAAGTCGACAGCCTAGCTCTGCCAAGACAGGGTAGGTAAGTCCTTCATAACCCGTGCTCTACAATCAATGTCTGTCAGAGAAGCAGGGCCAAATGACTGAGGAGCGATGCTGTAATGTATGGAGAGAAAATGGGAACTGTCCAGGCAGCCACTGGTATGTCATTTCTTAGTTTGGGAAGCTGCAGGCCCTGTACTTCCTACAAAATCAGATATATTTATCCCTCTCAGGTCTCTGAGGTGATTGAAGAACAGATAGAGTCTCATAATTAAATTTTGAGTTGTTTATGAGTCAAGAGAGTGTTATACATCTAAGAAGATACTTTTTAAATTGTGTTGCAATTAGTATGAATGTTGAGTCAGATATAGAACTTTAAACTCATGGAGATGGTTAGATAGTAGAATGTTAAAGTCAGGTACCAAATACATATGGACTGGTCATTGGGAATATACATTAAGCCATATAACCCTCATAACTGTGGCCTAATTACCTCTGTTGTACTATATTGTATTTATTATTATAAGAGAAAGAGCCATTTGTTGGACTGAAAGGGGAAACTGCAGGGGGAAATAAGTTATACCTTAAACTTAAAAGAAAAAAAAAGGGAAGAGGATGGGGCGGTTGAGGGTGGGAGGGTGGGACTGGAGGGGGAATAGAGAGGGGACTGCGATTGAGATGTAACTTGAAGAAATAAAAAATAAAGGAAAAAAAAGGAATTAGGACGACACCTAATAAAAAAGTCTGGCATCCCTCTGCACCACTCAAAAATCTCTCTCTCTCTCTCTCTCTCTCTCTCTCTCTTTCTCTCTCGCTCTCTCTCTCTGTCTGTCTCATGCACACACACACACACACACACACACACACACACAAACACATACACACCACACTTCTCAAAAATATTCCATACAACATTGAAAATACTCCATATCCACTGACCTTACTGGAGTCCTGCAGCATCTGGTTCACTTTAAAAATAGACTAATAATTTAATTTTGTTATATAACATATGAGAAGTAACAAGAAAAGGCTAAAATTATAAGTTTAAAGTAAATCAGTACTTGTATTGTTATTTGTATATGTATATAAATCTTTGAAAAAGTCTGTGAAATGAAAATACTTTCTCTGTAAAGGCAATTACACATACACTTAATATTTGGAATAGTTCAGCTGTACAAAATACACCTTCTTGAAGGTAAATAGAATTTTTAAAGTAGCTCACTTACTGTTCAGCTATACACACAAATGGGAATGGAAATCACATACTACTATTTTTAATACTATCATAGCACAAACATGATCAATATTTAAAGTAGGCAAACCTTGTCTGAACATTATTCACTTCATTTCTCACAAATACATATTTTATAATACGAAAATAATATGCAATTTTTGATAAATTATACAAATGTGTGCCTTTTCCTTATGGAACTCAGGGTTATGCTGACAATTTCAACAAAAGCTTTATAGAATCAACTTCCTGTTGCATTCTTTTAAATATTCTCTGTTTCAGATGTGTTTGCCACTTGATTGGAATTTGCATAAAGAAAATAAAAGTTTTCCACTTTAAAGAAAATATTTATTTATTACTTCAGGTTACATTTTCATCATAGTGTCCCTTTCCACTCCTCCCAGTCCCGCCCTCCCACCCTCTACCCCCTATCCCTTCCATCCCACTCCTCCGGAGTGGAGTGTCCCTTCATAACAGTCCCCCACCCAAGTTCAGCAGTCATATGAGGGCCAAGAGCCTCCTCATACACTGGAGGCCTACAAGGCAGCACCACTTGGGCAAAGTGTCTCACTGACAGGAAACAAAGTCTATGTCCCTGTTCCAAATTGAATGAACTCTGTAGAGTCTATTTTTAACATGTGTTTATTTTTAAGATACAAGTTTTGCATGGCTGTATCTTTTTTATTGTTATCTCAACAATAATAAGCCAACCTTTCATGCAATCAATGATTTTTTTTTTTTTTTTTTTTTGGTTTTTCGAGACAGGGTTTCTCTGAATATCTCTGGCTGTCCTGGACTCGCTTTGTAGACCAGGCTGGCCTCGAACTCACAGAGATCCGCCTGCCTCTGCCTCCCAAGTGCTGGGATTAAAGGCGTGTGCCACCACCGCCCGGCAATCAATGATTTTTTTAAAGAATTTTTTTTCACATAGATAGATGATTTATTCTTCATGATTGCCTGATACAAATAGGCTAAAAATGATGTGTGTAACTTTTTTTTTTTTTGGAAGTTGCCTTTTTTTTAATTTTTTTAATAATTTATTTTTTATTTCTTCAAGTTACATCTCAATCACAATCCCCTCCCTACTCCCCCCTCCAGTCCCACCCTTCCACCCTCCTCCCCCTCAGCCCCACCATCTTCTTCCCTTCTTTTTTTTTTTTTTTTTTTTAGTTTAAGGTATTTATTTTTCCCCCCAACAGCTCTCCCTTTCAGCCCAAATAATGGTTCTTTTTCTTATAACTATAAATACAATACAAAACAACAGAAATAAATAGGCCACGATTATAAGAGTTATATGGCTTAGCATACATTCCCAATGTCCAGTCCATATGTATTTGGCACCTGACTTTAACATTCTACTATCTAACCATCTCCATGAGTTTAAAGTTCTATATCTAACTCAGCTTTCATACTAACTTGCCTCATAATTTTAAAAATATCTTCTTAGATCCAGAACACCCTCTTGATTCCTAAACAACTCAAAAAAGAATTTTTTTTTAAGAATGTAAGTGAAGGTGCTTGTCTGTAGTACCAGATATTTCAGGAGGTTGAGAGGGAGCAGTTTTCATGGTAAATCAGACAGTATATCAAATAACAAGAAATAAGTGTGCATAGATACATATGAATACATATAAATACGAGTTCTCAAAGAAATATGTGGTGTACTACAAGTACTTTTCCTCGCTCTAAATATGTTGGATGATATAGTTGAGGATTAATCAGGTTATCCTTTAATGTCAAATATCATTTTATTAAGTGACATGTCTTTCATCATGTTATTATTAGGTAAAGCTCTGCTTAGCAAATTTCTCTCTCTCTCTCTCTCTCTCTCTCTCTCTCTCTCTCTTTCCCTCCCTTCCTCCCTTCATTCCTTCCTTTCCTTCCCATCCCTACCACCCTCTCTCTCTTTCTTTCTTTTTTAACCAATAACATAAACCACATATAAACCCATCAGTGCACCTGACATTCTGTCAACTCTACCTGATTCACATGCATGCACATACAAGCACACATATACAAACCACCACCACCACCACCATACAGAGAGAGAGAGAGAGAGACAAAAAAGAGAATAATGATCACAACAACAACAATAATAAAAATTTAAAATTAGACTGCCCATCTCTATACTGGCAAGGCTTTGACCACATCTGAAATCATGTCTCTATGGATGCCTTCCATTATATTTCACTCATACATTGAGATCATATTGCAATACCATATTGCATGTCATCCAGCATTTCTGTAAGTATTTCTAAGTGCCTATTATGGATTTATGAGCTTATCTTCTTGATCAATGGCAAAACAAAAATACTCTGCATAGGGCACTTTGCCTGATATTTGCTCTATATCACCTACTCCACCTGCATATTATAACTTCAGTTACATGCCATTTTCTTGAGGGCGAGGACTCTATTTTGTTCACAACCATATTACAGCATTTGAAAGAACTTGATCTATTCAAGAAAGCAAAAAATGTTGGATAGTCAGATGAATGACTATGGAATCTAATATTCTATTATTCTATCTAAAATTCCCCTTCACCTATAATTCAAACAGTATTTTCCATGCTCACTATTGTTCTTAGAAATAATCAAATCCCGATGATAGTGAACATCAAATAGTTAGTCAGGGACAGAAAAGAAACTTTTTATTAAGACTACTTTCTAATAGTTCAGTATCATGTTCCTATGAAAGTATTCACAAAAAGGTCCAGTTATATGGCAAGAAATCCCAAGACCAGTGCTCTTTAGTCAACAAGAAAACTAAACCCTTAATGTGGTAGGTGGGCTTAAGAACACTTAGCTATTCAGCATCGTAACTTCTATTCTGAGTCTTGTCTGAAGAAAGTTAAATATGGCTGGTTAGAAGACAAGAGTTTTAATTTGGTATTTGAGGTATTTTAACAAAAGCATGTGCCATATAATACATTATTATTACATGCTAAATATAATGTTTAATATTTTAATTATAATTTTCAGTTATATTTCAATATCCCCATCTTTTAAAGTCATTTCATGGAGTGCATTCTAGTAAAAATCTTTTTTAATAGAAATAATCAACTTAAAATTCAAGCATTTTATGAATTCAGATTTCAAAAATCAGGTTCCCTTAAATGCATTCAAACCCATACTTAATAATTGCAGACTAGTTTAATATCAAAGGATTAATATATTAAACTATTATAAGAATTATATAGATAATAGCATCTTTAAAGTGTATAATTCACAAAGCAGTTTTAGTCAGATTAACCTCTTTGATTATGAATTATCTAAGAGATGGTTCAAAAAACCAACATGATTAAATTAATTGCCTGGAATTCTTGAGTACCATGTAAAAGAACCTCAAAGAGATATTTAAATTTTTTTCATGACTTAGAAATTAGATGTTAAAATTGTTCATAAATGCTAGATAGTTATACTTTAGATCCTTAAGACTCATGAGAAAAGATTAGAGGGAATGTGATAAATAGAAACAGACTGGAGACATTTTTTTTTTACATCCATAAAAATTTACAATAAACCCAAATATCTTCACCTGACTACTACAGTCCTTCAAATCTGGCTTAAATAAATATTAATTTGATTTAAGAAAGTTAACTAGAGCTTCTGCAATGAGTTTTTTTTTTTCTGTTGCAGAAGGTTGCAAGAGTGGACGGTGTGTATGAGGGGAACTGAAAGATGAGTGTATGATGTGAAATTCACACACACACACACACACACACACACACACACACAAAGCTACTAAAATATTTTTAAAAGTTAACTAGAAATAAATAAGGAATCAAAAAGATGTATGAAACAGTTTACACTAAAATAGTTGGGGTGATTTTTCAAAGCATTCTGCCAGATACTTGTCAACGATTATTCAATATTGGGGTTATGTTTTCAGATTGAATTCTCAAACATTATGCTCCATCCATGTCTGCATACATGCGCCTGTGTATTGGACAATCGCGTTAAATATCACCCTTTCTGCACTACTGTTCAAAAAAAATTCTATTGGATCAAATGTCATTGGCATAGTGTTGAAGATTTTCCATAAACTGTGATCCTGCTCTAACATCCACTGAATCTTAAATCAAAAAAAGTTTTCTTCTAAAATCAATTTCCAAAATATTCAAAAGATGTTCTAATTGCTTACTGTCCTTGAACTCAATCACAAGCATTCCTTTATCTTACTAAAAATCACTCAATTGTTCTTATTCTGAAATGACTTATCTGAATTAGAATTTTTTTATTATTTTCAGTTCTAAAGACTCATTTCTTTCAGGAAAGGTCTACTCAATTTAAATTTCTTTATTTTGTCTTTTAGCTTTTTAGTATGTGTATTTGGATTCTTTCTGAAGTGAAGAACTAATTACAGAGAATTAAATGTAATTTCTATCACTTTTGATTTGATAGACCACATAAAGTTTCTCTTTAGCTTTCTCTTATCTTTAGAAATCAAATACATACATGCTCATACACACTCAGACATGTTTACACACACACACACAAAGCATAGATTTAAAGGCTGAATAAATGGCTTATTGATGAAATATTTTATTGACATGCAAAACACTAGACAAGTATCATGTAAAATGACTCCAGTACTTGGTAGAAAAAGAGCTTAGCATACACCTTACTGTGAGTAATGATATTTGGGAAAGACAAAAGTCACAATTAAACAGAGTAGGAGAAAAATAAATGAAGTAAAACAATGACCCTAATTTTGATATATCTGAAATCCACAGTATTTTTTAACTTTAGTTTCTAGCTTCATATATATCCTTAATTTTATTTATTTAATAGTTGATAGATACCTCATATTCATAAACCAAACTATTCAAATGAAAAAAAAATGGTTTATATTGCTTTAGGGTGCTTAGTCTTCAGGTTTGTATAAATGTGGAAGTTTGGCTCTTTAAAAGCAGATTACCTTAACATAAGGCCAGTCACACTAAATCTACCAGAAGAAAAAGTGGGAAAAACCCTCGAACTCATTGGCACAGGTGACAACTTCCTGAACAGAACACCAACAGCTCAGGACCTGAGATCAACAATCAATAAATGGGACCTCATGAAACTGAAAAGCTTCTGTAAAGCAAAAGACACTGTCATTCAAACAAAATGGCAGCCTACAGACTGGGAGAAAATTTTCACAAACCCCACATCTGACAGAGGGCTAATATCCACAATCTACAAAGAACTCAAGAAATTAAATGCCAAGAAACAAAATAATCCAATCAAAAAATGGGGGATGGAGTTAAATAGGGAATTCACAAAGGAGGAATCCCTAATGGCTGAGAGACACCTGAAGAAATGCTCAACATTCTTAATCATCAGAAAAATGCAACTCAAACCAACTCTGAGATTCCATCTCACACCTGTCAGAATGGCTAAGATCAAAAGCTCAAATGACAGCACATGCTGGCGAGGGTGTGGAGAAAGGGGAACCCTACTCCATTGCTGGTGGTAGTGCAGGCTTGTGCAACCACTATGGAGGTCAGTCTGGCGATATCTTAGAAAACTTGGAATAGCTTTGCCTCAGGACTTAGCCATACCACTTCTGGGTATACACCCAAATGCCTCTTCATGGAATCATAAGGAAGTTTCCTCATCTATGTTCATAGCAGCCTTATTTATAGTAGCTAGAAACTGGAAACAACCCAGATGTCCCTCAATCGAAGAATGGGTTAAAAAACTATGGTACATCTACACAATGGAATATTATTCAGCTATCAGGAACAATGAAATCATGCAATTTGCAGCCAGATGGATGGAACTAGAAAAGCTCATCCTGAGTGAGCTAACCCGGACTCAGAAGATTGCATATGGCATCTATTCACTTAGAGTAGGATTTTAGCTATATAGTAGGGGATATCGATACTACAACCAACACACCGAAGGGAACATGGACATAGACTTTTTATTTTTATTTTTTTTTATTTTTATTTGTTTATTTTTTATTCTTTTTTATCTGTTTGTCTGCTTATTTATTTGTTTTTTAGTTCTCTCTTTCAGGCAATGAAACACTTTTCACTTGTGGTACTGCCTCGTAGACCCTCATATGACCTCTGAACTGGGGTGAGGGACTGTTACATAGGGACACTCCACTCCAGAGAAATGGGATGGAAGGGTTAGGGGGTAAAGTAACAAAAGATGAAATGTAAAGTTTTGGCCTTTTTCTACTAATTGTCATAAACTGTTTAGGATAACTAAGAAATGCAAACTAATAGTCATGCAAGCCTGTCATTGTGTTAGGTACTATGACAGTCTATTATAGTCATTTTCTAAGCTAATCAGAAATCAAATTGCTTAGAGACAAGCAACATCTGCTTATCCTAATATAAGAGATAGATAGGGCCTCTTCAAAAACCTCAAGAGATCTGCAGAATATGGCATTCAAAGATGTTTTCTTAATTTTAGATTTTTTTGATATTGAGACATGTCATCTCCTGACAGCAACCCCTGTCTACTCCAAGTAGAAGATGAGCATCGAAGAATCTCCAGTGGGAGATGACTGAATTAGTGGCAAGCCTATCTCTTGGCAGGAAAAACCCCTTGCTCCAACTGTAGACAGGATGCTGTCCAAAAAGGACAAAACTTGGAAGCAGGTAAGTCAGCAGCCTACCTCTGCCAAGACAGGGTATGCAAGTCCTTCATAACCCTGCTCTACAATCAATGTTTGTCACAGAAACAGGGCCAAACGACTGAAGATCGATGCTGCAGTGTATGGAGAGAAAATGGGAACTGTCCAGGCAGCCACTGGTATGTCATTTCTTAGTTTTGGAAGCTGCAGGTCCTGCACTTCCTATATAATCAGATATATTTATCCCTCTCAGGTTTCTGAGGTGGTTGAAGAATAGATAGCTAGAGTCTCATAATTAAATTTTGAGTTGTTTAGGAATCAAGAGAGTGTTATGGATCTATGAAGATGTTTTTAAAATTGTGATGCAAGTTAGTATGAAAGCTGAGTTAGATATAGAACTTTAAACTCATGGAGATGGTTAGATAGTAGAATGTTAAAGTCAGGTGCCAAATACATATGGACTGGACATTGGGAATGTATGCTAAGCCATATAACTCTCATAAGTGTGGCCTAATTACCTCTGTTGTTTTATATTGTATTTATTATTATAAGAGAAAGAGCCATTTGTTGGACTGAAAGGGGGAGCTGTTGGGGGAAAAAAGATATATCTTAAACTTAAAAAAAAAAGGAAGTGGTTGGGTGGGTTGCGGCAGAAGAGAGTGTGAGGGTGGACTGGAGGGAGGAGTAGGGAGGAGATTGAGATGAAGATGTAAGTAAAGAAATAAAAAGTAAAGTTAAAAAAACCTGTATGATGAAAGTATAAAGGCCAATTTTTAAATAAAAGTACATTTTATAGAATTACAAAAAAAAGCAGATTACAAAATTATGAAAGTTTTCTAAGTAAAATAAAAATGCAAACACACTTTTACACTGTCTGAGTACATTGAGTGTAAAAATAAAATGTAGCAAGAATAAAACTATCCATTGAAGTATCTATTGAATTTAGACAGTTTTCAAAATTTTAGATGCTTTTCTAAAGTACAGTCTCTTGACTGAATATTTGGATGACTTTTGTTCCCAGGCATTGCTTGCCGACTATTCATTCCTTAGATATGAGAACCTATGCTTACGTCATGTTTATTCCATAGTATTCCTCAGAGAATAGTATTTTGGTAACAATTGTCATCAATTTCACAGTTGTCTGGCACAAAGTTATTTATATCCCAGTACCAACCCATTTTATAGGTCATTCTAGAATTGCTCTAGAAAAGCTAAAGGTGGGTATTTCAAAATGATAATTAAAGCTTTCCTATATGTGACTTCCATGGTTTCCTTCAATAACATAAATCAGAATAAAACAGACCAATTAAAAAAAAAAAGAATGAGAAAGAAATGGTTCACCCCAGGTAGCTATACTCTGTCTACCCTACAAGATACATTAGCTTGCTGCCTGATGTATCTGACACCTAAAGTCATCAGCCACATTAACAACTTAGGCTTTGCCCACCCTACATGATGTAAGTCACTTGCAGACAATAAGGAGGAGTCATGGGCAACATTTGCTGTGCTATCTAAATGTAAGAATTCTTATAAGCCCATTTTGGAACTTTGCAATTTAATTTTATTCTTCACACTCATTATTCAATACTGTTTTTTCTTCTCACCACTGCTTTGGAAAATCCTAGACTCAGTGAACTTGTTCTCGGTCTACATTTCATTCTCACCTCACCCCAAGTCCCATGACAGGAGGTGTGCTGCCCACACTGGTGTGTCCTAACTACAGTGCCTGAATTTTCTTGCTTTTTTCATAACTGAGGCTCGAGGGGGTACTTACAGTTTTGTGTAGTTTCAGATAGTCCTTTCATCTTGGTGATACTACTGTGGCCAATATTTTTTGCTTTAAACCTAAGAATTTATCTAAGGTAAGAATTAATTATTCAATGTTCCAATAAGTTCCAGTTAGATTTTGTTCAGACCGAGTTCCTTAAGAACATTAACTGCCACCATAAATGCTGTCCTGAATGATCATAAACTTAAAAACTGCCTGGCTGGTTATCATTCTGGTCTCTGTCTTCTGTTTATGTCATCATGTTTTCAACCTTAACTTTAAAGAGATAGTCAAAAACGTGAGGGCCAAACACTGTTGAAGAAACAAGGCAGGAAGCATATGGTACAAAGCTAGTAGAAAAGCAATTGTTAGCTAAGTAAGTATCTTTTGTTTGAAAATATGTACCAGCCCTTCTCCTTATTTGAAAAGTCAGCACACTTGATTGCCAAGTGTCGCCTGGGGACAGTAAGTTGCATAAAGCACTGTGTTGGCTCCAAAGCCCTGGAATCCTATAGAAACGCCAACAATGCTTAAACTATTGGAGCTACACTGTTATCTCTGAACTGCGAGGGAGCTTTCTGCAGAGAGGCTCCTAACTACTACTGGCATTTATTCTATTTAATGGTTTTTTTTTTAAATTAACAGTGGACAAACCCCAATTCAGTGTGTGCAGCAGTCTGTGCATACCTTCCAGCTTATTTTCTCAGTAGATTTTCAAATGCAGGATTTGACTGGGCCCCATTTTTTTGTGCCCATTTCTGTTGTCCATCAAAACATATGGAACTATCTATTTAAGATACTATTGGTTAAAATGGGATAAATCTGTCCCAGAGATAAGAACAAGGGTTATCTAGGTTTGGAAATATTGATACAGAAAAAGTCTATTGCTATTGCTGGTGTATTTTCAAAGAAGAATTATAGTATAATTCTGAAATGATTAAATGACTCAATAATACAACATGAGTATATTTAACTCAGGGAAACATAAAGGTTGTTAAGTAAAGTCGGGTCACACCAATTCAAAACACTATCTTCACAATCACATACAGAGTCCCTAAGTAGCACACAGTAACATGCTGTCCACTGGAGATTTTTATATTCTAAAGCACATATGATAAAGGCCAAAATTGTAACAGAGATAAAATGAAATATCCCAAACTACTCTCTATCATGGTAGATAACCATAAAAATTTCTTTGTGAACGTCTGAGAAAGGAACAGATTCTCAAGCAGAATTAAACGAATGCAGGGTGGACACACTGGAAATCTCCCTCAGGATGTGAGGCTTCTCAAAATAAAAGCAATTCCACTAAAAAAAAAAAAAAATGTTAGTTTGCAAAGGACCACAGAGTTTTGCTTTGTTACTCTGGTCTTTCTGAGCCCACAGATTACCCTGGAAGGAGAAGCTAACTTTTTATCTATGGTAACAAAAAGTTTCTTCTTCATATTTCCAATTTTAAGGAGGCAGATGACTTGGTCTTCTATGACTTTCTTATGATTTATAGTTTCCCCCATTTTCACTTCTAAAGTATGCCAAATAGCTCTTAAAATACCCCAAATCTACATTGATTCATACTTTTACTGAGTTACGTGTTGCTTAATTATTTTATAAATTTTTTGGTAAAACTACAAATTTTTTTTCTATTTTTAATAAAATTAAAACATTTTTAATGAGTAGTGCATGGTAGTGAACTCAGTTTCTATTTTCTTACTCCATACATTGCCACAGGGCAGCATACTTTTGACTCGTGGATACTAAAAGTAATACTGGCAAGATAGTATTGGTTGTAAGACTATAACTATGTAAGTAGCAATGTGGGCAATGAACAGCACTTCCCTTTCTCTTGGAGTGACTAAGTTATAATTAGATTCAAGAAAGAATATCTACAAAGAAGAGTATATATACACATATGTATTATATTATTAATATATGTCATAAACATGTATATGAAATATATATATAATATATATTAATTATATATATATGTATATGGAGAGAGAGAGAGAAAGAGAATAGCTATGACCCAACCTAACCCTTAAGTTTCTCTGAGTCAATAATACATATAAAATGATCAAAATGGAATAATGCAGTTATTTTTTAATTAACTTACAATTTGAAGCAAAGAGTAGCAAGTGTGCCAAATAATAATATTTTCCTTATTATAATAGAAAGGAAATGTAAAAGGTAAAATACTCTAGTCTCCTTGCAAAGAATTGGAGATGAAGCACAGGATAGGAGGGGTGGAATGCAGATAATACAAAAATTTGACAAGAGTAAAACTGTAACAATTTATGTTTGATTTTTTATTTTATAAGTTCACATGAATGATATGGCAACAGACATTTTATCATAAATTACTTTTCATGTCATATCTGTCTATAAATATCTAATTGCCACATGGATTATCATATTTAAATTGAACATACATTGACAAAATTTTAAGCCATCATCCTCATTATGTGAGTTCTTTTTACGAAAAACCAATGTATTGGGTTTTATAAATCCATAAAATAAAATGGTTCATAAAATGTTAAGAGGTATTATAGGTTTTACATGAAAATAAACAACATAAATTCTGATAATCTAGAAACAAAGGCTACAGTAGCAAAAACGAGAGAGAGAGAGAATCTAGTCAGCTTATAGGAATGTAAAAATTCAGATAACATCACTTCAGTCCATAAAATTGAGAGAGGTTAAGCATGCCCTTCTTAGTGTGTAACAATGGCTAGTTGCTCATGTCTTCAACATGCAAACAGCATATCATCACGTTATCTGTGGTCCTCTATTAAATCATTCATATATCCCTCTTCCTTCACCCTCAAGATGACTTTATTAGTTCTTTGTTTTACTTTTCACTTAGTAAGCATTTATTCTAGAATGCATCATTCTTGGTCATTAAGATTTCACTATTTTATAGAAGAGACGGACATGCAAACAAAAACATTTAGACATAATGAGTCAGGTGTTCGCTACAACACAAATACCAGAGAAATCAAGAAGACAGAAGTTCAAACAAGGAACCCCTTCAAGGCAGGGACTGAGTGTGTCTTGATTGGTGATGCTTAACTGCAGTGGTAAAAAGGAATATGTGGCAGGCAGCACATATTCGTTTATCTTAAATTACCCACATTACCCTGGAA
>CAJQZJ010014103.1:207308-250499 GCA_907164525.1 Lophiomys imhausi | reverse complement strand
TGTGTGTGTGTGTGTGTGTGTGTGTGTGTGTGTGTGTGTGTGTGTGTTGCTTTTTATTTTGTGGTATGTTCTCTCATGTGAAATAATTCAATAATAAAAACATATCTAAATAGATTTCTAGAAGCATGACTGGCTTAAATTTCTGTCTCACAGTGTTGGCTCTATTGGGAGTTTAAAGACTGATGTGGTGAAACATCACAAAGTTTGATATAGGGTAGTTACCTTTGAGTGGCATTTAATGCACATTTACTCATGGCAAACAGTCCCTCCTACAGTACCTGTTTCATACTGGTCTATGACAGTGAAGGTCAGTGAATCTAATTTGACAATAATGAGCTTGTAGTGCAATGTGTTATAATATTGATGCCTCACTTCTTTTTCAGAAAGGTACCAGCCAAATCAAAAAGGCTGTTCAATGACACCAGGGAATTCCCAGAAGAGCTCAGCAGAATCGAAGAACAGGATTCTCTTATTTTTCTTTCCCAACAATAGAGACAGCAGAGGTTACGAACATGTTCAATATGCATTAATAAATTCCAGGCTGATAGCTCCGCTGCAATTAATAACAATTATATCTGCAGCATTATGATCCAAGTCAGCTCTGTGAGCATGAAGGGGAAAGCTGACACGTGTGCCTCTTTGTGGACAGAGATTTTCAGCAAAGTTAATGGAAATTCAGCGGATGAATGGTGCTGCAATTCAAATGTACTGTAAAATTACTGAAATGATTTCAATGTCACATAACTTCACACTGCATCATATTTATGATTATTACCCCATGCTATGCCTTGGTAATATTTTGTCAAACATCTAAAAATTTGTCTCAAAAAACATTGTATCTTCAGAGAAGAATGTTGATGCAACAAATATTTCATGAGTTCTATAGCAATTATTCCATGTAATACATTTAATCCCCATTTAAAACATCTGTAATATATACATATAATTATATTTAATACTATAGTAGTACTTGCTCCTATATTAATAGAAAAGATACAGAAGTTGGAATGATCACATGAAGATATTGGCCCCCAAGAGCCCATCATATTCAACCATCTTTATGAATCTTGTTCTATATCTGAGGCTTTATTTCTCCAAAGAAGATTCTAGAACAAGATTTATAAGAACCACATAGGATTGATATTAAAATATGTATTCCTGGCCCCCTGTCTCAGAATTTCTGAGTCAGTATCTTCTAGGACAGTGTCTATAGATCCACATTTAATAAGCCCTCCAGATATTTTTTTCACACTAAAACTTGAGATGCCTTGTTCTACACCAGTGCTTCTTAAGTTGAAAAACATAGAACTCAGGAATCTGTGAACTATGGATGGGGGTAAATATGTATCTTTCCTAAACTCCAATTAAAATATATCATTATCTTCAATTAAGAGCATATTTAAAAATCATCACAGCTTTAGCATATCTATGCGTCGATCACAACTAAAACTGGGAGATATTCTCTTATTATATTACATTTATAGGTCTGAAAATATTATTAAAGTTGGCCTTTAATTTGAAATGGTAGGTTATTAAACTCCCTGCTACAGTTCTTAATTTAATGAATTAGAAAATGATCATATATATTGTAACAACAGAAAAAAAAATATTTTGACAGATGTATTTCAACATAATTGTATTCAATTCAAAAAAATCAGAAGACCTTTCTAGTTGTATGCATTCTATTTAATGTATTTTAAAATATGCTTCTGATGAAGCCTACAAGCTTCACTGGATTACCATAAGAGTCAGCTAGGGACACACACACACACACACACACACACACACACACACGAGTCAATAACCCTTATTCTAGAGCCCCTGAGATGACTCAGTTGGTGAAAACACATTTCTAGGAAGCCTATTGACCTAAATTCTGTCCTCAGATGCACAATGGAAGAACATAGGTAACTTCCAATAACCTTGCTCTGACTACCATAGACATGCCGTGGCGTGTTTGCTCCTGAGGTTTTAAAGACACCTCTTATCCTTTTCCTCCTGCTTCTGTATTCATGCAAAAGGAGAAACGAAAGGATGGAAAGAGCTAGATACAAATTGTGCCTAGGAATCCAACAAACACACGTGGTATTTCTCTTGAATGCACATGGACATGAGGGTAGAAAGGAAACTGATTTTAAAATGTAGATGTGCTGGAGAGAGAAGAAAAATTATGTAAGAGATGGAGAGAAACACCTGCCAGTCACGAATGGCTTATTGGTCTAGTTCGTCAGCAGGGGAGCTGAATTTGATCAGCTCTGCTCTAATGAGTGTCACTGCAGTCAAGTGTAATTTCTGTGTAAATAGAAGTGGTGGATAGGAAAATAATTGAGCCCATCCCTCCAAATTGTCTCAGTCAGCACGGACATCAGAATGTGTCAGCCCGAGGCTGGTGTACACATAGCCAACCAAGCCTATAATTGTGTTCAGTATTCAAATATTTCAGACTACAGAATATTATTCTCAACACCAGACCGGAGGAAAAAGATCAATGTTGACTGTGTAGCTTATCTAATTGTGAAAACAGAATTTGTATATTTGCCATTGTCTTTTTTTGATGAAACTGAGCAAGAACAAGTGTTTCGTTAATGGGTGTTTTCCTCACTATAACTGCTTGTATTTAATTGGGTACCTTAACCCATCCCTGCTCAAGAAGATCCACAGGCTTCTATTCTATCCATTGTCAAATAGATCACTAAATCTTATGCCCCCATCTCCCCAGTGTGGGAAATAATCCACTTCCTTTAGGCCCATTGCTACCATTCTGATACATTGCAGCTAGTATTACAGGAATGTATTCCTAATAGGGCTCCTGGGATTTAATCCTGCATTTTCCTATCTATTTAACAGAATAAAAATTTTAAACATAAGTATGGGTGCCATTCTCTGACCAAAGGGTCAGAGAATGTAAAGGTAAGAAAAAAAAAATCTCTCGAATCCTAATAGTCTCAGCTTAAATGCCATAGTTGTCCGCCATGATCTGACTTAAATGCCTAGCTGTAGTGTTTCCACTTCATACCATAGATTTCATATCTGTTACCTTTTTCCTGGCTTTCTGGGACTTAAACTAGACCAATCTGATTATGTCACCATGTTGCTTCTACACCTGGTATGCTCCTCCAAACTATAGGACAGAGGCTTATTCCATGAAATGGAGTATTTATTGTGCTCTGAGAATTAGTAGTTAATGACTGGGTGAAATCACTGTGTTTTGTATTTGTCTCATTAACTACTCTTAACAAATGCTCAACCAGACAATATTTCCTCTTGATGAAAGACAATAAAGTAGCCACGATTAAATAAACTACCCAAGGTTACACAGGCAGCAAATAACAATAAGAAAATGGATGGTGACTAGTTTGATTCCAGAGCAAGCACATCGAATCTTACTGGTATGCAAACCATGAAACATTTAATCAACACAATGCCTTTGAGAGCTGTAAAAAAAAAATGCATGCATTGTAGTCTTTGCAAAATCCCATTCTCTTCTTCCCAACCCCAAACACCACCACTGGCTCAAGTTCTACATCCAAAACTCATCCTCAGAAGAGACTACTCTAAGTCAAAGAAAAATCAAACTCTTGGGCCTTCTTATACTTGTACAATATTATGAATTTATTTCATAAAATAATATTATCTGTCTCAACCCTCTGTGAGGGGGGGAGGGAATTCATTTGCTAACCTAGATACACAACAAGTTCTAGCTCAATAAATATTTGATAATGTTGAATGGTGTGTGAGTGGAGAGACATTAGCTTAGCCATTATGTAATGGGGAGAAAAAAGAAATGACTTCCATAAAACTAAGAATGTAAGAAAGGCATACAGAAGGCACACTACCCTGAGAAGAGTAAGCTGGGGTTAATATGGGAGTATAAAATAGATCAAGACACCATCCTTGTTTGATCCAATAACAGTATGAATAATATCGACTACCTAATGGGCCATTATCTGAACTGTGATGAAGAAAAAATATTTTAGGAAGCAGACAAGAAGACTGAATCTTAGAAAGTTTGCACTTGGCACAATTTGTTTTTTGTTTGTTTGTTTTGTTTTGTTTATTTTAAAAAAATGAAGTACATACTCTCTGGTAACTGTCTTAGATAAATGAGATCTGTTTGCAACCTTGTACATCCAGAGGCACATTCCACAACCCAGGCAGTGAGAAAACATTGTTACTAACTCCAGATACTATGCTTCTTTGCACAGTTCACCTGTTCCTAGGCCTTGCATTTCCCCCATGGGAATGAAGTGAGGAAATAAATGTCTACCTTGATAATCCCTTGCTCAGATATTGGCTTAAAACATATCTCCCCATGTTCTTAGAAATGTTTAGCTTTAGGAGGGAATAGTTCAGTTCTACATTCCAATTCTGCTGGACAGAGTACCCATCTTTGGATCGAAGGATGTGGTAGAAGTGATACTTGGTTACTTCTGAGATAATATTATTTTAAAAAGCTTGAAGAATCGGGCTCCCATCCTGAGTAACCTCTTCTCTCCCTCTTTCTTTCTACTCTAAAGGAAGCTAGCTACCAGTTCATAAAAACAGTCAGGTAGCTTTACAGATGTCCAAATAGTGAGAAAATTAGATCTCGGGCCAAGAGCCAACAAGAAGGTAAGGCCTATTAACAATGTGAGTGAGGATATAAGTGCATTTTCCAGCCTCCGTCAAGGCTTGACATGAGGGCAATCCAGCCAATGTGTTCACTGCAGAAACACAGGGCATCGGAACATAACTCTGCCAAACCACTGTCAGAATCTATCCCCCAAATCTGTGGGATAGTGCTTGCTATTTTAACACACTAAACCTCAGTAGAATTTTTATGCAAACTAGAAAATCCAGACCCACATGATATATATTTATAATTCTGTGGCATCGTAATTTTTCAGGTATTTCCCCGTTCTTGATGATGATACTTTCCTCTGTGACTAAGCTGGAAAATGAGCTCCTATTGTAGATGTACTCCTTAACTAAAATTACCAGCGTGAAAAACAGATTTTACATTTGTATAATGTGGAGTTATGCATGCACGCATTGCTTATACACTTAAAGGGATTAGAGTTAATATATTATCAATGAAGAATTACTCATCTAAATGAAAGTTAGAGTTGCATAATGTGGACCCCATGCTGTGGGATTTGCTGCTTTCCCTGGTTGTGAATGACAGGCTAGCCTCAATGACAAAAATGAATTGTTTCCTATCACTGCCATTGGTGCATTAATGAAAGTCTACACAATTAAAGAAAAGACTATACTATTTGAAGAAAGAAAAGCAACAGTTTAAGCAAGGAAATGAAGTTAAAATCATTTTTAATAACAATCATTTCCAACGTAGTAATTGCAGAAGTTGCTCTCAAATGCTGTGCCTGTCCATATCCAAAAATCTTCTATGGAGTCAAATTTTGCCCCTCAAGTTTTAATGGATGACTAATTGCTTTGTTTAAATTATTTTACTAAATGAAAAAAAATGCAAGTTTACAAAACAGGGAGAAAATGTTTTGACTCAGACTTCCCTTTACCCTAGTCTTCTTGAAGAAGAGACCATAGTGAAGTCGGCAGACGACAATCTACTCATTTCTCCTCTCAACTGTTAATCATCTCTAGCAAACTAGCCCAGTCAGCAGGTGAAGACTTCTAATTCAAAATGATACAGTAACTGTTAATATCCTGCCAAACATATGGAACCCTGTGAGAGCTTAGGGATCCTATTGTGCTCTAGGGCCTTGCATCACCGTTGTAAATGCTGAGAGGCACTCATTAAGAGAGAAGTAAATGTGCGTGCACGCACGCGCGCGCGCACGCGCACACACACGCGCGCACACACACACACACACACACACACACACACAAATACACACACACATTAAACATAGACCCACATTCACTCGGTGGCCCACTGAACCTCTCTTTTAATGACTTACTTCCTGGTAACGTCAGCAGACGTTATCCATTTAATCCTACATAGCTAAATACCACTTTCTTTAAGAAAGGAAAGGGAAAAAATTATTTATCTACAAAAAAAAAGTTTGAAGAATATAAGAATGTTAGCAAAAAATAAAACTTGTTATTTTCTTTTGGTAACCACATCCACATTTTTATTACATTGTACCAAGTAGTGGTTACATTTAGGCATTCTACATTTTCCTCTCAGGAAAAGAGGTGTGCCTGGTGCTGAGATCTGAATTCCAACCCTAGAAACGTGTGAGTGTAACTTCAGCATTCTTGCTTGTTAAGAAATATGGAGATGCTGGTCACAATCTCCATTACAGTTTCTCGCCTTTTCTTCTATGGAGACTTCCAGCTTCCTGATATCCAAAGACTTCTACTTAAGGACATCTATGAGACATCTGCAGAGGCTTAACCCCAGCCTGAGTAAACTGGAGAAGGAGAAATAGCTGATTTTGAAAGTAGCACTGCTGTGTGTGTGCATTTGAAAGCATATACTCAACAGTCATGCTGCAAATTTTTTGAGAGACACAGCAAATGCTAATGAAATGGAGCAAAATAAAATTAAAAGAGCAAATACAAGCATTATGGAAAAGTGCAGTAATATGTTTAACATCCCGTGAATATTCATGATTTGTAATATCCAGAAGTTTGTAATCCTGGAGTTTTAACATTTAAAGATTGAAAGCTATTCAAAATAGGAACGAAAATAACAATAACAACAACTCAAAACTCTTTAGTCTTTATCTGCTATGCAATTAAGATCAGATAAAGATATAGCTGCATATCCTTCATCATTTATCTTCATGTTTCATATTCACTATGTACAAAGAGTTTCTTGCCTTATTTCATTTATGGATACTATTACACATAGAGTTTTAACATTATCATAATTATTTTTACTAGAAATTATTGCCATATCCATCTGCCTATTCAATTATGTTTACCTATAGATAGAAATAACCACCTGATGAAATGATATTATCAGGAAAATCATCACTATTTCATAATGTCTCCCTTTCCCCTTAAGACTTAATGTTTATCCTAATGACAAAAATGTAGAAAACTCAGGTTGAGTAGTTAGCTCTGTCAGTAAAACACTAGCTATGCCATTATGAAGATCTAAATTAGATTCCTAGAATACACATAACAAACCTCGGCATTCAGCCACAAACCCACAAACTATGGACACTTGATTTTTTTAAAAACAAATAGTCCATAAATACATGCAGGGAAAAAGAAAAAGACAGCATCTTTAACAAACATTGCTGGTCAAGGGCTGACAGCTTATAGAAGAATATAAACAGATCCATACTTATGACTCTGCACAAAATTCATGACCAAGTGGATAAAAGACCTCAACATAAAACCAGATACACTGAACCTAAAAGAAAAGAAAGTGGGTACTAGTACTGAACTCATACACATAGGAAAGACTTTCTGAAGAGAACACCATTAGCTCAGGCAGTAAGGTCAACAGTAATAAATGTGACCTCATGAAACTGAGAAGCTTCTATAAGGCAAAGGACACTGTCATTCAGACAAAACAACAACCTACAGAAAGAGAACAGATTAATTATCAACTACACATCCTATAGAGGATTAACGTCCAAAACATATGAAGAACTAAACAAACTAGACATAAATTTAAAATAGGATATAGAACTAAACACAGAATTTTCAAAAGGAAACTCAAATGGCTTAGAAACACTTAAGAGAAATGTTTCCTCAACATCTTAGTTTTCAAGGAAACAAAAATCAAAATTACTTTCAGATATCATCTTGTCCTCTATCAGAATAACTTCCATCAACAAAACAACTAGCAGCTCATGCTTTTGAGGATGTGGAGTAAGAGGAACACTCATTGATTGCTAGCAGGAGTAAAAGCTTGTACACTCACTATGGAAATCAGTGTGGCACTTCCGGAGGAAGATGGGAATCATTCTTCCTCAGGATTCAGTCATACCACTTTGAGTATGTACTCCTACCAGAGAGACACTCCCTCAGCTATGTTCATTGCTTCTCTATTTATAACAGCCAGAAATTGGAACAGCCTAGATGTTATAAATTTAAACAATGGTGTCTTGTTTGAACTTTTGAAAAAGGAGTCATAAAATTCTCAGGTAAATGAACAGAACTGGAAGTGATCCTGAGTGAGGTCTCCCAGATCTGAAAAGACAAATATGGCAGCATTCAGTTATATGTGGATGTTAGCCATTAAGTAACTAATAACCATGCTACAGTCAGTAGAAACACAGAAGTTAGGGAAAGAGCAACGGATTGGGGTCATATAGATCTCCCTAGGAAAGTGAAATTAGAATATGTAGTTACGGATGGATGGGGGAAGAAGGAATAGGAGAGGGGATTGAAGAAAAGTCAATGGAAAGAATACATGGAGAGACAGCTAAATTGAAGGGCCATGTTGAGGGGAAGTATGAAAACCCAATTCCATAGAAGCTTGCTAAAATATATACAAATATGAAAGCAACCTAAATGAAATAGCCAAATAATGGTGAGACCAAGCCCTAGCCAGCCATCTCTTTTCATCAAACGAAGCTTCCACTATGAGGATCGGTTTATATCTAATTGAGTTTTGTCCAAAATGGTCCCAAGGGAACTCCCAAGCAACACAGTCCATTCCCATGCTGTAGGTTTTCTCCACAAACTGACAGCAAGCCTATTGCTTTAGAAACATCTATACAACTCAGTGAACACAAGAAGCAGAGCTGGTGCCTACAGAGAGCCTTCACCCCCACATGATAGTCTCTTTCTACAGGAAGGTACCAAAAGTAGATACCAGCCAAGCCACAAAATCCTATGTTCTACAATGGTATCCTGCCTGCAAGATACACTAATCTAATGGTGACACAAGCTTGTGAGAGTAACCAACCAATAACCTGATTTGACTCCATGAGATGGGATCCATATCCAACATTGCCTGTGACCAAAATACTGTTTATATATGTCCCAGGGACCTTGGCAAACCCAAATACTGTTTTTCTAAATATCAAAAACAAAACATAACAACAAAATGACTCCTAATGACTTTCTGCTATAGTCCTAGATCAGTGCCTTGCTCAGACATCATTATAGAAGCTCCTTCCTACCTCAAATGGGAACAAACACAAAGACCCACTGCCAGAGATTATTCAGAGAGAGACCTGGGAACACTTAGGCCTAAAAGGGATTTCTCCATCAAATCCCTCCCTTCGAGGATCAGGAATTCCCATGGAAGAAAAAGCAGAAAGAGAATAAGAACCAGAGGATGGAGGATACCAAGAAAACAAAGCCCTCTAAATTAATAGGATTGAATCACATATGAACTCACAGAGACTGAGGCAGCATGCACAGGACTTGCACGGGTCTGCACCAGATGGGATCCTCGAGTCAAAAGAAGTGGGCACATGCCCATATCCCTAATCCAGAAGCAATTTCCAATTGATAACCACTTTCAAATGAAAATTCAGTTTCCTCCAAGGAAATCTCATTAGAGAAATAAACTTTTTTTGTTGTTGTTTTGTTTTGTTTTTGTTTTTGAGACAGGGTTTCACTGTGCAGTCCTGGCTGCCGTGGACTTGCTTTATAGACCACACTGGCCTCAAACTCACAGCAATCCACCTGCCTCTGCCTCCTAGGTGCCAGGATTAAAGGTGTCTTCCACTACACCTGGTTAAAGGGAAACAAACTACTTAAGGGTAGGCTGCATGAACATCAGGAGATGGTTAACAGAAAGCAAACTCAATGACATCTTAGGAGGTTGCTTGTCTCATAACATCATGTTAGGGCTTTTTTTAAACAACTTTTTTATTATTTACTTATTTTACTTATATTTTCTTTTCTTCTCTCTTTTACCCTATAAGCTTTTGAGTTTATATTATGGCTTCCAGTTTAGTGTTATTATGGGATTCCTGAATATGAGAAAGAGTAGGTCTTTCTTTTTGTGCTTTTCTTGGGCTCTTTTCCTTCTGTATGTTTTGTTCAATTCTGGTGTGTTCGTTTTCATTTAATATTATTGTATATTTTATTATTTTTTAAAAATTTGTGTGATAAGAGTTTTGTTTTAAAAAAAAACAGTTATGAGAATGTGTTTTGTTTAATCCCAGGTGTGAGACTGCTTCAGTTAAGACCACAAATGTAAACTATTAATTGTGCCTTGTGAGCTAGAAGAAGCTTGGCTTAGCCAGCTGAGCAAGTTTAACTCTGAGGATGTGAGGGAGGGATGAAAAAACCAGAGCCCTGAGGAGAGGGGGGTACTACCAAGAAGAAAGAGAGGAGTGCTACAAAGAAAGTGCTGTTCTCCCTGCTGCTAGTTCTTTCTGCTGCTGTTTCCTGGTTTGCTGGACTTCTGGACATTGTGACTACTGAGATTGGTATTGCCTTTAAATAACCTGAGGACCATAATCAGCATGAAGTATTCTAAAAGATCTCAACGTCCCCTTTCCCCATTACCTTCTGACTTTCCCACCTAGTGTTGGGGGTGCTTGGAAGGAACAAAGGATTGGAAAGGAGGTAGAGATATTAAGAATAGTAAAATAAATTAGAATAAATAGTAAAACCAAAATAATATAAAAGCCACCATGTTACAAATGGTATGTGTGTATCGCTAAAAAGGGACAGATATAGAAGGATCTCCATGGCTCTCCAGCCAACCACCCTCATCTGTTCCAGTAGCATCAGCCCTGGAACCTTGTCTCAGAAAATAAGATGGCCAGCTCCTGAGAAAGAACACATCTACTTCATTCACAGATGAGAAACAGACCAGACACAGGTGTCCTATGGAAAGACATAGAGCCACTTGAGACAGGAACAACATTTCCTGAAATTCATATAAATGCATATTTACATGCATGTATATATATATATATATATATAAATTTATACATCCTCCATGAAAACCCACACAATACATTCATGTACTAAAAAACAAAATACAGGAGCATATTAGGAGCATATGGGCTCAGTCAGGATTTCTGCCTCCATGGTTTCATGCAGATAAATTCTACAGTTCTTGAAGAACCACCTTACTAATCTTTTTCATTAACTTCTTTGTAGATAAGAGAAAACGATGTACACATGAAAGAAAAGATAAGGAAAGAGTCTCATTAACAATCTGGCCCTAGTGGTCCGATGCATTGTGCTATATGGCCATAAATAATTCACTAATGGAAACTACATGAACAAAATCAACTTACATGTTAGCAGTGGTGAAAAGGTAAAACTTAGGAATAAAAATTGTTCTATGAATTCAGCCTAGTACCATTAACAATGGATATACAAACTATAAATTCCTCATGATTCCTTGCTTCAATTTTCTTCCATTTCATAAATTGCAATGCCAAATGTTAAAATACAGATCAAATAGAATTATGAAACATGATAAAAATATAAAACAGTTCACTTATTTTTTGTAACCCAACCCTAGAAATCTCTAGAAAAGTAAAAGGTGTATGATATCATACACCATAATGTTGTTATTTTGTTAAAGGCAGAATCTCACTGCATGCCCCAGGCTGGCCTGGAACTCATTGTATAAAGCGGGATGGCCACAAAATTATGACAATCTTCCATCCTCAACCTTCTGAGTAGTAGTATTACACATGTGAGAGACCGTACCTGGTTATAGATTCTTTGGAACAAAAAACTAGACTTTTACATTATGCACTGTAAAATATTTGTATGGAAACACAATTATTTTTACTGATAGTTATTAAAAATAAAAATATGCAAACTAATAATAATATAAGCATGCTATTTACAAAAGCTAACAACATGACTGTCTCATGGTATATGGTAACTGGAAAGTTTTTATTGTATTTATGAGAGAGAACATCCATATCTTTAAGTGTCCAGGTCAAAGGGAGAAAAGTGTAATGAATATGGCCAGCAAATTAGACATGGTCAGGGTTATCATGGTCAGGTGAAAAAAGAGAGTAGCAGGGGATAGAGAGTAGAGAGAACACAGTGAGAGAAGCAGGAGCAGGGTAGAGTTGGAGAAAGAGAGAAGCAGAGACAGAAACAGAGAGAGACAGAGAGACACGCAGAGAGAGACATAGAAAGAGACAGACAGAGAGAAAAACAATGAAAGACTGGCAGAGTTATAAGAAGGAGTAGTTGTGGGGAGGGAAGCCCATGAGCTGAAGGGTGTTTAGGGTGAGGAAGATGACAAGGGCAAGATGCTGGCATGGACTTTGGAATGTGTAACAAGTACTTGTGATACTCAGGTAGTCTGGAGGCCAGAATAAGCTTTGATATGTAAACAGGCACTACAGGTAGCCATATGTCCCTCCTGCCAAGGTAAGGAAAATGACTCCTTTTGGTAGAGGGAACCAGCTTCACAAGTTCCTGAGGAATGCTGGTTTTTATCTAACCAGAAAAAAAATCTGCCTATAGTCCAGATTGAACTCATTTATGGATAGATGGACTGCCTTTGGGTTTATGAAATTGGAGTTTCCTTTCAAACTAATATTAATAGTGAGAGAGTACAATACACAATAGAAAATGATAATGCCAGTTTGACAAAATGTTAATGCAAAATGCTGATGGGAGATATATATCTTTCTAGTTTGTTCCATTTTTAAGTTCCGCATTTCCATGGTAGAGTAAACAACACTGTGATTTACTTTTTGATTGGGTGAATTATGCATTCAATATCTTTGAAATTCAAACACAACAGTTTTATAGTAACAAGCAAACAGTAGCTCTTTGCTAGTTTCACTGGTCTTCCTGAAGGTTCGTCTTTTATTTCTTTGTGGCATGTGAGGGCAGGAATGCCAAACATTCACTTCCATCAGCATTCTTTTACAATCAGCCTACAAACAGGGCAATAATTTAGCTCATTCTGTTGGAATCTCAAAGCTAGAGAATCTCTTATTCAGAAGAAAAGAACTAAGATCAATTCTCCTCCAAGATTTTATCTCTGTCCCCTTTTCCATTTATATTCAACACCAATGTTTTGAGAAAACCAGGCAGCTTTAAATACTGTGTATAGACCTGTCATTCACATTAATTCTCCTTCTCTTTCCTCTCCTCCATCGATCCAAAAACTGTATTTCACAGGTGTCTTTCTTTTTATACAATATTGAAATCAAAAGGATCAGTGACAAGATAGAATGACACATGAAGAGGTAAAGGTAAACATAGTACTGTTTTCCATTAAGTTAACTTGTTCACTGCTGCAATGTCTAAAGCCCTTTGTTGTTATTCCATAATTTCTTCCCGTGAACTATCAGACACAGGGATAAAAGGTAAAGTTCTGCTTTGAGAAGTTTTCAATATCCGGTAGAGGAACCATAAAGTAGTGAAGAGTTTAAGTTGAATAGTACGGTCTGATGTAAAGAGTTTTCCAAAAACAATCGTGCATTCTGCACCAAGACTGAGGATTCTACCACAGAAGCCTGTACACAAGCATCTGTCTGTTACTGCTTTTAAACGGCTTGAATATCTCCAACCCTGTGTGAATGTCATGTTTTCAGGATGACACTTTTTTACATTACAAATTGGACATAACAAAATACCTTAATATGAGATATATCCCAGGAGTAAAATCTGGACTTATGTAGAGGTATCCTGTTCAATCTAATTAGCCACTAGCCAAGTGTGAATTTAGCATATGATTATACTGACGTGTTATATGCTGTTAATTCTAAATTATACACCAGATTTATTCCAATACACAAACCAGACATAGAATGTAACATAATACATACAAATAATTTTCACTTTTCATATTTCATATATATTAAATTACAGTATATGACTCAATCATTTTATCAGTTTATCTTTTCTTTTCACCATGACAACTAGAAAATTTTGAATTACAGTTGTGGCTCTCATCTGTAAAACTGAAGTCTTAATATAAAGGTCTAGCATTTAGCAGACATTATTTTAAATTTAAATATACTGATTCCTTATCATCGATATACTGCAAAACTAGAAAAAGTAGGGCATCAAATATAATACAATAACATGTAACTCACAGTAATGCCAAAAAATTTGGCTGACACACATATTTATCAATATCTTATTGTATCTACTTTTGGAGCATTGTTTCTCAACTCGTTAAAGACTAGGCTTTTCTTGTGTCTTATTTCTTCCTGCTTTTGAGATTAAACTTTCGAGTAGCTGCCGCATGATGGCTCTTTATCCATTTGAACTATGTATAACCATTCCTTCTATCAAGTTGGACAATTGGAAAACTGATTATAAAGTGGTTTTCTACTTGTCAACAATCTCTTGTATTTTCTTTAAGGAGTTACAATATTTAGTAATCTCTCTCTCTCTCTATATATATATATATATATATATATATATATATTCTTGATCATTTAGGATAAATCATACAATCTGCATTCATTTTGTTTTTGAATCAGTATATATTATTTTTTAAAAATAGCTTAAGGATCTAATTTTAAGTGAGATGGCTCAGTGGTTGAGAGCAGTGGCTGCTCTTTCATAGTACAAGCACCCACATGGCAGTTTATAGCTGTCTGTAATGGCTGGGCCTGATGGCGCACACCTTTAATCCCAGCACTCGGAAGGCAGAGGAAGGTGGATCTCTGTGACTTTCAGGCTAACCTGGTCTACAAATTTAGTCCAGTACAGCCAGGGATATACAGAGAAACCCTGTCTCAAAAAAACCAAAAAAAAAAAAAAAAAATTAAAAAGTCTTGCCCTTAAATACAAGTCTGAGAGTTTAGAGATTGTTTCCCCCCCCATATTTTTAGTGGGCTCACAACTCAAAAAATACATAGATATAGATATAGATATATAGATATATATTATAGATATATACTTAAAACGACCACACAAGGGTGTTGTTGAGAAACTATGGCAAGTCAAATGAGTTATGGATTATACCCACAGCTTCTCCATTCATCTCTCCTGTCATTACTTTTATCCTCCATTCAATTTTTCTTCCTTTTGGCCCTAATCAATGAACTTTTCCTTGATCAGATGACTAGCTAAAACAAAGACAAAAAAAGTTCAATGAATCATGTCAGTTGAGGGCAATTTTTTTTATTTAAAACTTTAACATTTTGTAAATCATGGATTTAAAAATTATTAATGTCATTTTTAGACATTTTGCAATAAAATGTATTTATTTTTATTACTTCATTTTGGCACCACCATAAACTTTATCTCAGAGGCAAATGTGTCACTTACTTCGCCTCATCTCAGGTCTGAAGATAATGAAAAGCAGTAAGGTTGGCATGGAGGGTGAATCTTTTCATATGCCCCATGGGACAAATAGTGACTGTTCCAACAAATCAGGCCATTGTCACTCCTATGGCCCTTAAGATGCGTCATAGCTTCTGAGAAAGCTGCTTTCCCTTCCGTTTTCCTGATAGAATGGCAGAGAATTGCCTGGCATAGCCATCAAATCCTTCCATCCCTCCTGAATCTTCAATCTATCAATATCAGCATCAAATTGGATGCACAGCAAGCCTACTTCCACCATTCAAAGGGAAAGTTAGTAAAAAGGAATAGTAGAAGGAAAGTTCCTAAATGAAAAACTAAAAATTAAAAAATATATATGTATCACAGCAACCCTGGACTATCCATTTTGCAGTACTTTCTAGTAAAAACACTGCTTGAGCCTTACTTATATCTGTGTAGTTGGTAGTTGGGACATTCTCTTTCACAGAACCAAATACAACTTAGCTGACACACAGACAAACACAATTTTCAATAATTTTGTAACAGTTTTTCTAAAAATACTCTAATTTCTTGTTTAATAAAAACTATTTCTGGGAGACTGAGAGAATGTGTATTCATCGTATAGTGTCCTGCTGATGACAGTGGTCTATAACTCCAGCTCCAGGGGAAGTTGATGTTCTCATCTGGCCTCCATAGGTAGCCATATACAAATAATAAATGGCATGTATACACAGACATCCACACATACAAACACATACATAATAAAATTAGGTATTTAAATTGTATTTGTAAAATAGTATCTATGTTATGCTTAATATAAAACATATTCTTTACATTCTGAGATATCATTTATGTTTTAAAGATTATAAACATCCTCCCCGCTCTTTGGTAACTTGTACATCAGGTAGAACCATTGTCTTCAAGTAGTCTTAAGCTATATTCTAATTCATCAGTGTGGAAAACCTTGAGGACATTCTTCTTATCATTGCAGTATGCCATTATAACATCAAACTTTTCTGGCCAGATATATGATCTGTTGACCAAGCTAACATGAAGCATATATTAATGTATGATTCATTTGGTGTTTTAAGTGTGTAAGTACTTACACAAAGACTTTCTCAGTTTTCTTTTAAACCCCACTGTTGGAAAACCTTGGTGGAAATCAAATCATAAAAATTACATCTACTTAAGTATCAGCCAGCCAGTCTGTTTACAATTTTATAAATAAAATCTTTCAGTTCTGCATTCTCAAAAATCCTGAGGAATATACTGGTATAATTTTAGGTTTGACTCTTCCAAGAGAAAATGGGAAAAATAAACACCCACAATTTTCTTCTTTAGAGATTTAAATGAGATTTGTATACAGAATGCTACAGGAAATGAATGCCAATTTGTTTTCATTAGAATTGTTCTGCTTCTGTGGCATGTCTTCCAACTCTAAGATGCTTGTTTATACACAGGGCAGCACTAGACATGTGTGCATCCTTTCAACATCCAATCTTTAACAGAAAGCCCCATGCTAAGAGCAGTAGGAAGGAGCAGCATGCATTTCATAATTCCACATTCTTGAAAATCTGGTAGGTTAAAATAAGTATCTATGCAAATAAGGATGCAAGTGCTATTGGTGGAACAATAAATTCATTTGAATGAAATCACAAAAAGACAATTTCAACATTGCCCTAAAACACGTGAGGTTGCACACACCATGGAGGTCCGCACTGAAAGCCCACCTAGGATTTCAGGAAAGGATGATGAAGAAAGAAAGAAAGAATATTTGAGTAGGATGGACCAATATAGAATGGAAATGACCAAAGATCTTTGATGTTCATAAAGCCATGGATATTTCAGGGGCTCGTGGTAATGAATAACAAGAGTTGAGGCTAGAGTTATTGTAGTATAACCAGGAGTCAGAGTAAGTATGCATGTTAGGCAGATTGAATTAAGAGTTGCAGGTCTCAACTACAGTTATGTTTGAAAAAAATAATGTGCAGTATAATTCTATAAGATTAAAATTGGAAATAATAAATGATGGTATATATGTGAAAACAAATATAGTCAATCTCTTTGCTTCTGACTGGAAAGGAAACTTGCTGTTATTTGTAAGACTGTAATTAAAAGACATTTGTATTAATAACATTTGTTCTTTACCCATTTCATACAGGCATAAGATGTATTCCAAATGCACTGACCCACCAGCAACCCCCCCCCAAGCAAACATCAAATTCTCCTCCCACCTACAAGTCTCCTTCAATCCATTGGATCATGTTTGGTTTTGTGACACATTGAGTTTAACCACGGCTTTGCCATGATCATTAGTTGGTTCGTTACTATCTATGGGAGCCTAGTGAGCTCACCAATACATACAACTGAAGACAAGCACTCTTACTCCCAAGCATCCAAGGGCTAATATCCAAAATCTACAAAGAACTCAAGAAATTAAGTGCCAAGAAACCAAATAATCCAATCAAAAAATAGGGAACAGATCTAAGCAGAGAATTCACAAAGGAAGAATCCCTAATGGCTGAGAGACACTTGAAGAAGTGCTCAGCATCCTTAGTCATCCGAGAAATGCAATTCAAGACCACTCTGAGATTCCATCTCACACCTGTTAGATGGCTAAGAACAAAAGCTCAAATGACATCACATGCTGGTGAGGGTGTGGAGAAAGGGGAACCCTCCTCCATTGCTGGTGGGAGTGCAGGCTGTGCAACCACTATAGAAGTCAGTCTGGTGATATCTTAGAACCAAAAAAAACAAAACAACAACAACAACAAAACCCAAAAAAAACCTCGGAATAACTCTGCCTCGAGACCCAGCCATACCACTTCTGGGTAAACATCCAAATGACTTCTCACCAAATCACAAGGAAGTTTCCTCATTTATGTTCATAGCAGCCTTATTTGTAATAGCTAGAAACTGGAAATAACCCAGATGTCCTTCAACCAAAGAATGGATTAAAAATGGATTAAAAAACTGTGGTACATCTACACAATGGAATACTACTCAGCCATCAGAAACAATGAAATTATGCAATTTGTAGCCAAATGGATGGAACTAGAGAAGCTCATCCTGAGTGAGCTAACCCAGACTCAGAAGAATGTGCATGGCATCTACTCACTTATAATCGGATTTTAGCCATATAGTACAGGATAACTATACTACAATGAATGCACCAAAGGGAACAGGAACATAGACTTTGTTACCTGTCCATGAGACCCTTTGCCCTACTGGTGCTGCCTTGTAGGCCCCCAGTGTATGAGGAGGTGCTTGGCCCTCATATGATTGCTGAAATGGGGTGGGGACTGTTTTGTAGGGACACTCCACTCCAGAGGAGTGGGATGGAAGGGATAGGGGGTAGAGGGTGGAAGGTTGGGATTAGGAGGGGTGGAAAGAGGACACTGTGATGGAGATGTAATCTGAAGTAATAAATATTTTTAAAAAATGAACACCAGAAAGTGGTAGAGTCATGAGAGTTCTCCCTCTGTTAATGAATGTTGGTAAGCCCGGACTTGTTTGGCCCAGTGAAGGCAACTGCAGCTCCTTTGAGTTAGTGATTGTGATGATTATTCATTCCATGCTTTCAAGATAGTGTTTCACAGCCCCTTTCTATATGATCTATCTCTTTCCATTTTTGTGTCCCTTCATCTGAGATTTTTTGACATGATTTTGATATGATTGCCTTGTTTATTGATGATTAATCAACAGTCACTTGTTCTGAGAACTTCAAAGAGCCATGAGTCTTTAAATTTACTTGCTCACTGCAGAGAGGAACTTCTTTGATCAAGACAAAAGAGTAGCATTTGTCTATGGCTATAAACACAATTATTTACAAGGTATTTGATGCCATGTTAAATTAGCAAGACAATATCAAGTAGGATCTAGTACCTTCCAGACATGGATCTTCGACAACGTTTACAGTATATCAAATGAAGTCTCTCTTGTGGAGCAGGCCTCAAATCCATATCAGGCATGGCTAGCATCTTGGTATTGTCACTCACAGGATTTACAGCTGTGTAAAGCTGTCAATGTCTTTTTTCCTTTAGAAGTCTGCATAGTATCTTATGGAACTATGTACTTTAGATAACACACTTTTTGACCCAACATTTCTAAATTTTCAAAAATATTCTACAGATTTCTTGGCACTAGAATATAATGGACAATATACAAAAATATTTTGACAAAGATATATTTATCAAAAAATGACATTCTTATCTATTCATCATATATTATTCAGTTCTTTTAAAAAGTAACTAATTTTCAATATGTAAAAGAAGTCAAGATTTGTGTATGAAAAGGTCATATTTGGAATTATATAAATAATATGGTCCTATTTGAAAAAATACTTTAAAATATTTACTTTCCCATTCTCTATATATACTACATTACACTATTATTTATATTATTATATAACCTATTAATATTTACTAATATATCATATCCATTTCTCTTAAAAACCTTTGTTTGAGCTCTTAATATATAAGACATTCCTCTATGTACTGGGAACATCATGAAAAACAAAAATACTAGTATTTTTTAAAAATTACATTGTAGATAAGAATGTAAATAAACAAAATTACTAACTGCTACTGATCACAACAACCCAAGGAGAATGAAATAAGAAAATGCTATGTTGGACATTGTGCACAGCAGCCCACTCTAGAAAGGTGACACTAGTAGAGGTGTTATGAACCTTGAAACTGAACAGCAAAAATAACTGTTACTTTAAATCAGAATGAATGTCAAAATAAAGAGACCCAAATAGTCCAGAAGGGTCAAATATGGAGGGTAAGTGAAGTGAGTTACTGCCTTGAAACACATTTCAATTTTAGTTAAGGCAGTCCCCAAAACTAGAAACTACCATATATAATATAGGCTACCATGTGGTAAGAGGCCTCTTTGTTATAACAGCACACTCACACATACAGATGACCATATAGTACTGTTGGAAAACGAATCTCTAAACCGCTTGACTACCCTGACGATTGCATTTTGATTGACACACAGGCAAATCATAATAGACTGAGAGCTTCTCCAGTGGGATGAAAGGAAACAGGCAGTGGAAGGTGGAAGAACCATGTCCTGAGCACAAGGACAAGCCTGTTTGAAATCTCTTCCAGGGAGCCAAAGAGATAAAAAGAAAGGACTACAAAACACACAGAGCCAGCAGAGTGAAGGTTAAATGCAAGTCCCTACTGCCATGACTCATCCCTGAAAGAGCTGGGAGAGTTCCGAAGAAGTTCATCTATCAGAGAAGCAGAGGAAGTGAGTCTGCTGTATAAACACACCTCAGGGCTGCTACCGTTCCCATCAACAGTCTGTCTCAGTAAGGTCTGCTTCCAGACAGATCCCTGCCGGAGCTGAGCTGATAGAAAACCGCAGGGACAGCTAGAAATTAGGTGGAGACATATGTCAGGAACACTCACTAGACAATATTCAGGGAAAGGGGAAAACAAATTTATAAGATTTGACTTCTAAAGTCTGTGAATTTTCAAAGTGTCCACATTTACTATTTTTCTCTGTGTCTTCTGTGAACATTGGCAGATAGATACTTATTGTTAATTGTCTGCAGCTGCTAAGTCCTATACTGAGACTGTATGAGGAGTGGTTTGAATATATTTCCCTTAAATTTATCTTGCAAGCAAAAGTCAACTTGACTGGCATGTGAAAGTTAAAATAAATAAATTAAAACTATTTCAAAAAAGAGTTAGTCTTTCACAGAGACCTGTGTCTAGTTTCTGCTAAAAAACTTTAAAAAGACACATTAAAAACGTTATGGTACATAAGAAGCTTTTGCTTATTATGAGTGATTTTTTTTTGAAGAGCCATGAGGCCAGTTATCATCCTTGGCCTAACTGGGGTCAGCGATTAGATATGTTGGCATATTTTTGCTAGACTAATTTAGCTTTTCACAAGAACTATTTTACCCTCTATTATCATCTGTGATTTCTGTGATTCATTCCAAGTGCTGTCTTTTTGTCTTGAGACAGGGCCTCTTTATGTAGGGCTTTCTCTCCTAGAACTGTTTAGTCTGAGCAAGCTGGACTTAAACTCACAGTGGTCGGCCTCAGTCTACCTCCCACATGATGGGAGTGAAGGGCTATCTCCTCTGGCTATGCAAATACTGTCTTGAACGTAGTTTTGATTACAAATCAACAGTTAGAGTAAGGAAAAATGAAATTAGACATTATATTGTGGGAACAAAGGTGTGAGTAAGTTGTCTTCATTTGAATAACTTCTTTGACTTTCCAAATAAATTATTTTGATGATGTTTATTTGTGTATGTGTGGATGGGTGTGTGCGCACGCGTGTGCCTGTGTGTGCACGCGTGAAAACGCATGGCCTTATGGACCATGGAGCACGTGTGACAGTCACAGACAATTTTCAGGATTTGGTTCTGTGCTTTCATCATTTGGTTTCTAAGTCTTGCACTCAAGTGGTCAGGTTTGGAGACAAGTGACTTTATTCACTTAGTCATCATTCTGGCTCTGCTCTCCCAACACTTTAAGTAAAATTCAGTCAGTATTTCTTTAATGTCTTTAAATTTAATTACCCTGTATTAACATCTGTAGAGTTATGACGATCCACTAAGATGAGTACATTCTGAGGCATTCATATATGATGCAAAAATAATGATACATATATATATATTAATAAGATTCAATAAAATATTACAGTAGTTATTCCATAAAGACCAAAAGCTATTCTATGTTCTGAGAGCAAAAATCTCATTAAAAACAATTCAGTGAGGACTTAGGCGAGACAGAAGATGGCAGGCGAAACCCACCCTTGCGCTAGATTATCTGGTGAATAAATTGGGGGTAACTAGACAGAAGTTGACCCACGAAATCGATGAGAGCAGAAAACAATAATATGTAGAAAGGAGAAGAGAACCAGAAAGTTCTGATCCCATGTTGGAGTGCTCTGCTACAACTAGGGAGTGCTTTGTTCCTATTTTAGGAATGGCACCCCATAGATGAAACCACAGCTTAAAACAACAAAGAAAGAGACCATCAGAAAATGTCCACGCTACTCCCAGACAACTCACCAGGTGGGTGGAGGGAAAGAGAAGAGGAGTGATACAAGGAATAAAAGTTTTGGGGCAGTCACCTCAGCAGAGAAATGCGCAGAGACATCACTAAGTAGATCTGACATCCAATTACACAGAACTCTTGGGACCTACATACCATTTAGGTGCTAAAAGATATACTAAAAGATATCATTTCTTTTTAGCATGTATCACAGCACCAGCCAAAGTCCACTATAAAAAGACACATAAATATAGAACTATAGGCAATGAATACCAGCTGGAAATATACTTGTCTCCAGGAACAAGCCACTGATAGGTTTTCTAGTCCCAAGTGTCCATCTTTAAATATATGTATATACAAGAAAAACTAAATGGACTCAGTGCATTGAAAAAAATACACTGCATGAGTAGACGGCTAGAAGTCTCTGGAGGGAAAGGTCTTTCATCAGCAACCTACTCTTAGCCCTGAGTAAATATCAAGAGACTTCTTTGGGTCTTAATGTGTACTGTCCCTATAGCAAGGGGAGTGGGGGACACTGAATCAAAACTGTATAGTACTCCATATTGAAGAAATCATGTCTGGCTAGAAACTGGACCAAGACTAACTATCACCCTGGATCACAGATAAGCTGTGCCAAGTATTTAATGTTGCTGGTGTGTACTACATACTAGTGGAAAGATGGCTGAGAACAGTTCCATGATTTCGAAACATAGACACTTCTAGTTATAACACCTACCGTCATTCCCATCAAACATGTACCTTCCAATTGCATAGGAAACAACACAAAGACCAACAGGAGAAACAAATACCACACAGGCTCTGCGCTAATCAAGCAATGCAAATAGGGAAAGAAAAAAAGAATAAAGTAGTCCTGAGTCCATGTCTGTAGTCAGCAAGTCATGCCAAACACAGTTTGCCTCTGAACTCGGGTGAAGGACTGGATAAAGACAGACACTATCTAATGTATAATTTTGGGGTTCTTTTTTTAGAAAGCTTCATTCTCTATTGTCCCTTGTCACACACACACACACACACACACACACACACACACAAACACACACACACACCCTTTTGCCAAGCAATCTAAAACTGTGCCAGGCACAGTTTAGTCTGGGCTGGTGTCATGAAAATTCTTAGGTTATGTGGCTACAATTCTTTACTCTTATCTCCTTTCATTACACCTTTGGATTGATCTGTCCTGACTCCTCCCTTCTTTAATATCTATCTTCTGTTTATTTCCCTCTTATTTTCTCTGTTGCTGTAATACTAATTTCTAGTCTTACTAAACATATTTTCTTTCTATCTCTACCTTCGCAATTAACATACGAGTATATGTCATAGTATAGTATGTATGGAGAACTTGTATGGTATTAATATGTTTCTCTAGATAGGATATCTCTCAGCAGTTGTTGTTGCTAAAGTTAGCATTCCTCTATCAATATGGTGCCTGCAATATGCTTGGGGTACTGACCATGCAGGCTGAGTATCATTTACAGTGAAATCAGGAAGAAGGACAGCATAACTGTACTATAATCTAATATCACTTGACATTTCAAATACTTAAAACAAAGAATACAAGTGATTTTAAAAGCCAAAATCATGATTATAACAAATGTGAAAATCACAAACGTGAAAAATCAACCTAACAAGACTTCTCCAAATATTGCCAATTCTATTATAATGTATTTTGTTGAGTGAATGAGATTAAATCTCTGAAAATATATATTATAAGATATTCAATAAAGTCAAAGTGGGTATAGATAAACTACTTAATAAGTAAAAAGAGAATACAAATAAATGGTAGAATGAATTTTAATGGTTTTGATTATCCAATCCAAAGACACAGCCTAGAAGACTAGAGTAAAAATCAACTATCTTTTGCTTGAAAAAAAATGAACCTCACTGAGGAAACAAACACTGTATTGGAATAAGGAGATGAAAAACAGCATACCACACAATTGGAACTAGAAACAAACAAGTCTTAATAATATCTGCCAGAGTCAAAGATAGACTACTGGTCAAAAGAATTAAGGAAGGTATCTTCATTTTACTTAGGGACCATCCAGAGAGGATATAGCAATGTTAGATATATTGGCATTGAATATCAGCACACTTGATTTCATGGAACAAACACTGTTAGGTACAAAGGCCCAGGCTGACTCCACTACAATAAGTGGGTGACTTCTGTAGTACACTCTTACTAGGACACATGCTATCTAAAAATCAAAAACAAAAACAAAAAACAAAACAAAATAATAACAAAAAAGGCGGAATCCACAAAGAACATCAGAACCAAAATGTATTATACACCAGTTGGATTTAACAGGACCTACAGAATATTGATCCCCCTAAAACTGCCATGTTACTTCTGTAGGTTCTGGGACAAAATTCCTGACAAAAACAGCTTGATTCACAGCAAAGTCCAGATGTCTTCAGCCACTGCTCCTGTTAGCATCTAACCTGGTTCTATACTACCATTACCATTATCATCTTTTTCAATATTTCTCAGTTCTACTACAAAACATCCTTTAAGTAATATTCTTTCTGCCCTAGCCATTTTCTTACTAACTTCATTCCTGATTTACTTTGCTCACCCATTATTGGGATCATCTATTTAAAAAAAATTCATACTTCTTTCTATAAAATTAATCATGTCACTGGTTAGGAGGGTGTATCTAATTTCCATCACATCATTTTTGTAGGTGGACACATCTGAGCAAGAGTGGAATTTGTAATTCTTTCCCAGCATGAGTGAAGTGATTTACTGATCAGGAGTTTGAAATAAGAATGTAAGACAAGACTAGCCTCCTCTCTCCCCAGGATTCTAGTCCTCAGAACCGTTTAAAGCTTCCATATGCATTCAGTTTTCTTATTAAAAAAAAAAAATGAGTCTCTCTTTTGGTAGTGAAACAACAGCAATTGTGGAATAAAATATTGGAACAATAGTTTGTCCACAACTTCAACCCTGTAAAAATTTAAAACTCTATACTAAGAATATCATTCGGTTGGTTCCCCACTTAGAAAGGGAAAATGTAAAACAATGTCATTTCAACCCCAACATCCCTCTGCTGTTACTAACTTTAAATTGTGTTAGTTGATGAAGAATATGATAAAAAAATCCACCACAATATTGCAGTCTTTCACAATTTGGCCCATATCTAACTTCTTGTGTTTATGTCCTTCTGAAGTCACTGAACACCATAATGGAATCTAACTCCTATTGTTGGAAGCCGCAAATAATACAAAACAAACAAACAAAACCAAACAAACAGAAGAGTTAGTTTGTGGTCAGTTATGTGGCATGTGGCTGCCTGCCTACGTATTCTGCATTTGGTTTTTGTTGTTGTTGTTTTTTTGTTTTGTTTTGTTTTGTCATGACAATTGTATTTGCTATCAGTAGTGTTCTTATTCTTTCTTAAAATTTCAGTGGAAGTGCCCCATAGTGTATTAAAGGATCCCTAATGCTACAGACAAAAGTATCTCTGTGTTTTCTTTGAACTCTACGGCCTTCGAGTAGCAATATCACCAGCAGTTAGGGCAGGGCCTGGTAAGATAGAAAGAGTGAATGTAGCTCACATCCATTCAGCTGCAGAGGAACCAGGAACAAATTCTGGCCTTTTATAACAGCCAGGAGCTTAGTGGGCTTTCTCTGTCCCTGACTCTTATCCCTGTCACACTTCTCACCATAGTGCTTGGCCTCCATTCCTTATCTTTCTTCTCTTTCTCAACCTCCTCTGTCCCTCACTGTATGTAGGCATCTCTCTGTGTGTGATTCAAGGCCAGCTATAGTTAAGGGAGAGGCTGAATTCTTATTTTCACAAATTAGATTTTCTACCTTATGAAGACAAAACTAGAAAACGGAAATAACTTTCATAATATTTGAGGCCATGAAGAGAAAACTTCAGCACTATGTTCAGTATATTGCTCCATAGCTGGGCCATAACTAAGCAGATTATTTGTATTTTTAGTAGGAAGGAGTGAATGAAGAGAAAATGATATCATGGGTTTACTTTTATTAATCTTCCAAGATTTATTCATATTTTACAGGATTTGCAATAAACTTTTCATAAAGTTTGTGAGTATAACACTGACAAGATCTCACAGAATTTCAGTTCACAATAAATATGCAGCCATCTCTTTTTGAAAAGTGCTTTTTCCCCCCCTCTGGCAACTTCAGGATACCTGGCAATCATCTATAAGTAAGTCCCCATACTCAAGTTTACTGTTAGAATGCTAAACGCATGAAAAGTGAGCGTAGTGGTTGAGGCCATACAGGAACAAAGCCAAGTTGCAGTCCAGGAGACAAGTCCTTTATGATATAATGGTGCTGCCTCTAATCAGCATGGCAAATTGCTTTTGTTTTCCTCAGAAAACAAACTATTTGTATTTTATTCTTATATATAATACATATTATATATATATTAACATTAATATTAAGTATTTTCTACTTAACCCATGTGTCCGTTTCCACTTAGCCTCAGTTTACTAGGATAACAAGCCTATAAACGATGTGTTCCTGATTATAGCTTTAAGTTCAATCTGACCTTTCAGGTAAATCCCAAAAATTAACTATCTGAGACATCTGACTTTTAAAGACACATAGTAGAGACTGAGTGTAGAAACCCTGTTATGGCATCCGAGGACATAGTCTCAGGGAGAGAAACAGGTTGAAAGCAGGCCCTAAGGGTGGGATCCATATGATGGGATTAGTATCCTTATAAGAAAGGAAAGAGTTCATTTACTTTGCTGAGTGATGTGGGACAGCAAGAAGTCATGGACCAGAGCCTCATTAAGAACACGCTTAAGCTGGTGCCTTGACCCTTAACATCAAGTCTATAAAAAACTATGAGAAATGCTGTTTGAGTCACAAGGTCTATGGTACTTCTGTGCAAGCAGACTAAGACAGATATTCAATGTCCAATCTGTTGAGGGAAGGTCTAATATCATTGATTCTGATAGGTTGAATTCAATGCTGAGATCTGGTTACCACCCCTTCTGAGGCATTCTCTTGTTTGGTTTATAAAAGTCGCTTATGGCAAATTAGCTGGGCAGAAAGAGTATAGGAAGGCGGGACTTCCTGAGATTAGACAGGAATGCAGAGGACACACAGAGATTCTCTCTCTTTCTGCCAAGAGACACAGAAGGAGACAGATGTCTTGAGAACGCTAGAAGGTAATGGCAGGTACATGGTAGTTTGGGATTAGGTGATCCGGGTTAACTTAGAATAGCTAATTGAGAGTCTGCTCAGCTAAGGGCTAAGTGTTAAAACATTAAAAGGTCTTGGTGTATTTAATTATTGGGGAAAAGACTGCAGTGGCTTATAGGCCCTCAGTCCAAGCAGTCCCAGCACTTCGGACTTCCAGACTCCTGGACTCTCCTCGGGCTCCCCTCCAACCCAGTGGAAGCTCCCACCAAGCTGCTGGTAATTCTACTAGCCTAATATAACAACTTATATTAATTAACAGAGTTTAGGTTACAGGTGGTGTAGGCCACCCTTGGTCCTGAGGCTCTTTGCCCAGGATAAATCAGGCAACCAGTTAAGTTAAGGCATACAGGCCAGGCCACCCACTCCTCTGCCAAGCGGCCGGCTCCTCTGTTGGCTTAATCTTACAGTTTATACTTACTAATAACTACAATAATTAATTAAATTGCATTTTCACCAATCAGCCTTCCTAACCATTCTACGTAGCACTAGCCCTTCAGTTTTATTATTATTATTATTATTATTATTATTATTATTATTATATTTATTACATTAAGTTACATCTCTATCATAGTGCCCTCTTTCCACCCCTCCTGGTTCCACCTTCCCACTCTCTCCTCCCTCTCCCACCCATCCCACTCTTCGTATGTGGGATGTCCCTACCTATCAACCCCTCTCAGTTCAACAGTCATATGAGGGCTACGAGCTTCCTCTTCCACTAGGGGCCTACATGGTATCACCACTAGGTCAAGTTGTCCCATTGATAGGTAACAAAGTCTATATTCCTGTTCTTTTTGGTGCATTGGTTGTAGGATAGTTATTCTGTTGTACATGGCTAAAATCCAATTATAAGTGAGTAGATGCCATGTGCATCTTTCTGAGTCTGGGTTAGCTCACTCAGGATGAACTTTTCTAGTTCCATCCATTTGGCTACGAATTGCATGATTTCCTTGTTTCTGATAGCTGAGTAGTATTCCATTGTGTAAATGTACCACAATTGTTTTTAACATCCTTAATCATCAGGGAAATGTAACTCAAGACCACTCTAAGATTCCATCTCACACCTGTCAGAATGGCTAAGATCAAGAACTCAAGTGACAGCATATGCTGGTGGGGTTGTTGAGAAAGGGGAACTATCCTCCATTGCTGGTGGGAGTGCAAACTTCTATAACCACTATGGAAATCAGTCTGGCAATATCTTAGAAAACTTGGAACAGCTCTTCCACAAGACCCAGCCATACCACTTCTGTGTATCCACCCAAATGATTCCTCACCAAACCACAAGGACATATCCTCATGTATGTTCATGGCAGCTTTATTTGTAATAGCTAGAAACTGGAAACAAGCCAGATGTCCCTCAACTGACAAATGGATAAAAAAATTGTGGTACATTTACACAATGGAACACTATTCACTCTCCAGTTTTCAACTTTTTTTAAATTACACCAAAGAAATTTAGAATGCCACTCTGATGCTTCCTATAATCATATATATTATCTTTAACTAATACAAAGTGCTGTATAACCTTGTTGTTTCATGAGAAATACATACAATAATATGCTGTGATTGCCCATCCAAGTGTATGTATCCTTCTAGAAAGAACACTCTTATAAAAGCAAGACCCCAATCTATTTGGCCCAATATTCATAATTTTCAATGTGAGGCTTGCTTATGTTGAAAATGTTTAAATATATAGATAAATAGATGATAGATAGATAGATTGATAGATAAATGGTAGATAATGAAAGTAGAATTGTGTCAATTATACAAAATTCGTGTGATTCATTGCAAAGTGAATATCAATGTGATATCATTTTTGTCTACCAATATTTCTCTGGTCTTACCTACTATAAAGTATTAAAAACTTACTGTGATGCTGATTGCTGTGAGAATATTAAAAGTTATACATTAAAGATGTAATTAAATCAAAATTTGATATACTCAGTCTCTACATTGAGGCAGTTCCGCCAAACTAAATGAATTTAATATAGTGCTAATAATTTTGAAGAATTACCCACTTCCATCACATGCAACAGCTTTCTTCTAATTTATTTAATGCTGGTTGAGGACCAATTAGGTTAACATCCCATCTCAAGAGATGAGAAGAGTCTTCTATACTTTTATTCAGAGTTGAAGCTCATGCTAAAATTTTAATACCGAGTTTTTAATTTTCAAGAAGGTCTCGCTTCTCTGGGTTTGCTTACAACACAGAAACTATCCTTACGTTCCCCCATTCACAAATGTACAAGAGTGCACGGCAATGAGTGAACATCAACGGATGTTCTTGAAGCAAATAGGATACTCTGAGACTTAAGGTCTAGAGAGATGTTAAACACAAGACCTAAGAAATTTTAATTTGCACTTCAGTTACAAGCTACATATGTCTAAAAAGTTTTTACCAATGAACTCAGAAAATAGAACTCTGAGGATAGGACTAACATTTGTAAGATATGAAGAATGAAATAATTTTATTTGTCAGCCTATAAATGTGTACAGAGAGGGATCATGAGAGAAGAAGAATTCAAAACAAAAGAGAAGAGTATATTTGAACACCCTGGGAGCAAAGTGAATGTGTTGATGCCCTGAGAGGTAGAAAATAAGTGTCTATAGGTAAGGCTGAGGCTACAAGAAGAGGCAGGCTATACAATGTCCAGAAGTATGTATACTGATTTGTGGCTTAAGGCTTCCCATTTTTAAAAAGGTGTGCATTTGAAATTTATAAAGTGCTTGTTTCTACTAGTAGTCACCCATGGGTAACCAAAGCCATGAAAACTAAAGCCTTTAAAGGCTCTATTTAAAGACAGCATAAACGGAAAGACTAGATGAACTGTAAAGTAAGTAATAGATAAATAAATGTCCACAGACTATATTGATATGGAAGTAGAAAAGATTATATGGCTAATGGGATTGGGAATTAGTGATCCAGTTGTGGCTTTCAGGCTTTATTTGTGCCTAGATTAATTTCCTAAAAGTGAATAATGACTTATGATAACTTGTACACTGATGCTTGCCAGTGTTAATGTGGATGTAAATATGAATTATTTTAAGTCATGTTACCATAAATCAAGAATGATAGATATTTGTAGTAGAGAGTTCTCTCCATGGAAAATGCACCAATTGCAAACAAACATCATAATGAAATATTTCATTAGGTTAAGCCTGGTGCATTATTGGGATTTACTTCACAAAGGTACGTGCATCTCTCAAATTATTTTCTGTGAGTTAGAGAAACCTCTGCATAACAGAGCTTATGATAACACAAATATGATAAGAAAGTAAATAACTGATAATAAAAAATAGTAGAAACAAGCTTGCTGCAGTAATAGAAAATGGTATGTTCCTATTAAAGACTTAAATCTAAAAAAGAGAAAAAAATCTTTAAAATCTATAACCATGCAACTCACCTTAAAGAAGAAATTTGGTGACAATTGCTGGAGCATCCCCCCCCCCCAAAAAAAAAACAGTTTTGCTGATCAAAAAAATTTTCCCATTAGGAATCGAAATGTAACATCTGCTACTGATACAATATACCAATAATTGAAGTGTATAGCATATCCTCAGAGGGGATCCACTGCTGCTTTATTTATTCTTGCCCAACTGTGAAGATAAACTTTACTAACTACATGCAATATCCTGTCAGTTCCAGAGAAGCAGTTTTTCTTCACCAGATGGCTGGTGGGTTGAACACCTGGATAATTTCAAGGCCACAGAATTACAATCAGAATGGATATGTGATCTCAGAAACAAGTCCATGTAGACTGAAGGCACCCTTCTCCAGAATACTCAGGGGGGAAAGCCCTTCTTCCTATTCAGCGCTGCTGAAAATCACTGCTATCTCATTTCTAACATGGTGGTTTATACCTATAAATAATTTCATTAAAGATTTCTCACTCTTTTTTAAACCTTCATCAAAAACAAAACAGTATGATATATGTAGAATTTGCAACTGGCCATTCATTTTCTTTTTTTCCAAATATGATATGTGTATATGTGCATTCATATATGTGTTGGCACTTCTGTGTGGTGTCATGGGGAGTGGTTAATTTGAAGTGTCTTCCTCTATTTCATTATGCCTCATATATTGAGAAAAGTTCTCTCTCTTGAATTCATACCTCCCTGAGTCAGCTAGTCTAGCTTGCCAACATGCTCTAAGATTTCCACTCTCTCTGCCTCCCAAGAACTGAGACTACAAGCAGACCACCACAATCACTTGATATTTATTTTTACATGGTTGCTGGTTATCTGAATGTCTGTATCCCTGTTTGCAGTGTAAGCAATTTACTCACAGACCCATATCTTATCTCCATCACTCATTTTTCAAAACAGCATTAATTCCTACTTTCAAAAGACTCAGCCTAACATCACCACAGCATCCTTGTGGGGGTCAGTCTTGATTCTCAATTTGATTGGATTGTGAAGGATCCAGATTAGGAAGGGACATGCCCAGGAATGTCTGTGAGTACATTTACATAGAGAGTTAACTCAATGGGAGTGATACCAACCCATAGGCTGATGTCTATATGGAATAAAGTGGGGACAACAGAAAGCTTCACAGCTTGGGCATTTGCATCTTTCTGTCTCTACTTCCTCTCCCACCATGGCATGTATGTGCCACTGTGCTCTTCTGCTCCCTCTCTGCTTTAATGAGCAGGAACGCCTGAAACTATAAGGTAAAATAAATCTTTCCTCCGTTTAGATGATTTGTGCAGTCATTTTGTCACAGCAAGTAAAAACTAGAACACTTCAGATTTATTTTTTACAGTACAGTGTTCACTTAGTAATATGCATTTATAAGAGTGTTGTCTTCTACCTCGTTTACAACTTAAATTGTACACATTTCCTAAGATTCTTAGAGTGTACTCCTTTGGTAGGTAAAGTTTTGTGATCAGCTAATAATCATATCTTCTACTGTGGCACACCACATAATAATTCCATTATGTTAAATCCTAGCATTTGTTGGATATGTTTAATGTATGATTTAAGCTCTGTGTTAGGAAACTTTCATGTAATACATTATTTCATTCACAAACAACTGATTATAGCAGAGTTATTATTAGTTAAGTTCTATAGGTGATTAGACTGAGATACATGGTACTTTAACGTAGTACTTGCACAGAGCTGGTATCCTTAACTGTTGGAGTCACAGCTTGCACTGAAGCCATCTTCCTTTAAATTGCCCACCTGTTACCACACTTCTGTACTGCTGGTCTGTAATCTTCTGAGATTTAAAGAAAATCTGAAATCTTGATTTTATATAGCTATGTGTATTTTTAAGTATGTAACAATACTAACACTGAATTACCATTACATTTTTCTGTTATTTTGATGATCTTAAATAAGAGATTTACACATTTTTCTTTTGTGCACACTGTCTACATAACTATTTATGAGAAGTTGTCAAACTACACACAAAATAATATAACACTTACTATTCCCTAAAATGCAGATCTCTATCAGTTATCCCAAAGACCTGTAATTTAAATATTAAAATCGTATTAAGCTTGGATAACAATACAAATTCTGTTCCTAACAGAATATGTAAGTTTTCTGACCCAGGGTTTCAACTTGAATTGCACAGCCTTTATTGGCCCAGCAGGAGTCTTCTGCTCTTGCTCCAATGTGTGGCAGTAATGTTTCATGACTGAAAATTATGCCATAATGAAAAACAAGTCACAATTAATAAAGATCAAAATGAATACCTGCTAGATTCATTTAATGATTTAACAAATTAGGAGAGAGTTTTATGAAAAGACCTATACAAGGAAAGGACTCAATTTTCAATTAGAATCAACATTCATGATTCATCAAACTCCTGAGAGTAAGGAGAAAACTAATCAGATATTTTCTTCTTTACATTCTCCTCTACTCACAAAGTGGCATTGACTGTCAAAAGAAAATCATGTTGATCACATCTGTTAATGATGGAAATATGTTTGTGAGACAACTGATGAAGCATGAAAAATAATCCACATGTAAGATCAAATATTCTTGTCACATTTGGATGTCTGATTTATGATTATGATTTATAAGGAAAAAATTATACTTAGTAAAAAATCATACTCATTAAATAGGTAGCTGCAGTATTGTAATAATATTAATTCAACTAACCAAAGCATGCTCTACTTGCTTGACACATTCTAAATTCCTAACAGCACTCAACTCATTCAGTCCTAACAAAGATGCTATGACATTAGTACTACCACAGACATGCCCCGAGAGTCATTCTTCGCTAGGCATGCTATATGAACCTAAATGGTATCTCTCTGGACTTTAAAGTCTAGATTTTTTTAAACCATTCTATTTATAAACAATCATTTTATTTTCATTTTACTGTATTATGAACAACATTATTACAACCATACCAGTACCCACTGCTTCTTGAACTCGTCTAGTTGTTTTGAAGGTAAACTTTGGAGAGGTTAATGTCAGATCAAAGCACCACCTGCATATTCATCACTGTCGGATTTGTGGATGGAAATTTCTTTGAACTACATTATTCTGCTTGCATTTCCTTTTTTGAAAGAGTGAGCATATTTTATTACAGGATCTTATGAGACTTAACTCAGATAGTTTTGGGTATTTCTTCTCAAACTTACCTTCAGTGTTATGATTAATTAGCCTGAGAGGGGGCATAGGTGTGAATCATGAACTTTGAAACAAATACAGGATACAAATTAGGTTGTTTCTATTTTGACTCATTTTATTTTTAGTGAGATGGTCAGATGCAAGCCTTCTTCCAGAAGCACAAAGTCCATAGTCCATCCATATTGTTTGCCTAGGTAAAGTTTTGCTGGGTTTTTTTTCTCCCTTACTGTTGATCTGTGGGATCACTGTTCTACTCTAAAAAATTACTTTTTAATATGGAGAGATATTTATTTTTAAGTCTGATGTTCACAAAATAAATCCTTGATCCTAAAACTTGGTCATCTGTTAAAAAAAAAAAATCAGTAAAAGTATAAAGAGTAGATCTCAATCAATTTAAAATATATTATAGTTTCAACAAATGATTAGATATCATTTTACAAAATAATATTTTGGGATTGATTAAAGTGAGTTTAAAGTAAGTACCTGAAAATTATACATGATTGTGAATGTTACAGTACAGAAAATAATGATGTAATTAAAATATTTTCCTATTGCATAGAACTAGAGGTAGTTGTTAGAAATTCATTGAATGGATTGGACTTCAGTACTATTGTTCTAACAGGTTAGATTGCAATTGATCTAGTATTTTAATGCTCATGTTGCATTATTAAGTGCTGGATTGATCATACTGGTGGAAATGTTCTGGTAACCTGATATCTAAATTTAAATACTATTTAAAGGTAGTTATTCATTTTCCACAGAAGAGCAATGGTTTATATACATTAAATGGTATTAAACAAATGAGTTAGAACTTCATTCTTCAAAGAAACTCTAGCTGGAGCTTTGAAAATAATTTAATCACTATTAAAAATTTTATATGCCTTTTACTTTTCATTCAAACACATTGCAGAGGAAAAAATTTAAAAAAGATTTTGATAAAATTTTAGTTAATTTATTGAAGTAGACTATACAAGATATTTAAAGTACATCAGAATAAAATGAAAGAGTATTATTTAAGGACAAAGAGAATAAAATTTCTTTCTACAGGAAAATTCTCAAAGTCAAGTGACCATGAAATTCACTTATATATAATTTTCCTATTGCTGGTTAAGAACAATATGAAAATAAGCCACCACTGTAATCTCACAAAGATGTTTTTATAGATTACCCATGTAAAAAAATTCTATTCACATTTATATTCCGAATTTATGATTTTGGATCCTGAAACTTTTAAAACATGCCTTATTATTGCCTTTAGTTCCTGCTGTTTCCACTCAGTCTGTTTTCATAATTATTAAATCATATTTATGGACTGACCAAACACATCACTAGCAATTTTGATAACAGTATTTTCTCCTGCTTTAGGTCATTAGTGAACTGAACATTTTAAAATGAATTAAAACATTTTATGCATCATAGGGAAAGAAATAGAGCAGATCAAGGGGCCAGAGTTCTTGATGTACCCTACTACAGCCGGACATCCTTTTCCTTTCCTATAACCTGCTTAAGTATCGATACATCCCAAAAGTGAACAGGACTCCTTTCCCTCATGCAATCTTAACTGTATCAGTTTCTAATATCCATGAAAAAATTTATCTTCTTATCTCTTTCAATTACCATTAATTATCCCATCTCCACCTCTGACTTCAACATTCAGAACTGTACCACACACTTATGTACTTAATCCATACAACTGTGTGAATTTGTTGATTTTTCCCTTTAAGTAAAAAGTTGTAAATTACTTAGACAGAGATTGCTTCTTACCTATCATTTTAAACTTCATTCTCCTAGCCACTTCACTGCCACCATCAAGCAGGGAAAAATCTGCCTGACATAGTTTGGAATACCTAAGAAATGCACACCAACACCCTGCTTGGTAGGGTAGAAGAAGGTATAGCAAACTCATGTTCTGTCAAGCGTGCAATCTTGCTACCATGAACATTTTCAGTTTAAGAGAAGTTTGGATAGATTAGTAAAATATAGTGTTGTACTTTAGAAAATCCTTGATATTCAGTATTTCACAAATACCTTCAAATTAATTCTGACTTAGTTTATTGTGAGGTCCAAGAATTTGTAGAGGTTAAGTCAATTTCATAAGAAGTTGTGAATCCTTAAATCCTTGTCATCTAATTTCACCAAAGATATATAATGACAAGATTGAAAAGGATATTTATGTTACATCTTAACTCATGGTGCTGTTTTTTTTTTTAAATACTTTATTTTTTTTTTCTTCAAGTTACATCTCAGTCACAAACTCCTCCCTATTCCCCCTTCCTATCCCGCCCTTCCATCCTCTTCCCCCCAGAAGTTTCCCCTTTCAGTCCAACAGATGGTTCCTTCTCTTATAACAGTTAATACTATACAAAACAACAGATATAAATATGCCACATTTATGAGAGTTAAATGGCCCAGTATACCTTCCCAATGTCCAGTTTATACATATTTGGCCCCTGACTTTAACATTCTACTATCTAACCATCTCCATGAGTTTAAAGGTCTATATCTGACTTAACATTCATACTAACTTGCAACACACTTTTAAGAGTATCTTCTTAGATCTATAACACCCTCTTGATTCCTAAACAACTCAAAATTTAACTATGAGACTCTAGCTGTCTATTCTTCAACCACCTCAGAGACCTGAGAGGGATAAATATATCTGCTTATATAGGAAGTGCAGGGCCTGCAGCTTCCAAAACTAAGAAATGACATACCAGTGTCTGCCTGGACAGTTCCCATTTTCTCTCCATACATTCCTGCATCAGTCTTCAGCCTTTGGGTCCTGTTTCTCTGACAGACATTTGTTGTAGAGCAGGGATCATGAAGGACTTACCTACCCTGTCTTAGCAGAGTTAGGCTGTCGACTTCCCTGCTACCAAGTTTTGTCCTTTTTGGACAGCAGTCTGTCTGCAGTTGGAGCAAGGGGTTTTTTCATGCCAAGAGATAGGCTTGCCACTAATTCAACATCTCACACTGGAGAGTCTTCGATGTTTATCTTCTACTTGGAGTAGAATAGGGGGTGCTGTCAGGAGCTGATATGTCTCGATATCAAAAAAAAGAAAATCTTAATTTAAGATAACATCTTTGAATGCCATATTCTGCAGATCTCTTGGGGTTTTTGAAGATACCCTATCCATCTCTTGTATTTAGATAAGCAAATGTTGCTTGTCTCTTAGCAACTTGATTACTGGGTAGTTTAGAGAATATCTGTGATAGACTGTCATAGTAGCTAACAAAGTGACATGTTTGCAAGACTAGGAGTTTGTTTTACTTGATATACAAGCACACACAAACACTTTACACATGCAGACACATATATACATATACATACACATATACATATAACCCCAGTTACAAGTCATATTTTAAATTACTTGATGGCCACAATTTAATTGAAGGTGTCAATTTTCTGAATTTATAGAAATTTTTTTACAATAAAGAATATAAATATACCTCACAGATACTTTAAAAGCATTCTAACATAGAAACCTCATGTCATTGTCTAGTGATGGTTAGCACAAAGTAACTTGGTAATCTTGGTCAACAGGATTGACATTTAATGAGAAAACTTTAAATGGGACAAAGAACAGTAACTGGGAAAATGAAACTAGCATGAGAATACGGGTATCATGGGACATGAACAAAAATAATTAAATAAGACTGATAAAATTTGGAAGGAATTTGACTGAGTCTATATAAAATAAACAAAAAGCAATCAAATATTTTATTAAGTAAAGATCAGGTATGAAAAACTGGGAAGGGAGGAACATTCAATTTACAAAATGTGGATACGTTTTGGAAGAATATAGCTTTTCATGAATATAAGTACCTATTTAAGTATTTCATAAATTTGTTTCATTGTTCTAAAAGTGAAAATAAGTGCATTACTCTTTCTAGGCATTTGTCTAACGAATGTTTAAACAGTAAAGTTAATTATCCCAAAACTTAAAAGTAATTTGTGCTTGATCAAAAGATCCATTTTGGTGTTGAATTCAAATGTTCGATTACAAGAAACACATTCCTTTTAATAGTCTGTTTCACAACAAAACCCAAGGCATTCTGAAATAAAATAGGTTGGTATCTTTTATGCAAACGTAAAAGTTACAATTAGATCAAATGAGGAACATTAAGTTGGGATGTGCCTCCAGAGGTCAGTTAGTACAACCCTGCTTGCAGTAAGTTTCAAAGACTTCATCTAAAGCATATGTCTAACTACGCCTGTGCTACCTTGGCCAAGCTACCCCACTTCCTGTTATTCTGAATTAATGAAGTGTCCTCCTGCAAACTGGGTTTAACTGTCCCACCTGATTTATCTAGTAAAAGAGTGGCAGATAACTGGTTCAGTCACCAAGACAATTCACATTTAAATCATTCAAAAGGAATATGTTTTCACTGCATTTAGCTTATTTTTGGATCGGTTTCCCTGGTAAATATAACTAAGGAGTCAATAGAGTATTTGTATAAAGAAAGAATTAATATATTAGACTTTTACTTAACCTACTAAATAATTTCTTACTTGATCTTAATGAAAATTTACTCAATATTCCCACCCTAGAACAAGAGAGTGTCTAGCATATTTGTATTCCTAACTTTACATGTCTCTTACCACTTATTAATTCTTCAGGCCAAAAAAATGGATGGTCAAAAAATAAAATAGAGACCATTATCAGATAAAAACTTATATTTCTCTCCATGTAAAATTTGTTCTATTTTTTAAATCACTACTCTCAGAAATTATTATTCTGGAATCTATCATAAAATATTTTATTAACAGAATTATCAGCATATGAAAATGTGTTCCTCCATCTAAAGATTAAATAATCATGTTATTATTTCTTTGAAACGTAAGTTGTCAATTTGAACCCCAAGCTATAGAGCCATTGGGGGTAGCTAATGTTCAAAATATCAAGGTAAAATTGAAAAGACAGAATATGTCTTAAATTTTTGAAAATAGAAAACAAATTTTTAAAACATTTGCTCTGTTGTTATTTTTTAATTAATGTCATACAGTACCCGAGGAAAAGACAGTTAAGTGTCTTTAGCTTGAAATGAATTTTTAAGATTTCCTTCACTGATGGTGGCCAGTGTTGTAAAGTACAGCATGTAACAATGCAAAAAGATTCAAATTATTCTCAGAGGCACTGAGTGATCTTCAAGGTGAAATATCAGAAGTGACATTATGAAATATAAATAATGTGACTGAGGGCGCCTAATATTCTGATATGTAGCAATATGATCCCACTCATTAAAGTCAAATTTTAGTGCATTGTCAGTTAACAACCTTGAGAAATAAGACATTGAATTTCAATCTTACACTAATCTTTGGTGATATACCTTTGCTGTATTTCACAGACACCACCAAGACTATATTCAAACTCAGTTCACCATTTTCTTAGGAAACCTAGAATTGTCTATCTTGGTGGACAGAGTTGCAATCACACAAGTTACTCAACTCAGGGAAGTCACAGTTGATAAACCCATCCCTGTCAAACCCAGACATCTGAAAACACAGTTAATTTCTTAACAATCTTAGCTTCGCTCCCTTTCCTTTCCTCTCTGTTCTTTATGCATCACCTCACTCTTGTTGTCCCTCCCCTTCACATGGTCCTTCTCACTCTCTTTACCACTAACAACTCTAAAGTCTATTCTAAATGACCATCTCCCCTTCCCCAGGCTACGCTATCCCCGAGTAGTCACAATGAATGCCCTCTCGCACCTTGTACCTTGCCTTCTCTTCCCACTACATTCTCACCAATACAGTCAAATTGCTTCCAGTAAATAGAAAAGCTAAAGGTGACACTGTCTAAACTAAATGATTTCAAGCCTTTCCATTGCTTTAGTGTACTTGACTTTTAATATGACTGTGCCCCTGCCCATGGTTGCTAATCTGTTTCAAATTTAGTTTGGTACATATAAATTGTTATTTCATCTGGTTGTTCCTTCTAACAAAAGCAACCTTTCTTATCTCATGTCAACTATCCTTTCTATTTCAGCTTAAGTATAGAACGTATACGAAAGTTGCCTGACACCCTTTCCATTTCATTCATTTTACTTCGAATGTATGTGCTCTCTGTCTTTCCTGTCAGAATATGAACTACTGAGATTCGTTGCTTTCTGAGAGACCTGACTTCACATTTTTTAGTAAATACAGTTTGAACATTGGGACATGAAAAGATATACATACATATAATAATATACTATTGAACCATGGTAGTTAGTGTATTTCTTATTCACAGTTATTCATGACATTACTCATGTTTTTATTTTTTTAACTTCAGGTTATATCTCCTTTGTAGTGTCCTCTTTCCACCCCTCCCAGTCCCGCCCTCCCACCTTCTACCCCCTATCCCTTCTATCCCAATCCTGTGGAGTGGAGTGTCCCTACATAGCAGTCCCCCACCCCAGTTCAGCAGTCATATGAGGAACCAAGAGCCTCCTCATACACTGGGGGCCTACAAGGCAGCACCAATAGGGCAAAGTGTCTCACTGATTGGTAACAAAGTCTATGTTCCTGTTCCCTTTGGTGCATTCATTGTAGTATAGTTATCTGTACTATATGGCTAAAATTTGACTATAAGTGAATAGATGCCATGTGCATCCTTCTGGGTCTGGGTTAGCTCACAAAGGGTGAGCTTCTCTAGTTCCATCCATTTGGATGCAAATTGTATGATTTCATTTTTTTCTGATAGCTGGGTAGTATTCCATTGTGTAGATGTACCACATTTTTAAATCCTTTCTTCCGTTGAGGGACATCTGGGTTGTTTCTAGTTTCTAGCTATTACAAATAAGGCTGCAATGGAAAAAGGAGAGCATCTTCAACAAATGGTGCTGGTCCAACTGGATGTCTACATGTAAAAGAATGAAATTAGACCCATACTTATCACCTTTTACAAAACTTAAGTCCAAATGGATCGAAGACCTCAGCATAAAGCCAGACATACTAAATCTACTACAAAAGAAAGTGGGGAAAACCCTCGAACTCATCTGCACAGGTGATAACTTCAAGAACAGAACACCAACAGCTCAGGATCTGAGACCAACAATCAATAAATGGAACCTCATGAAACTGAAAAGCTTCTGTAAGGCAGAAGACACTGTCATTTGAACAAAATGGCAATGTACAGATTGGGAAAAAAATCTTCACCAACCCCACATTGACAGAGGGCTAATATCCATAATTTACAAAGAACTCAAGAAATTAACTGCCAAGAAACCAAATAATCCAATCAAAAAATGGGGAACAGAGCTCAACAGAGAATTCACAAAGGAGGAATCCTAATGGCTGAGAGACACTTGAAGAAATGCTCAGCATCCTTAATCATCAGAGAATTGCAACTCAAGGCGACTCTTGAGATTCCATTTCACACCTGTCAGAATGGCTAAGATCAAAAGCTTATATGACAGCACATGCTGGGGAGGTTGTGGAGAAAGGGGAACCGTCCTCCATTGCTGGTGGGAGCTTGTGCAACCACTATGGAGGTCAGTCTGGCAATATCTTAGAAAACTTAGAATAGCTCTGCCTCGGGACCCAGCCATAACACTTCTGGGTATACATCCAAATGATTCCTCACCGAATCACAAGGAAGTTTCCTCTTCTATGTTCATACTCATGGTTCTTTAAAGTAGGTCAATAAATGGTGGCTCCTTTCTCTGGTACAATAACTAGGCCTTTGCTCCTATACTGTCTACTCATTCTTTCACCCACCATTAGTACTCTCTAGTCTTTTCCCTTCAGGACTGTCATATTTCTTTATTTATGAAAAATTTGTAATATAATTTTAAAATATTGTAACTTTAAATCTCCTCCTTTATTATGTTAAATCCATTCCATGTGTGAAATACTTACAAACCTCTTCTTTGATATGGGGAAATAAATGTATCAATATTAAGATTCCTGCCTGCCTCAAACTGCAAATGACCTTATACTCCACCATGTGCCTACTTTAATGTACTAAATATGTAGCTGTCAAATGATAAGTACAATAAATACATTTAGTGGAGCCATCATGCTTAAAACTGAAGTCTAAATTTTATATTCTAACTGTAAGGCTTGTGTCCCAAATGTCCATACACTACACTATCTGTTAAGGTTCAAGTCTACACAGGGGCCTAGCGATATACACCCATAAAGCCAGTACATGAGGGGCTGAGGTCTTGTGAACTAAAAAGTTAAAACAACTTACCTTTGCATATAAATATCCTTAAGTGATTATGCCAGTTGTATTTTCTGACATACTACTAAAAATCAAACTTGTTATTTTTATTCCTAATAAGGATAAGAAGATTCAAATCAACTATAGCAGCCTCTTTTGTCTTAGATACATTAGTCATCACATCGTACTAATATCTAATAAGGTTAGTGCAAGCTTACTGAGAGCTCTTTTGTGTATTATTTTTAGCCACTATTAGCTAGATATATATCCTAGGAAGTCATTGAAAATTTCCAATATACGTTTATTTGTGCTGAATCATCATCATCAATGAGGACCACTGTATGTGCTGTGAGCAAACTGCATAGTTTCTTCATTTTAAGAATCTGAGACCAATGGTACCTACACATATCTCAACCAATCTTGATTGTAAAGAATATCTGCATAACCATCAGGGGATAATAATGAATGTGGTGTCAATTCAAGTCAAGGACAACTAGAGAAAAGCTGGTACTTTGACTTTAAAGGAAAAAGAAAAACACTATCCAATATCAGGTATGAAAAATTAAAAATTGATATACTAAACTAAGATACAATTAACAATTTTTATAACATATAAAATGCTTAATTTCAGAGCCACCTGTTATTTCAAAAATTTAGAGATAAAATTTGTTTTTTATTCATTCTGAAACTCTTTTAAGAACTGTGTTGTTAAAATGTGTTCATATTCAATAACATACAATATCCTAATGCAGTCTAATTAGAATTTTTTAATCTATCAGTTTACTGGTTGAAGGGATTTTCCAAAATTCCAAATAAGTTCCTGTATATATAACCACTACGTGTCTTGATAAGCTTATCACTTCACTGGTGCACGTGAGTCCACTTAATTAAGGTCTGAACAACAGGTTCATAATATTAGACAATGTTATGTTTGTTTAGATGACTCTTATACCACAAAACTCTGACTCTTACCCTTATTTTCTGATTCTTTATGCTGTCCAAAACATGTATTTGTAATTTCTAAGATGCTGCAGCTGTTGGGGTCCTTCACCTTCCAGTAACTGGTGTAGGAAGCATTCTATCCATGAAATTGTAGCAATCATAACTTGACTTAAAAAAAAAA
>CAJQZJ010014103.1:40595-98030 GCA_907164525.1 Lophiomys imhausi | reverse complement strand
GATTTTGAGAGTGAGTAATAGGAAATATGAGAGAGGTCAGAGGAAAGGGACTTGGAGGGCTTAGAGGAGGGGACATGAGAGGAACTGGAAGGAGGAAAAAGGGGGAAATGTTATAATAATTATAATGATAATATATATACTTATATATGTATGTGTATATATATACAAAACTTGTACCTGACTTAAACAATTTACTAATGATGTCAAGGGAGTTATTTTTCACTCTGCATTGGCGAAGACCACAAAACGTTATGTGGCTTTAGACTTTGCCTTTTGTATAGGTGCAAGTAGGTTCCATGTGGTATATTCTGATGTGCTTCTTGCTAATCAAAATATTGACATTGTGGGGTGTGTGAGTGTGTGAGTGTTTGTGTGAGGCTATGTGTACATGCATGTGTGTTTGTGTGTGTGTGTGTGTGTGTGTGTGTGTGTGTGTGTTTGGATGTGAGATTGGTAACAATTTCACTTGTTATTCTCTCACTACCTAAAGATAGTATCTCTTAACTCTTCAAATAGTTGTAGCAAATGACTCTGAATCAAGCATCTTGAGTTAACTTTGGGGTTGCATCCAAATAATCAGTTATGTTTCCAGTTTCCTCCTTCGAATAATCCATGATAGAATCTCATTACAGTCAGAAGAACAAAATAAAAAGCCAGTTGAACTGTCCATGAACAGCCTAAATGTGATGTCATAAAAATACACATATTCTTGAATGTATTATGTACTCTCATAGATAAAATCCTTACAAAGTCAATGCCTGAGGCGATCTTTGACATTGTACAATAAATACACTCTATTACGGAAAACCTGCAGTAAATTTATCTAATATAGGAGTATTTTATATATCATCATTCCTTTTTCTCACTCAAAACTTGAAGTAACTTCTCCCACATGAGAAGAGTGAACATCTTATTTTTCTATAGACTGACACTTCTCAATTCATGATTCACAGACTGAAAGCAAAAGCACTGTTTGTTAGATTGTTATAAACAAAAAGATTCAGACCTCTCTCCAAGCCTACAAAATCAGAATTCTTACTTAACAAAGCTAAATATATAGAAGACATAGAAATTATATGTATATACTGAAATATAAACACGTTTATATTATGTATACATATATGCATATATAGAGAATTATACATATTAATTTGAGAAATATTTCCAGTAAATATATGAGAAAACTTATGCATTTATTTTCTTGCAATAGGACAACATGAAATTATGTATGAAATAGAAAAACATGCATGTAATTATGTTCTTTAGCATTTATTAAATTTTAGGGTGTTTATAAATTACCATATTAAAATTACATTAATTTAAGATGGTTAACATGTGCATAATATTCAATAGCTTTATTTTAATAAGAAATACATTAATTTATTTTTTGTATTTTACCTTGTTTTCTGAGGATTTCCTTGGAATTGTTCTTTGCAGTGAAAATACAATTAGGTTTTTGGGGTTGGAGACTCAGCTCAGTGACCAAAGCACTTGTTGTAGAAACATCAGAACCTGAATTCAATGTGCAAAATCCATGCATGGTGGCATGCCCTAACCATACCATTGCTGGCAAAGCAGAGACAGGTAGATCACTGCCATCCGGTCTAACCTGATACACACCTTTTCCTACTGAAGGACCCTTTCTCCAAACAAACAAACATTAACTAACTAACAAGGTGGACAGCTCTTAAGGAATCACTCCAAGGCTGACCACTAACCTCCATACGCAAATGTGTGCAAGAGGACACACAAACAGATAACATATATATACATATATATATATATACACACACACATACAAACAGACACACACTAGCATCTCAATAGAATCCTTAAAATTCAATTTCAAGGCATTATGTAGATTACATAAAACACCAGTTATAATATCTGTACTTTTACCCTTTTATTAGTTTGTTGTTGTTATTGTTAATATATATGTTTAGCCAATGAGAGAAATATCTTACCTCACAATTAATTTGAATTTATTTTATTTATAGAGAAAATTTTAAAAGAGTTTTCAACTCCTAGGCTGTTCTATGTTGAACCCTTCTATTTTCTTTCCCAAAAGTTTATTGGCTTAGTTTTTTACTTATAAAAAAATTAAAGTACTTAATAAATCAAAGATGTAACCCTTTGTCCTGTAAATTCATTTATTTCTTATTTAGTTGTGATTTTTTTCAGTAATATTGCCATGCTATTGACTTTCATTTGGTTAAACAACTGTCACATTTAATTGTTTCTAAGCTGAAAAAATATTTTCATATCCAGATATTAAAACAATAAGTTAAGTGTGTTCTTTTCCTACAGTTTAATATTTGCCGTAACCAAGAATGATCATAGACTTTGTTACTTTCAGTGAAAGGATGACCTACCACACTTCTTTTCCTAAACCCCTTACCAGTTAACCAATGACTGTTCTAACTCCTTATCCTCTACTAGTAGCTTATGATAAAAAGCACAGTGATTAACTGAAAGCAATGATTAACTCTAAAAATCATAGTTATTAGCTTTATGATGATCGTGAGCATGTGTTTTTTTTCTTCTGCCTTATTTTTGATAGTTCTACCCATTCAAATATGTTCATGAGAAGAAAGAGGATTGTAGACTTCTTACCTGACTTGTGCAAAAATTAAGCTTAGTGTTTTTAGTATACTATCCAATATTTTAAGTATTATATATTATTGGCAATAAATGACTGTAGATAAAAGGCATGCAGTGTTCAAACTCAGAAAGTAAAATTCAGCTGGAAAATCAAGACAACAAATCCTTAGATATGCAATCTGCTAATGCTGATATTCAAAGAAAGGAAAAAACAGCAAGGGAGGAAAAGTCTTGGACAAAGCCTGTGAAAATGTTTGCGTTCAGAAGTTTAAGCACTTTTCAGACTAAGAGAATGGTAAAGATAAAGGAACTCTTTAGACATTTGTCTTTGGAGAGTTTTCTGCCATTACTGTGTGTAACTAAGTGCTTGCTTTGGTCCCCCAGGTGATCACAGTTCAATTTTAGAGCCATAGTCATATATTTTTAGTGCCCTGCCATACTCTGTGCAAAGTGCTTTGTCCAATTACTGGGCATTTGTTCAATTAAGTAGCTTTAGATTTTATATACCTGCTTTCTTAAGTGTTCCTACTTTCACCAGCATCACTGAGGTGTATTTTAACATTTCAATGTTCTCATGTTTAAGATGAGTCCTATGTATTAGGCCCAATGCCTTCCAGCTGATAACACAGACTGAGACTGCTTTTGCTTCCTCCAAGGGAAACATCATAAAAGGAAGTGACAGTAATTATGACCTTATCTGTGGGTGTTTATGGGACCGATTTAAGGACAGACTGAGTCACAGTGTTATTGCAACACCTCATCAAAATTCTTGTCCAGTTTTGAGCAGTGACTTTAGACAAGCAGAACAGCCTGTGACTTCTGGGATCACTTCCAGCATCTTACACAGAACAGGAAATGACCCTTTTCAGTCTAACCCCATTTATTTTTCTCTCTTTGTTGTGACTGAGAGTACACCTAAGAGAAGGTGGTCTTGGCTGTTTAGGGCAGAGAGGCAAAGGGCTCTAACATCTTCCATACTCTTCTTCTAGCCATCAGGATTCCTGAAACAACTCTGACATGATATTAGTGGAGAAACCTAAGGAATAGGTCATGATGAAAACCCTTACTTGATTTTCATCTGTCAGGCAGAGGCTATTTAACAGGAATATTTTAATTTTATAATCACTTCAATAGTGCAATGTGTATGTCAGAAAATGAAACACAGTTAAGCAAAAAAGGCAATAATTTATACTGCTATAATCATGTAATTGCACCATTCATTTTCCCTTATTCATTCCCACCTTAAGTCAGTTTTCTAAAAGAAATAGAAGCCAAAATGGATATTCCAAAGGAAACATCTGGTAGTTAAATTTCAGGAGTGAATTTTAGTAGGGGAGACTGCTCTAAATGCAAAGAATGAATAACAGAATTGTTCTTAAAATTCACGTCCATACAGCAAACAGAGACAGCACTTCACTAGATAATCTATCATACATTGGTTTTTCAAGGAGAGATAGGGGGAGAATTACTTTGTGGATGCAATTTCCATGATTATGACAGAAAGGAAAATACCACAACATTTCTAAACTAACAAGAAGACTGCACTTTAATGTGAATAGAATATGTAGAACCCAAACCCTCAGTGATGGATCTACGGGCTGGCAAATTAAAAACTGAAGGTGCTGTCAGTGTAAATACAAGTTTGAAATATGTACTCTAGCATATCGCTAAGTGCATTACAAGTTTGACTTATTTAGCATTTAAAGTAAGTCCTACATGGGGAGGGAAGTATGGTATTGATACTCAAATATATTATGATTTTATTAAATTGTCCATGGGAAGAAAGAGCCAAGAAGAGATACTCAACATACTGTTGTTCTATGACTGCCATGTAGTTCAAGAGTAGAGCAATTACAGACTATGCACAAGGAACTAGATTCAGTTCCTAGCCCTGCAATGAAACTACTCATCATGCAAGGAAAAGCTGTGTTTTTCTTTCTAAATTAACTACAAAAAAATCTATTTGTTCATGTTCCGTGATCCAGTGTCTATTTAAAGATTTAAACAAGCCCATACATGGTCATCATTATCTCTATAAATTATACAGCTCTCTTCTTGATACAACTAAGATGAAAGACCCAGTTTCAATTCCATTCTCATGATATAATTCTCCATGTTGGAAAACTGATTTTTTAAAAAAACTTGGATGCCATTTATAGTAAAGTTATATATACATTCATTAATCATAAGAGAAGTAATTGCATGTCATCTTTTTCTAACCCCCTCTCCTTACCAAGTAATCTGCAATATTAGCATAAAAGTAAATTTGCCAAAAAAAGGAAAATTAAAAGCAAGTATCCTACATTTCATGATAAAATAGTCAATACTCACAAAAGAAAAAAAATAGAATCTACATTTTGACAGTTTGGATTTTTATATTACTCTATACCCTAAACTTAACAGTATTATTGATAGATAGTCTAAATAAAATATTTAATTATTTTATTTCTTTTTATGAGTACAGCTTTAAACCTGGAGCTGATACTTTGTTTGTCATAGCTTAAAGAGAGGCAGACATCACTTTCTCTTTTCCTAGCTTGATACTGGTTTCTTTCTGGTTCTCTCAACTATCTCAACTTGCATGTTCCAAACACCCCCACCAGTTCATATTTTGGGTAAAATATTACAAACAATCTTCTGCACTTGGTCCATTTTTCCCCTTATCCCCTTACGTTCATGTGTCATTACACATTTATAATCTGTGTCAATGTCTCACGGGCACATGAAATTCTAAATTGAGAATCTCTGCTCTCTTCCTTCAGTTTTGGGATACAGTACCATAATTATTATTAGGTCTTTCACCAGAAATATCCCCTGACTGACTCATATTGATTCATTTGTTTTCCAGCTGAGGGAACTACTTTTAGAACCTATGGATCCCTTAGTACAGAGAAGCCCCTGCTAGATGTAGGTAACTATGTGTGGGATATGTGCTACAGTTGTACCTGCTGGTTCCTGCTACACACTCTACTTCTCAAAGTGAGGGACCTCTACCATATGCTCACACTGCCATGAACTTAGCCACGTCTTCCAAACCATGACGGACTGAAAGCATGGGCTATAATAAATCAATTTTTTATTATGTGAGTTGTGTCAGGTTTTTTATTTACTACAACCCAACAGTATATAAGACAGGTACTGGGAGCCAAGATGCTCTGTAGCCTAAAACTCTATATATTCAGTCTCATCTCTTTTTCTACTTATGGGCAATTAGGAAGCAACTGTGTTCTCCACACCACCCTGAGTGTTATCTCATGCTCATATATATACCATTTCCTTACTTGTAAAGCCATTAGTAAGCTCCATTACCTTCCCCAGTTAACCATGTGGAACAGATACATGCTGCCACTCACCTTAACTTGCCCCCTCTTATAGAACACTACCTTCTATACCTGGAAAAGATCCCCACTCTTGTGTATATCTAGAATTAAGGTACTACCCTTCAAAATTTCTCCACATTTTTCCATAATGCTAATAACCTAGTTGGCTATATGGGTAGTGTATTTCTCTGTTTATCCTCCTCTGGCCCTTTCGGAGAAAAGATTCTGACTTGTTCATCAATTACCGCATGCTTTGCATGCTACATGACTGCAGCTCCTTCTTCATAAAATTTGAAAGATTATTCATATTGTAGTCAAATGGATGAAGCTGATCAATGGTTTTAACATAAAGGAGGCTCTCAAAACTTTCAACATTATACTTCTACTCCTTCCATTAAAGAAAATATTCAAACAAAAATGACCTGATGCCAGACATAGTGCCCAAACCTGTCATCTCAACAATTGAAGGCTGAGGCAGGAAATCATCATGAGTTTGTGGCTACCCTGGACTATGTACTAAACTATAGGCAAGCCTGCTCTACAGAAAAAGACCCTCGCTCAAAAGAATCAAATCCTTGAATTTACTAAGCTTAGCATACTTCAAAAGGTACATACTGTTTGTATCCTTCTATCAAGTAATGTGTTTAGTATTTTTATTTTATATATTATTTATACTTAAGAAACTTCATTTGTTTTTATTTTACATATTATTTATGTTTATGTCTAAGTAATTTTTTAACGTTTTAGAGCAGGCCTCAAATGTTGCCCATGCTAGATCAAATCTCATACCCTGCCTCTACATTCTATTGTGCAGGGAAAAAGGGAGCACAGAACCTGTATCCAGAAGAGACAAGTAGCTTCTGTGTATTTATCATGATGAATAATAAAACACAGTATCTACTGTTTTAGTCATGAAACTAACTGTAATGAAGCCCTTGCATTTCTGGTAGAACTGAACTATTATTAGAAAATGCTTTAAAATGTCAGAGGCCACAACAAATAAATAAAAAACCTACAAAATAGTTTTGGAAATTTTTTGGCTATATAGTTCCTACAATTAAAAATATTGATGAGACCAGGAATATTTTAAAACTTTTGCATCTTCTCTGTCTTCCACATGACGGACTGTTTCTGATGTATCAATGCACACAGTAAAGAATCAGTATGTCCTATATGGATTTTCTTATAAGTCTATACCACTTATGTAATAATAAGATTTACAGCATGGCCAGGAGGACAAAATAAAACTAAATTTATCAACTTATAAAACTATATATAAACAAATCAAGGGGAGTTTCTCTATGCCTTAGAAAACACGTGCATACTAACTAGGTCTTTTGTGCTTTCCATAATAACTGGAGTTTTAGTTTAATAAATTTATCCCTTGTAGTTGGAGACCATTACAATCTTTAACGTATGGAGTAAACTTTATTTTATTAATATCTTATTAACAGAAATTTCTGTTAGAGAATTAAATGCAAAATCCATTTGTGTATGCACTGATTTCTCAAGAGTGTATTTGTTTTGGTTAATGTGCACAACTCAGCAAGAAGCGTGATTTCTAGCAAACACTGGTTGCATACATAATATATGCAGAGCACTCACTGTACAATTAACAAGGCATATATAGAAAACAAAGGGAAGATGTAGTTCTCTGGTCTTTTAAGACTCTCTGCTAAAACTTAATATCAGAATATTCTCAAGCATTACAACGAATGCAAGCAAACACTAGCTTGGGTATGCCTTTAGAGAGAGGATGATGCTGGGATCCAGACATCTTTGTAACCGAACTTTTAAATTATTATTTTTTTTTTTTTTTTGGTTTTTCGAGACAGGGTTTCTCTGAATATCTCTGGCTGTCCTGGACTCGCTTTGTAGACCAGGCTGGCCTCGAACTCACAAAGATCCGCCTGCCTCTGCCTCCCAAGTGCTGGGATTAAAGGCGTGCGCCACCACCGCCCGGCTTTAAATTATTATTTAACACTTATTTATTTATTACTAAATTCACTTATAACAAACACCAACAATTTCTTAACTATTAATCCTATAAATTCCTACAACCCCTTTAACCTATCCACTAAACCTATTGATAATTATAACAACTACTTTCATAACCTTTTAGAATGATACAGTCTCTGGGGCATGTCTCCTGTTTTTAGCCACATGCTGATAATGCTTTTCATGCCCTGAATTAAGAGACAGTATCAGAAACTCCTATATATTTTCTAAATCTAATTTATCTAACCCCTACACATCTTGATATAATGAGCCTGTAAAACATTTAGTTGAGGCACAGATTATAAGAACATGACTTATCTGATTTCACTAGCTAGAGTTTTAGAAAAAGATGCAGTAAATAAATCAAGGGAGAAATAACTGATTTTATAAGTCAGATGGAACTCGCTGTGTAACTCAGAACTACTAATCAGTTGGTTGTACTATTCAAAACAGATTAAGCAGCTGTCAGAAAAGTTTTCCATTTTATAAAATTGTATTTGGAGTTGTCAAAATAAGACAAAATAGAACCTTCAAATATATCTGAAACAAAAGGGTAGTTAATAGGATCTTGAAAACTGGATCAAGCACACGCAGTCTGCAATGCTCTTAAAATTGCATGCACCTCGGAACTTACCTAGACAACATGCCTAGAACTTGCAGAGAGGAGTTGTAAACTAAAAGGTCTTCAAAAGTACACACACACACACACACACACACACACACACACATTCAGAAGTTAAGATCAAAGGACAAAGTCAGACAGAACACTAGACTGAGACTCAAATCAGAATAAAGTGTCGCATTTTGTGAAGTATTCTCCCTTTTGTTCATGGAGACAGAGATTATGTCATTGTGTGTATATGAAGAAATAAATCCTTAAATGCTCAAAGAACAAAAGTGTGATGACCCAAAATATTCACTTCACAATTACCAACACTAATAAAGAATCTGAGTTGGAAATTGGCACACCTAGCTAACTGGACCAGGGATTACCAAACATTAACTTGTAAGCTATACTTCTTACTCTTCAAGGGGCTTCTGTAGAATCTCACTGACCTGTGGAAACCAGAAAAGCCTTAGAATGATCTGAGGGCATAGTTTTAAGTTTTGTTGGAAGCCTCTGATTGTCCAGTATACTACCAGCACCTCTTACACTTTGATAGATATGATGTAGTTGGGTAATTTCAATCTAAGAGGCAAAATTATATAGATGTGATTAATGAAATAAATATGTATATTAAATGCATAACACTTAGATATCATGTCTCTTAATTTTAAAACAGTCATATGTGTATGCTCATGTATGTGCACACACCTATATTAAGTTTATTTATATAATCACATAGATAAATGTGTATTGTGTCAAAATGGATCAGTATTCAAAGTGAGTGAAGGGTTTTTGTCATTAAAAGGGTTATTTACAAAACAAAATAAGCAGTTACTATCTACCTAATGGGCTATGAGCAAAATTAAGCAATTCTAAAAAAAGTTTTTTGATCAGTAATTACCTTATGAATAGAATAATTCACTCACATCCTCCTGTGTTCAATTTTTTAACTGAGTAAACATTCTCCTACACAATGGGAAAAATATACAGTTGCTACCACAAGCAAGGCTCTACAGAGTTTATGGTCTCATGTATAGCTTTAACAAGAAGATTTAATAATTATTTATTATATACATATTATGCTCTTAGCGTTATATTGACTTCATTAGTTTTGTGTACTTAATGCTAAGGCACACTCAGCACTTCATGTAATCACTAATCTTCAAGAATACACAACCAAGGTGTGTTCAGAAGAGAACACTGAATTTCAGCTAACGTGAGTAAATGGTCTAGTTGTCCCTGTGAGGAAGCTGAGTGCAACTCAGTTCTGTCCTATTCTAAAACTACGCTCTTGATTCTGTGAGTCCGACACCTATTTCTTGACTAAAAGAAATGACTGTAGGAACCTAAAGGAGATGTCAGGGTGGGGTGGGGGGGGAGAAATTCTCCTCCTTAGAATGAAAATGGCTAGGGTCGTAAAGAGGTTAGAAATAAATTTGTTACTCACAATGAGGAAGAACTGTTAAGATAAATCTTAAATTATAATCCATCTGTAACTTATAATATCTCAGAAATTTTCATTGAAAACATACTTCACACAGAGTTATTGTGAAAAAGAAATTTACACTGTAATGGTGCTTATTAAGGATGTGAACACTACAGCTTCTCACAGGCCAAAAACCTCATTAATTAATATTCTAGCTGTTATTCAAGATTGTAAAAAAATACATGTAAAAATTAAAGAAATATTCTAAATTCCAAGTTTATTTACTTCTTTATTGTTCTTAAAATTAAAAGTGTTTATTTGTTGTCCCTAAGCAACATGAACATATTAAATTTAAAAATCTATGTACAAAATATTTCCCAAACTACAACTATGAAAAATATGCCTAGAATAGATATTTATTTATTCTTTGCTTCATTTATATTACTCAAATACTGCAGCTGACCTAAATTCTAAAAAGGAAAGTTATGCTATGTCCTTCAACATATAATGAAGGATTACAGAATGTAATTCACTGAAATGGGAGATTAGAATATCTAATACATATGCATTTTTCTTCAAATGGATTTGCGAACACTTTGTCTAGGACTCTGCTCCCAAGATGTTATATGTTCTTAATTTCTTTACTGGCGCTGGATGTCTCCCATGGAATATTTTATTTAAACATAGTCCTTCAGATACCAAAAAAAGAGCTTAGATTTAGAATGCATTAATTTCTTGTTTAGATCAATGCTTTCACTTTATATATAACAGAGTTGTGATCTCATTATGTAGAGCTGATCAAATGAAAATAATTGTTTTATCACTTTATAACACATTCTTAATGCTCATTTCATTTCAATCACAAAATTAACCCTTTGGTGATATACTTAACATGTGTAACTAAGATAGCTCAAACTCTGTTAGATCCTTTTTCTTGTGTATCCTAACCCCCACTGAAGGCCATTATTCACAAAACAAAATATATATATATATAATATTTTCATTATTTTTACAAAGAAAACAAACAAACCACAAAGACCTTCTGTTTGATCATTGGAAACAGATATCCTAAAAACATAACTATTCTTCTTTTAGGAAAACTCTTAAAACCTTAGCAAAATACAAAACTAACAGGTGGATAAACAGTACATTGTATGAAATTTCCAGAGTGACTATAGGATTAGGATAATAATGTCTATAATAAACTGTATATTATAGGTTAAGGTTTATTTAGACAGTTTTTACTTACAAGGCCTGGTATGACTCTTGATTTATGACTGATGTTTAAGACATTTGTTGGTCCAAAAAATTTAATAAAATCCCATCAACTTAAATTTTAACCCCTAATTAAAATATTTTTATTTTTGCATACTATACCCTCTTGTTTGTAACTGAAATGGCCTGTCAACTCTGAGGTTTATCAAAGTCCCTCCTTTATAACAGTGCAGCTCAGAATAAGGCTTTGACACCTACTATATTTGATGTTTTTATAAAATGCATATATGCCACATAATATAATAAATTTGTATTTGCTTGATTTTGTCCTACTTCACATATGTAAATACTCACAAAGGAGAAAAATGACAAAATATGGTACATGAGGTTTTAATTTAAATATCACAGTAGGCAAATGATACAGCTTTTACCTAATTATAATGATTGAATGGAACTTGAAACATTCACTATCTTTACAGTTTTCATTGGCAAATTTTATTAGTACTAAATGCACATAACTATCCAAATGAATATAAAAATGAAGGTTTTTAAGAGTGTCTATAAAATATATGTCAATAATAAAGGAAAGGCAACCCTGTTCCCTCTAATCCCCAAGATGACTCAGAGATGCTGTGAATCTCTCACATCCATGTCTTCAGTTCCCCTCAGATAATTCAGACAATTAAATTATTCGGTCCTGGCCCAGCAGAATGAACAGTAACTGAAAATAATGTTTCCTATTCATAAAACTTAAAGAATCTACAGAAAAACAACTCAAGAAAATGGCAACAGTGGAAAGTAATACTAAAGGGGGTATGTGAAATTTTTGCCAAAATTCTTGAACCCGTTATTCAAGAGCAAAGGCAAAAAAAGAAGGAAGACATAAAATCTTGGAATGACTTTAAAAATGTATGTCTTTGCCTTATTAAAAAAAAAAAAAGGAATTGTTGAATAACACCTCTTCAATGATACCTATAAATTCCTACTAAATTATAAAAGATACACAGAACTCACAGTACAGTACAAATGAGCAAAGGGAATCTTATTGACACAGTAATGAACCCCATCTGATCTGAACCAGGTCTAAATTAGGACCAGGAGCGAGATGCTTACTATCCCGTAAGACTCAGCTAGAGTGCTCACATTATGAACCATTTATTCTTCTGTGCCAACCTTTGTTGTGAAATAATCACATATGCATTGTATGTGCTTTACATTCAGATTATGTTTCTGGTCAATGTGTCTATGTTAATCAAATGTTGGTTTACTGAAATGATGCTGCTGTCTTTATAGAGCAAATTAAACCGGTTTAGCAAGCTAGCAGTATCGACTTTAGAATTGTTACAGTGACAGAACCTTACAGTTTTCTATATGGACACCCTCATTAAATATATGCTTCAAACTTGTTGGGACTTAAGGGATAATAGAAAATAAACACAGGAGAAGGGGCACACATGAGAAATATAGGGAATATCAACTAGAGAAAAATATGAAGGTTCAGATCCTTGAATAAGAAGGCAGTCATGTTGCGGCTGACTGATATTAAAACCTTTCTCACTGGACAACAGTTGGAGCCATAGTTTAAATCAATGGTAGCCCATAAAACAGGACAAAGAAACATTGGGGACATAAAAATTTATTTGTAATGGTATGAATACTAGATTTGATCTATCGAGGAAAGTATGAGGAGAGTAAACACAGATAAGAGTGGAAAACTTTAGAGTCCTCAGATGAAAGAAAATTACAGAGCCATTTATGTGGATTCACTTCTGTGTAACTTTATAGATGATTAATAGGAAACACTGAGTTAGAATTCAGAAGGCTGCAACAAATTTCATACATATTTACTATCAGCCATGGCTAAACTAAATAGTTTGAAGGTTACTCTAGCATGACTCGGTTTAGAAATTTTCTAATGAAATCCATGACTAAATGACGCCATACCACAAATGACAAACACATTTAGGGAAGGACCACAGTTACCATACTGAGCTATAATTATGAAAACAAAACAATAAAAAAATCAGAATACCAGCCGGGCGTGGTGGCACACGCCTTTAATCCCAGCACTTGGGAGGCAGAGGCAGGCGGATCTCTGTGAGTTCGAGGCCAGCCTGGTCTACAAAGCAAGTCCAGGACAGCCAGGGCTGTTACACAGAGAAACCCTGTCTCGAAAAACCAAAAAAAAAAAAAATCAGAATACCTACATGCAGAAAAGATCATGCCATAATGACAGTGTAGATGGGGAAGTCTCACAAAGTCCCATGCCTATGTGAAGAGCTACAGCAAATCAATGGGTGCTGAGAGGGGACAATCTGTTATCTTCCCTAAACAGATGTGTATATGAGTGGCACAAAATGAACTCAGTAGGAGCTATGTGTATGTTTATGTGTGGAACACTATTTATTTTTAAAAGGTCATAGATTTAAGACCAAGCATGACAGTTAAAACAGAAGAGAAGACTAAACTTGAGGAGACTGTTGGTCACTTTCTCGTATTTATGAGGGACTTGAAGGAACAGAAGATAATAGCTCCAATGGACCCCAAAACTAGTAAGTAAAATCTTCAAAATGTGGCTTCTGGCTTGAGTGAGGTAGGTGTTCCACCACAATTCGATACACACGGGAGTGAGCTTTGGTGTAAAAATAGGCTTAGTTGCCCAAGTTCACACAGGACCTGCATAACCACCCAGAAAGGTGTTGAGGTGAATCTCTACAACTAAATTTTAACAAAATCAAGAATACTTAACTGCTTGGAAAACCGAGTTGTTTCATATTAAACTTATACCAATGATACCAAGCATCTCTTCATTGTTCAACATGTTTAACTCTTTCTTTCAAGCATAGGGGGAAAAACAATGGAAAGCCAAAGGGATGATGAATTTCAACATAGTTCTTTATGAATGTACTCAATACTAAGATTTCAATTGGCAAAAGAAAAATCAATTTATTTATATCTGACACATGGCAGACTTTATGAAATATTATTTGCACTAAGAATATCCAAAATATATTTTCATAGTCTACCTGTGTCATTAAGAAGTATTGGGGTCCTTACAAGATATTCTTCATATATAAAAATCTGAAATTAAATGATAAAATAATAGATGTGAATGAAGAAAATTGTATTCCATGTTTTATATATAGCTTTATAGGAAAATTCACTCCTTTGTTTTAAATTTGAATGGCTTTGCTTCCTTTCCTCATTTCTTTCATTTTTTTATTATTCCAAACCATAAATTATGAACTACCTATCTATTTACTATTTTGTTTAAATGCAGTCTTGCAGTCATCCTTTACCTAGGATGACACCAAATTCATGATTTCTCTTCCTCCTTTCCCCAACCTCCATGTTGTGTGGTTGAAGTGTGCAGTGGCATGCCCAGCCAGAACATTGTTTCACATTTAATTGTTCCGTAAATCTCTGAAGACCCTTGATTTCATTCACTTATATTCAAGCTAATGACACCTTTAGGCCAAACTACATGTCTTATTGTACAGCTGCTATGAGCCAGCAGTTGAAAGGCTGTGAGAGGAGCTGGGGAAATAAGATTTACAGCACTTAGATTTAAATGAGACTTGGACACTTAGAGCACATGCTGATCTATACCACTTGTGAAGATCAGAGCTTGGATCTCCTGTGAATGCATTATCTTCCTCTGAAACCAGGACTCAGGAGGTGCCTATGCCCAGAGTGAGATAACTAGCCAAATCACACAGCTCTGGGTTCAATGGCGAGGCCTTCTTTCCATGACTCAGGTGGAGCACAACTGAAAAAGATATTGGAATTCTACCTTGTACTTCCACATGCACATACATATCTCTGTACATACATGTAGCCAAATACATATGAACTTGCATAAAATGTACACACATCCCACACATGTATACTCATACAAAGAAAAATGTCCTATGAAAAAATTTTAAATCATTGAACTTTTCACATTTTGTCCAAAGAAGAAGAAAAAAATTAACTCAAATGTAAGTACCTTAATTTCTCAATGCTCTGACACAGGTTTTACAAGATTTTGATATTTCTTGTCTTAAAATTTATATATTTTCTTTATAGAAATAAACTTTTAAAATTTAAATGGGTATTTTCACCTGATGGGATCTCTATGGGACCTTGGACTCATTCTGTAATATATTTGTTAATTTATAGAATGCAGATTTAGGCTCAGTGAGGTAGTGTATGACTTTAATCTAAGCACTCTGGAGGCATAAACACGTGAAGTTCTGTGAATTGAAGGCAAGCCTGCACCACCAAGAAAGTTCCAGACCAGTCAGAGCTACATAATGAGATCCTGTCATAAATGACTGGACCTAGGCACCCTACTACACATATGTCGCTGATAGGCAGCTTGGTCTTCACATAGATCCCCTAGTAAGTATGACTCCCCCTGACATGGACTCTGTTACCTATTTGTGGGTCACATTACTCTAGCTGGACTGTCTTGTCCGGTCTCAGCAAAGAGGATGCTCTTAGACCTGATGTGACTTAAAGAGCCAGGATTTGTTGATGGTGGCGTCCCATTTTCTGAAGGGAAGGTAGGAGGGAAAGGGAAAGAGGGTGGGGGGATGGGAATGGGTAGAAAGGAAAGAGGAGTCTGTGATTAGAATGTAGAATGAATAGATGAATGAATGAATGAATGAATGAATAATAGAAAAAAATGCCAGAAGTGTAAATTTAATTCAAATCAATTACTATTCAATCCAAATTAGAGTTTATAGAACATGTTTACCATACCTGGAGATACAGTAGGCATTTCATTGCAGACTTCAAATAATATTTTAAAAACATTGTTTCTCAACTTGAGTTGCATTTCTCTGATGATTAAAGATGCTGAGAATTTATTCCACCTCACACCTATCAGAATGGCTAAGATCAAAAACTCAAATGACAGCACTTGCTGGCGAGACCATGGAGAAATGGGAACACTCTTCCATTACTGGTGGGATTGCAACCTTGTACAACTACTATGGAAATCAGTATGGTAATATCTTAGAAAACTCTACCTCAAGACCCAGACATACCACTTCTGAGTATACAACCAAATGATTCCTCACCAAACCACAAGGACATTTCCTCATCTATGTTCACAGTAACATTATTTGTAATAGGTAGAAACTGGAAACAACCCAGATGTTCCTCAACGAACAGATGAATGGATAAAAAAAACTGTGGTACATCTGCACAATGGAATACTACTCAGCTATCAGAAACAAGGAAATCATATAATTCGCAGTCAAATGGATGGAACTATAAAAGCTCATCCTAAGTGAGCTAACCCAGACTCAGAAAGATGCACATGGCATCTATTCACTTATAATTGGATTTTAGCCATATCGTACAGGAAAACTATACTACAACCAATGCACCAAAAGGAACAGGAACATAGACTTTGTTACCTGTCAATGAGACACTTTGTCCTAGTGGTACTGCCATAAAGACCCTCAGTATATGAGGACGCTTTTAGCACTCTAATGACTACTGAACTGGGATTGATATATAGGGACACCCCATTCCGGAGGAGTAGGATGGAAGGGTAAGGGGGTAGATGGTGGTAGGGCGGGACTGGGAGGGGTAGAAAGAGGGCACTGTGATGGAGATGTAACTTGAAGTAATAAATAAACATTAAAAAAATTGTTTCTCACCAAGGACAGGAGAGAAAGTTGAGGAAATGGGTCGAAATCTACAAAGAGTTGAATAAAACTTATGATAATGTTAAAGATTGACTACACCTTATGGGCATACAATGCATTATAAAATAAATAAAATTAACGAAAATATAATTCAATTATTCAACAATGTAAAAGTTAAATATTGAAATATGGTTTATAAATTTAGTCTGTTCACCTAACATTCTAAAAAACAAAAAAACAACATGATGAGTGTTCAAAGAGTTAAAAAAAGACCACATGCTAATTTTACTTAGACTTGTGTGCATTGTGACTTGGAAATGTTCATGAGTTGGACAAAATAACAAATGTTACAAAATTTTCTTCCACGTGAAGGGACATGCATTTGAAGTTTTCACAGGTACTAATACGTAGCCTTAGAGAGGAGCGCTCTTGGTGTTCGTTGTATCTGACTTCTTTCATGTCCCTTATGGTATTTAGACCTTTAAAGTACCTCCCAACTACCTCATATTTAAGTGTACTAGAGCCGGGTGTGGTGGTGCACGCCTTTAATTCCAACACTTCAGAGGCAGAGGCAGGTGGATCTCTGTGAGTTCGAAGCTAGCTTGTTCTACAAAGTGAGTCCAGGACAGCCAAGAATACACAGAGAAACCGTCTCAGAAAAAAAAAAAAAATTTATGTGTACTGAAGTAGAAAGAGATGAAAAACTGTATATCTAGATAATCTAAAGGCACAGAATATATTATCAGTATAATTCTTTAACATGTTCTAATGACTTTCATAGGTGACTTATGAGTCTAGAAACAATTTCATACCTTTTGGGAGATTATTGGAAATATCAATAAAAATAATAATTAATCCCAAGAATGATCCTACAGAGTTACTTAAATTCCTCAGATGTTTCTTCTTCTCTCATTCATTTTCTGTTCTTTTTAAATACTAACTGTAAAAGTCATGTAGTTTATAGATTTTAAAGTTACACCACTGAGTTTAAACTCAAAGTCAGTCACTCACCATGAACCTGAAAGTGCTACAAGATGCCTATATTCTTAGTAAAGATATTCGAGACACCTACATTGTGGAACTGGTGTAAAAGTTTATGTGCACAAAGTCCATGGGATAGGATGGATGACTCACATATCTTAAAAACCCCCAAGTTTTATCTATTATCTGTATAGTATCTTAAAGGCAACAAAAAGCTCCAAAGCTAGACAGATTCATTGTGTTGATGAGTCTGATATTTAGAGAAAATGTGCTAACAATACTGATTTAAGCTATTCTAGTTGAACCAAAGTTCTCAATATGCATTTAGACTTTAATGACACTGGGTCTTTCAAAACATAGTTCTATAAAACTTCGTTAAGCACCCCAAACTTGAGACTAATTCACCCTTCCACAGATAAACCAGAAGTTTGAGGAGGCTTCTTATCATTGTAAGCTCCTTCTAATATTAACCCAATGACAATATTTGATTGCACAATTTTCTTTTAGATCTAATTAATTCAATTATATTCACAAGATTTTTCTACTAAAATGTAGTTTTATTTAAAGAAAGCACATTTGAAAGAAAGATATTATATGGTCTTATAATTACTCGATGTTATAATAATTGTTAGAAAGAAGCATAAATGAGGGAATTCACATAAAAAATAGGTAGTATTAATACCCAATTGATTCCTATCCAAAAGTATACTATTAAAATTTCACATGATATCCCCCAAAAGTGGCAATTGCATGTTTTAAGTAGTTTAAAATTAACTTAATTGATTTTTTTCAAAAATAATTAGTCAAGATTTAAAAAACAAACTAAATATCAAATTTGCATATCACCAATGAAATAATTTCTATTTTGGTCTCTATCTTAAAATATCTATCTTGTCCTTTCTAAAATTTCTATATGGAATCTAAATTATATTTTAAGTCCTATATATAGAAAGAAAAATTCCTGGATGAGAGTTTATAGTTCAATGGTAGAGTCAAAATGAAAGAGAAGTCTAAAAAACTTCTTTAGTATTTGTTAATGATAAAGTGTGTGATGATTATCAGTGAGAATTTTATCAATTTAAGGGCTACTAATCAGAAGTCTTGTCTCTTCTCATCTATAAAAAAGAGAAATAATTATCTATATGAATACTTTAATCATTCTATTATTCACTAAATGCATATTTTATTGAGCACTGATTATGCTCTATGCACAGTATTATTTGAAATAATAAACAGAGCAGGTTCCTGCCTGGGAATCTTACAGGACAGTGGAAGAGGAAGAAATGATCAAATGGTGATGACAGGGCACAGCACAGTGTCAAGACCACATTAGGAGCTAAGGATACTTTGAAAGTACTCAGCATAAGAATGACAGAGACACTTTGACAGAAATGAATAGCATGGCAGAGGGACAGGCTGTAGACCGAAGCAGAGCAGGTCATCATGGGGGTGAGTTGAGCAAAGTCAGGTAGAAAGAGAACTGAACACTAATGGTAAAAGTAGCAAGCTGTACTGTTAAAACAATGGAAAACTCTTTCCCTCTAAAAGAAAGCAGATTTTTATCTGAAAGTTAATGGTAACCCTTTGAAACACTGGAAGCATGGCTGGAATGTCATTCTAGGTGCATGTAACATCATGCTGGCAAGTACTAAAGAGGATTTGAAAGGTAATTAGCCATCTAGGCAGGTCCTACTCTAGTTTCACAGTAACTACATATAGAGTAGGTGAAGTCCCTAGGGACATGGTAGGCTTTGGGAGACACTGGAAGGAAGAATTACAATAATCATGGACAATAAGAATGATAGAGGGAGACTAGAAGATTTGTGGCCCAAACTTTTAATAAAACAAACAAACAAACAAAACCCCACATGATTTAAAATCGTCAATAAAAGGTAACCTAATGTCTAAAATGATTATTTTAATAAGATGTTAGGCATATTTTACTTTTAGATTATAAAGACAATTTACATAAATTATGAAAATTTCCCACTGATCATATACTTTACATATACAATTTTTAAAAATATTTGTAATTAGTCATCTGTAGCTGAAGTCTGGAGCACAGCAATATTGACCATGCAAAGCAATAATTTTATAGATCTGATTTCCTTAGCATCAGTCTCTGGATAAGACATTCAACCAACCACTATATAAACAATGTTTATCTACTGTGTTTAGCTCCAATATTTAACAAAAAAATACATTTCAAAACCATAAGCTACTAATTGATTAGATTGACAACATATTTGGGTGGGTAGGTACCTAATCTTCAAACTCTTACTCCATTTTATGAAAAATTAATTTATATTTGCATGTACCTAGAACAACCTTAAAAAGTACCTCTCCTCCTAGGTACCAAACAATGTCATCTAAATTTAAAAGAACTCATCTGCTCAGTAGAGACTGCTTTTTGGAACCTGAAGGTACTCAGTTTAGTCTCAATTTGAAAGTAGCTGTATAAGAGTGTCGCACTGTGAGCATTCCTCTTAAAAATTGACCATGCACTTGTATATTTACCAAGTGCCTGTGTACTGCCTCCCTGTTCTCACCAGACAGAATGTCTTGAGATTAGACATAGCTGCTCATCACTAGTCTAACATTATTAGATATGGAGTTATGGATAAGACTTTGCCAGTAATTTAGTCACAATTTCTTCATTTGCAAAACACCATGACTTCCCCACAGAGTTACTGTGTGGATCAAGCAACATAACACATATATGAAAAGATAAAAACCCAATATAACAGCTTACTTATGGATTGGCTGCTAAATAAATGTTTTTATTAGTTCTGCAAAACTTTCTGCAAAAACTGGTTTCAAATACAAATGCTTTATGAAGATGTTTTTCTAGGTGTCTTTTTCAGTCATTAAAAAATGCCTGCACATATAAATAGTGCAAAAATGACTTATGCAAGTTTCCCAAGAAATGACTGACTATAAATACCAAAGTGAAAAAAACTCAGCACAAATTATTAAGTATTTATAGTGACAAAAGCTTGATCCCCAGTTGGTGGAATTGTTTGTGAAGGATTAGGATGTATGGCCTTGTTGAAGATATGTCACTGGGTGTGAGTGAGCGTTGAGGATTCACAAGCCCATGGCAGACCCAGTGTCCCCTCTCTTACCACATTGCCTATGGATCCGAATTTAAAGCTCTTTTCTACTGATCCACTGCCACACCTGTCTTCTTCCTGCCATGGTGATCATGGACTAACACACAAAACCTTTATGCAAGTCCCCAATTAAATATTTTCTTATGTGAGAGTTGTCATGATCATAGTATCTCTTCACAGCAATGGAAGTTACTAGGATAGTGTAAGATTTTAAGCAGAGATAGAGGGACATGTGTGTGGTGAGTGGCCGAGAGGTTAAGGTTAAACAAAAGCTACTGTGTATATATGAAAAAGACATATAAATAGCTATTATTTGTTAAGTTAATTAAAAATTAAAAATAGGTTCTCATCAGAAAAGAGATATCTTACTTGATTCATTAGTGCTGCTTCAAGAAGCCATGGATCATTAAACACGTTCTAATGCCAGGTCTGTGATAGCTCCTTAGGAGATTCGGTCAAGGAGGCCAGCAAGGCCACCTAAACAAACAAATGATTTCCATTCTTCGATTCCCACACAGGCTGAGATAATAAGACTATACTGTGAACACACCGTAAGCCTTGGTTGCAAGTTACAGATAGACCAACCTCAGACTGAACTGGAAGCTTCTATCTTCCTGGCCTGCTTTCATAATGTTAGAAAGCGACATGCAAGCTGTTGAAGTAGAAAAGATATCAATGGTCTAACTCAGCTGTGGTCCCTCCTAACTACAAAACCAACTTACCAGGAAAGAAGTGCCCACTTGTACCATAGTGGGCTAACTATTATAGGTGTAACCAATTGCTCTCTGATTGGACCTAAGGGCCACACTCTAGGAGGGAAGTGTAACTGTAGTAAAAATACAATGGCTGAGGAGATAATAGGCTGAGGTGAGGGAGCGTTTAGTGATTTTAGCTAAACAGAACGGAGTGAACTGACTTCTAAATATCTTTGTTTATACCCATAGCAAATGTTACTCTTTGTCTTAATCAGCACACCTTCTTTACAATGAATGGCAGAGAATGCAGGGATTCTTTGCTCTTCAAGTCGTTGAAAACAAGGAACTTCTGAGTACTCAGCACTGACTATACAGTTACGGCATTTCCTCTAAGAGCCAAAGGACTTTGCAGAAGCAGAAACAGAAAAAATTCCAGAGCAAAAAGCTAGGGAGACAGCCTGTAAAATTGTATCTTCAGGAAATGGTATAGCTACAACAATGATGATCTCATAGCAATAGCTCTGTGCAAAACTGGATCTATAAACAAACATTTATGAATGTGAAAGGAGCTTACAGCCCTACCCATCGCTGCTGAAATACCTGCTCTGGTGGATTCTCAGGGAGGAGTCCTATTTAGATGTTTTCTCATTGGTGAGCCCAATTGGGCATCATTAGATAATCCCATCCCATAATCACACAGACAGCTTTGGTTAAACTCAGAGCTGGTTGAACAAGATAAGAGCAAAAAGAAGAGACTTGTAAAGAAAAGAGTTTCCAGGTTTTCTGAGAGGGAGGGAGATAAGGGATGTAGTATGAGAGTAACCAGATTGTATTATCAACATGCATGAAATTCTCAAAAAAATTTTTTTTACTTTAAAAAACTAATGGTGCTGCCATATGACTGTTTAAATGACTAATAAGGTCCTACAGCCATGGGTTCTGTCATCACTGAAGCCAGTGCTGGGGAACCTCTGACCCCCAAACAATTGCTCCTGAAAGCCTAGGCGAATAAGGCCAAAGAGGAGCAAGAAGAGGACAACAAGGAGCTAGATGATACCCTGTCAGAGACTCTGGGGTGTGGTTGAGATGTTTCCAAAGATGGTCCAGTGTGACGCCAGGCCACCTTTGATCTCTTGCTCTTCGTGACTAAGAAGATGTACAGACTTATCAGGGCCACTTGTGGATTGGTACCACTTTCTTCATGAACCTAGTTCTTCCTGTTGTCTTTGAGACAGAAAAGTTGCAGATGAAGCAACGACAGCAACTTCAGCAATGGCAGATACTTTTAGAGACTAACACAGGGTTTTCAGGAGGAATGCCAGGGGCTCTACATCCACTTCCTGGAAGGATCTAGATTGTTACTGCAGTATTTTGTCCTGGTGGGAGAAGTTTGAAATTCATTTGTGTTCGAACTGTTGATTGTTTGAATTAATTAACTAACTAATTAATTAACTAATTTGGCACATCAATCTACTTAAAGCTGGTGGAAACATTCTCTGCTTCGCATGAAGAAACCCCAGTTGCACCTGTGCTCTTCTTAAAGTCCTCACCTATTTCCTGTTCTCACTGATGCCGGAGTACAGCCACGTGGAAAGTTATTCCTCTCTGCTCCTTTAGTAAATTGCTCCTAAGGAAGTTCTCACATGCCCATTGTGGGAAAGTAATAAGCACCCCTGACCATTAAGAGCTTTTGTTGTTGTTGTTTAAGAATGGAAATGTCTAGGACTTGCAAATAATGTGGAACTGACAAAATCCATCACAGCTGAAGTACAAAATAGTCACCAGGAATCCCTGTGTGTTCTGCAGAGAAGGGAGGCTGGCTGCAGCTCTAGCCCGATGAGGACTGTGGACAGAGCAGGCCTTCATTTCCTCTCCGCTTTTGGCTCCTAGACCCTTGTGTGTATGAAAAAGCCGTCAGGGCTCACTTTCTGTATATAAATATTAAAAGAACTCCAACGTAAAATAAATGATTAATAAAAGAGGAGTTACAGCAACAAATGCTGGCAGAGGCTGTGAAGTGGCTCTTATGTTGCCACCTGCAAAGTAAAATCATTTGTAGGTTTCTAATAAAACTACATATGTGACAGATATTCCCATAAATGCAGTTTCGTCATTCATTCCAGACTTATGAAAACAGGTTCATGTAGAACCCCAAGATTAAGTTCATAGAAGCTTTACTTACACTAGAAACTTAAATCATCCTAGCTATGATTTTATCAGGTGTTTGGGGTAACCATGAGGACTGCATAGTTTTCAGTCTCAAAGAAGAAAGCTTTGTTAAGTGTACAACTTAATTAGACTGCAGGAAAACACAATGAATCAGAAAATGAATAAGTCCCAAACGTACGGTTTATGAGTCTATTAACATGATATGTTCTGAAAGGATAGCTTTTCAGAAATGAAGAATAAATTAATGTTCTCCAGGGATTAGAGGTGAGATGAGCTTCGGGGAAGAGTGGATACAGTTATGAAAGGGACTTAATGGATCCTAATGATGGTAGAAACATTCCAAATCCTGACAGTAATAGTGGACAAGAAACTACTCTAATGACTTACATTACACACACACAGACACATGAACGCCCATATATAGATATGTTTACCCAACACATGATGCTTTGAGTGTGTCTTTGTGGAGATAATAGAACTTGAATGAAATACAGTTTATAAACAATTTTATGTAATATATATGTACATATACATAGTATATGAGATATAGTATTTTATACTCTAAATTAAGCAAATCAACATGGATATAGTTAGATAATATAATTTTGGAGTTGTAGTTTTCATGTTTGCCTAATACAATGTGGAAAGACTAAATGTCTGAGGTGGAATTATTTAGTAATCAATGGCAAAGGCTATTTTCCATTATAGTCTTAGATTTTTAAAGAATAACTACCACACTTTAAACATTTGTTTTTCATGCCAGCATTGAGGGAGCTGAAATACAGAAGGAGTTCAGTAGTTATATTGTGAATGAAAATCCAATCTTCTTAACATAACATCACTTGTCTTTCAAATTGGGCTTCCCCTTTCAGAAGATTGTTGAGTTTATATAGCATATTGACATCAACCAGAATCATTGCTACAACTTCCTACAATATCATTGCTTAATAACTGGCTGCAATATTGGCATAACTTTGCAAACGTTGCATGAGCTCAACATATCAAAGGTGCAGATGAAGAAGTAGTAGTAGTGTTAGTGGGGGTGGTAGTAGTAATTGTCTGTCTGTATCCTACTGAGAGAATTTTTAAAAGTGTATGCATTATAGTGGGTGGGTAAGTGGGTAGGTATGGGGAGGAGTTGGGGAAAGGAAAACCATAAGGAGAATAAGCTCTGTGAAAAATCTATTTTCAATTACAGTAAATTAATAGAATAGAGAGAAGAAAAGAAAATGGAATTCTAAAGGTTTTCAAGGAAAAGCCCAACACATATGAACACCAGAAATCTATATTATTACAAGCTGAAAAAGGTTAACAATTAAATACATTAGGTTCTTCTGCATTTATGTTGTTTGCTATCTTAAGCTTAGTACTTTGTTCCACAGTATATCCTATGTTATTTTTAGAGCTACTGAAGAGGAGTGTCTGAAATTTCATAGCAACCTCTCATGTATCTTTGACGACAGATGACATTTGGAACATTTTTGCCTTCAAATATCTTCCAGAAGTAATATCTTATGTCCTAGTAATTCGGTGTAAAAAGAAGAACTCTGTGTAAGTCTAAAGGAAACTACAAAAATAGGTTCACTTTAGTTGGAAAATACGTCCACAGATCTGGAACAAGCATGGTCACTCACTCTGGGAAGATGAAATGACCAATTTCTTGGTGAAAATTGTAGCTGAACATATGGTAAAAGCTGTATTAGAGAGCAAAATTACTGCTACTTACATGCTGTTACAAATTGCAGATAAAAGATGATTATACATATTATAGTTATCTAGTTTTCATTATAAGGACTAAATGATTTAAGATTATAGAAAAGCCAGGCTGAGTAAGGAGTACAGGACAGGTCCATTAATGAATCATTTACCTTTGTTGCTACTGTTAAAAAAAAAAAAAAAAAAAAAAACCCTTTCAAAGACTCACCCTGGACTCTAACTAACTTCACTTGTATTTGGAATAATGTATTTGACGTGCATTGATTATTGGTTCCAAAAATGCCAATACTTGAATTATCTGGTTTTCAGAGGTTCTCCATTACCATCCAGGAAAAAAAAAATCACAGACTCTTGAGGATGAGACACAGACAGGTCCAGGAGATATGGCTCTCTTCTGCCATCCTCAGCTATCTTAGTGTCCTGAGCATGCCAGGCTGTCAACACCTACTCCAATCTCTGAGCATGTGCTCTTCTCCTCAAATCATCTCACAACGGGGAGAATTCCCCTAAAATAGTTTGTTATCTTCCTTTGCACCATTCTCTACCCTTCCATGCTAAACACCTCTTCTCCTAAATGCTAGTACTATTAGCTTATCTTTCATTAAAATAAAACTACTATGGAAAAATGCCTCATGAAGGTGTGAAAAAAATGAAAAAAGAAACTGAATATAAAGCTCAAATAACAGCAAACAACATTTGTTAGGAGCTTACTAATGGGATACTGAATGGATTTTTGTTTATTTAATATTCACAAAAAATCCAACAAACAATATGTTATAATCTCATTTCTCCATCAACTGGAGGCATGAGGGGTTTAAATAAATTAATTATGGCTACAAAGCTAGTAAGTGAGGAAGCTAAGTTTTGAGCCCAAGAAAACAAAATTCACTTCAAAATATATCTATTTCACCACTGTAACACAACTACTTTGTACTTACATGCATTTTGCCATGTAATGGAAAACATATGTGTGTTTCTGTGTGTGCATTTCTATACATGTATGTGTATATATATATATATAGTTGGGTGTTTGTGTGTCTATATGTGTGTGATTATATGTATAAATGTGTGCATATATATGTGTGTATGTGTTTCTGCGTTTGTGTCTGTGTGTATACATGTATGTGTTTAAATGTGCATATGTGTGTATAAAAGTATGTGTGTATATGTATATATTTTTATGCATATTATGTGTGCATATATATGTGCAATGAATGCTATTTAATAATAAACTTTAAACAGAAAAACAACTAAGTTACCTTTAGTGAAGTTGAAGTTTTCACACCAAACCATCTTTCATCCTACAGAATAAAATTTCCCATCACCAGACCAAATACCCTGGTTAAAACTAATTGGAGCGGGAACTATCCCTGACACCTATTCTGTTGCCCACAGTTGGATACCTTTCCCCTAGCTAGGCTGCACTGACTGGCTTCAGTGGAAGAAACTGCAGTTAGTTCTGATGTGACATGAAGTATTGGGGCAGTTGGTGGGAGGGTTCCTTCTCTGAGAAAAAGGAGAAGGGGTGATGGGAGGAGCAGAGGGTGGAAGGGTAGGATTTGGAGAAGTGGGAGGTGGCTGTGAATGGGATGTTAAAATAAATTAATTAATGAATTAAAAATTTTTAATTAAAAAACCTTAATGTTTTATGTCAGGAATATAAAATTACCATTATGTATCAGGTTAAGTCTACTAAAAAAAAATGAAAATTAAGGTTGAGGTTCTCTATTAAATTATATCTGTAAAATATCTATGAGTCCAAGTGGATCAAAGACTGAAACATAAATCCAGACACACTATATCTAAAGAAGAAAAAGTGGGGAAAATCCTTGAACTAATTGCCACATGTGACAACTTCTTGAACAGAATACCAATAGCTCAGTCTCTAAGATCAACAATAAATAAATAGGACCTTATGAAACTGAAAAGCTTCTGTAAGGCAAAGGACACTGTCATTAGAACAAAATGGCAACCTACAGGTATTCACCAACCCCAGTCTGACAGAGGGTTAATATCCAAAATACACAAAGAACTCAAGAAATTAAACACCAAGAAACCAAATAATCTAATTTAAAAAATGGGGAACAGGCCTAAACCAAGAATTCACAAAAGAGGAATCTCTAAAGGCTGAGATACACTTGAAGAAATGTTCAACATCTTTAGTCATCAGGGAAATACAACTCAAAACGACTTTGAGATTCCATCTCACACCTGTCAGAATGGTTAAGATCAAAAGCTCAAATGACAGCACATGCTGGTGAGGTTGTGGAGAAAGGGTAACCCTCCTCCATTGCTGGTGGGAATGCAAACTTGTACCTCAACTGTGGAAATTAGTCTGGCGATATAAGAAAACATGGAATAGCTCTACCTCAAGACCCAGCCATACCACTTTTGGCTATACATCCAAATGATTCCTCACCAAACCACAAGGACGCCTCAACTATGTTCATAGTAGCTTTATTTGCAATAGCTAGAAATGGGAAACAACCCAGATCCCCTTTAACCGAAAACTAGATTTAAAACAAAAAACAAAAAAAAAATACTGTGATATATTTATACAATGGAATACTACTCAGCTATCAAAAATAAGGAAATCATGTAATTTGCAACTAAATGGATGGAGCTAGAAAAACTCATCCTGAGTGAGCTAACCCAGACCCAGAAAGATACACATGGCATGAATTCACTTATAAGTGGATTTTAGACACATAGTACAGGATAACAATCCTACAACCCACAGACCCAAAGGAACAGAAACCTAGTATAACTATCCTCTGAGAAATTCTACCCAGCAGCAAAACAAATCAAAGGCTGAGACACACAGTCAAACATTAGGTAGAGCTCATATATAAGAGAGTGGGGAGGGATAGAGAGAGTGAAAGATCAACACAAGAAGATAAACAGAACCAACCAATCTAGGCTCCTAGGGGCTTATAGAGACTGAAATGCTAATCAAACAAAGAAGAAAAAAAAAAGCTTCTTAGACTAGACCTAGACTCCCCTATACAAATATAGATGATATGCAACTTTGTCATCATACAGATCCCTTAACAAGTGGCAGGGGGCACTGTGTCAGGGATGGAATTTTTTAACTGTTAGTGAGACACTTTACCTTGGCTGAGCTTCCATGTCGGGCCCCAGAGCAAGAGGAAGTTCTTAGCCTGAGGCTAAAGACTGAAGAACTGAAGGTGGCTGATATGTAGGGGTCTCCCACACCAGAGGAGAAGGAGAGGTGGAAGAGGAGGTAGAGGGTGGAAGGGTGGGACTGGGAGGGGAGGGGGGAAGGAGCTGTGATCAAGATGTAATTTGAATTAATAAACAATTTTTTAATCTGTGAGTATGCATTCAATTAATTGAATGATTGGCATTATTAAGGGGAAACAAAATAATACATTTTAAACTTGTTCTAAGTGATATATTTTCCACTGCAAAAGCTTCTATTACATCCAATATTTCCTATAATATTCATCTCTAAGTTTCATGTTCTAGCATCACCTGGGGATGTTTCAAAAATATTGCTGTCTATGTATCCTCTTTCCAGTGTCCCTAGAGAAGCTTCTGATCCACTAGCTGTGGGCTCAGCCCTGAGTGATAAGATTTTATAAATGTCCCAGATAATTCACTTACACAGTACAATTTGTGAACTAGGGTTTTACTGAGTACTGTGTAAATTTACACAAAATGTACTAGAATTTTCTTCATATTTCATTTAAAAAATTAATATGACAAAATTATTGTAAATCATTAGCACTGATACAATCCAGAACTCAAGACACAGTGGCCTGGGTGAAATTTGTTATCTGGCTGGTACATCTTTCAAATCCAAGTTTTGGCTAGTTTTCACTAAAACTCCTTAAGTGCATAGTTATAATCACTATCCAGATATCAAATACAACTAAGTGCAATTATATTTCATTTATTAATAATTTTTCATATGATCAAGATTTATTTCAACTTATTTACAAGTGGAAAGTTTAAACAGAAATAAAATATACAATTTCTAGTTACAGGTCTATTTTTTACATATCTGTCCCTCCTTATCCATTCATAATTTTATTAATTACTTGAATTGAAAAGCAGAAGTCAATAATACAGCTAAAGTTGATGTACACATCTGCTTATTTTGTGCATATACTGTGAAGGTCTCACAAAGAGTCACCAAATAACAAGGAAGTTTCCTCATCTGTGTTCATAGTAGCCTTATTTGTAATAGCTAGAAACTGGAAACAACCCAGATGTGCCTCAACCGAGGAATTGATTTAAAAAACTGTGGTACATCTACACAATGGAATACTACCCAGCCAACAGAAACAACGAACTCCTGCAATTTGCAGCCAAATGGATGGAACTAGAGAAGCTCATCCTGAGTGAGCTAGCCCAGACTCAGAAGGATGCACATGGCATCAATTCACTTATAATTGGATTTTAGCCATATAGTACAGGATAACTAGACTAAAACTAATGTACCAAGAGTCTAATTCTTAAGAATGACTTACATATCCTTCTCTACAAGTGTAAGAATATATCCTAGGAAAAGCAGTGATTCCTAGTCTATAACAGATTACACGCCAAGAGTTTTGTTAATCACATTTGCTTGCCCAGTGGTTGTACAGATGCACATTTTTTATACTTAGTGTTAACTAGGATTGTTTAGAAACATTTTTCTCTCTTCCTCAAGCCATTGCTATAACTGTATTTTCCTCTATCCAGTAAATTCTCACATGGCTGTCTGGAACAGCCTGAATGAAAGTGGGAATGTCACGCAGGCCAGTAGAAAGGTACCACATCCCCATTTCCATATGGCATATCTACCAAGCTCTACACATGACTGCTTCACTAATCTAGGCATCACGGTAGGATAGCAATGCCAAACACAGCATCCACCCATCCATCAATGGACATGGCACATCAGAAAAGAAAATCTCTGAAGTGTTAAAATCTTTGAGTTTTGTGAGTTATTTAATTTTCATCATGGCATAAGTATATGAGTCTTAATAGAATATATATGCAGGAATTTATGCATACCTATTGATGTTTACTTCAGAAAAATTACATCACAGAGCTAAACATGTTCACTACATTAAGATCCATCAGTATCTATTAAACAAGTATATTTTAGTGGGGGAAAAAAATCTATCCCATTCAAAGCAGTGATGCCTAGTCTGTAACACAAGATGACCAAAATGTTTTGCTAATCACATTCTCATGCTGAGAATTCATTAAGCATTTTCACTATTAAATTTGTAGAATGAGTTGTTGACTCCATTTTGCTGATACCATGAGTCACATTCATCAGCTTCCAACATGTTGTTAAATCAGTGAATGATACAAGGAAAATGTGAACCATTACAAATCAATAGCAAATGGACAACTAAATCTGTGTCTCACAAAACACCACATGAAACAAAAGTTTCACTCGGGAATGATTATTTAGACTAAGTGACAAAGCACCCTGCAGTTTCGTTTCATATATTTTAGTTATTGACAGAAACACTTAAAGAAATCCAGGCTTCATCTACAAAAGAAAAAAAAATCTGATCCACTGTGTAGTTAGAAAACTTGAAAGACATGTAAGCTTTTCTTTAATCTTGATTTTCTAGTGTTTTTAGGTGTAATCATTAATATTAAAAGATAATTTCATGTGTCTATATATTCATCAAATAGTATGTTTGAATGAATTTTTATTAAGAAGTATATGGTAACCATAATTATGTTTAGTAATAAATATTATATATTTATCTTTATTCATTAGTGTTAGGACATGGAATAGAGTTGGAGGTCAAGGATAAAAAAATATATTCCAGTAGAGGCATGATGTATCTGGAATTTTATAATATTACTAATCATCACAAATAGTTGAGAAGGTAAAATTAAACTTAAAAAATAGAACATATATATGAATGGACATATATTTAGCATGTTTTCTAAATTTTTATTATATTTAACTGATACACAAAAACACAAATTGTACATATCCACATGGTACTATGTGATTTTCTACACATGTAAATATTGTGTTATAAAATATAAATAAGATTAATACATCTCTATAACCATTTATTTCTTAACAATTTTTAAACACTTTTTTCAAAACATATGGTGCATTCCTGTTTTCTATACTTGCACTACTCATACTAGCAGTTCTTGCTAATATTTAGGTGGAACACAAAAATACATCAATGAACCTTTCTCTATGTACCTCTTTCCTCTCTTCTTTCCTGTCTATGATAACAAACATTCTATTCCGAACTGCTAGCAGGGCAATGTCTTTAAATTCAACCAATACATCACCAAACCACAAAAACATATCCTCATCTATGTTCATAGCAGCCTTATTTGTAATAGCGAGAAACTGGAGACAACCCAGATGTCCCTCCACCAACAAATGGATAAAAAAAATTGTGGTATATTTACAAAATGGAATACTACTCAGCTATCAGAAACAAGGAAATCATCCAATTTGCAACCAAATGGATAGAACTAGAGATGCTCATTCTGAGTGAGCTAACCCAGACTCAGAAAAATGCACATGGCATCTACTCACTTATAATTGGATTTTAGTCATATAGTACAGGATAACTATCCTACATCCATATATATAAATATATATATATATATATTACATAATGGGGTATGTTTCTTTTTGTGTTCAAGCTTTTTCTCCTAATCATGATGAACTTTAGTTTCATATACATTGTAAAAATGACAGTATTCCATTCTTTTGGATGAATAAGCAGATCATTGTACTACATAAGTTTCACGTGTATATCCAGTGGATTGACTCTAGATTGATTTCACGTTGGGCTAGAATGAATAGTACATCAGTGAGCATGAGGCAATCTTGTCTAGATCACATCAATAGTGAAGGCAATTATACACTTTGATTCTCCCATATCTGTTCAGTATCTTCCTGAAAATATTAAATCATCTATGATTTTTGTGTGGATACATTAATTGTGAGTAGCATTTGCATACTGATTTCCCTCTGCAGGGTATCAGACCAAGAACTATAGTTTGCCAGAATCCTTTTCATAAGGAAGACTATCCATTAAGTATAGTAAGGCACTTAAGAAGTTCAAATGAGGGTAATACCAAGGCTTATAATTCGGTTTCACCCCAAACAGGTAGTTGCACTTTTTATTACAGTTTTTGTGGAACTCGTGCCCCAACTGACACTTCCATTACAAATATACTCAGTTACATTTGAAATTTCAGATGAGATAACTTATTTTATAAAGTACTATGAGTGAACATTCTGTAGTGGTGATGTACTTTTAAAAACAGAATGGAGTCTAATTGCTAATCACCATCAATGTGATAAACAGGACAACTCACCTCAACTGGCTTGAGGTGTGCAGACAGAGACTGAAGCAAAAAAACAGTATTTTGCAAAAAACCTTACACCAAGCAAAAGAATTACAGGGCTACTCTTGTGTATTTATAATTGATTTCAAATCAGAAAGTAAAATAATAACATGTACATCTGGCTACACTGTTAAAAATATAGAGATATAAAATGTCTCTATATCTTAATATTTAAGAGACTGAATGAGTCATTTTATCCAACTTAATTTTAAATAAATTATGATGATCATAATTAATAGTGGTAAATTATATCTTTAATTAACTAAAAATATACAACCACAACTTTTTTTTTTAGATAATGAGACTGTTTATTGAGCAAATATTTAATCAATTGTACTCTGTATTTGTTTGCCATTGGGAAGCCCCTCGTTATTTGTTTCCCTTTTTCGTTTTTCAACTGTATGTGAATGCTGTGCAGTCACATACATGTTTGCATGTGTGAGCATGTCTACGTGTGTAAATGCTTACAGAGTTTCAAGGTTTAGAATTGTAATCTTCCTTGGTCACTCTTTGTCTTGTTCTTTAAGGTAAGATTTGTCAATCAAATTCATAGCTTGCTGATAGAGTCCCTCTGTCTCAGCTTTCCCAGGCTATAATTACAGGTCTTTCCTGGTATTCAGAAGGGTTCTGGGACCTTTTAGTTGTGTTTGAGGACAAGAGTTTTAACCCTTGAGTCACATTCCCAGTTTGGATCTATTTGATCTTCTGTGAACATGTAGACAATGTTTGTACTTCTCTCAGGTAGATGCTTACAGAAGCTTGTTCTCTCCTGGTTACACAGGGACTTTGTTCAGGCAGGGAAGGGTTAAAACTGATAAAGTAGAGAATTTCCTGTGAATTCTAACCATATGAACCCTGTGAATTTACTGTAACTTTTCTGATTCTTTGCTGTTGCTATTTGTTAGGATCTCATGACTTAATACAAGTAAAAATACTCCTCAAAATAACTCACATAAATGACACAGGTACACCACATTTCTAAACATACACTTTTAGACATGAATACAAAGTTTCAGAAACCATTTAGTATATTCCATAGACACTCATCTCTGTAAATCCTGAGTACCATTAGAACCCTTTAAACTCTAACAGTAATGTGACTTACAACACTAAACAGCACCACTTACTGGGCTTCCCATGGAGGAATAGTTGCCAGAGTCTCTCAATTGGCAGATTTATTGCCCTATTAGTAAAGGCTATAAAGTTTATACTTTCATTCTATATTCTTTTAAATAAGAACTTTAAAACTAAAAATGATTTAATGCATGCAATTTAGCAGGCCAATTGCATTTAGAGGTAGAGGAATCTAACATACCGGAAGCTCATCTACTATTTGGAAGGTGATCATTCCCTAAGACTTTTGAACTGCTCCAATAACTTTATATGGCTCTAAATTGTTTCATTCCAAAAAGAGATCTGTTCTTTTCTAATACAAAAAGTTTAAAGAAACTCCCAAGCTCCAATCTTAGTTTTTTAAGTGAAATTGATAAATCTGATTATTAATTCAATTTTATCTGATCTAGAGTGAGTCTGTATTGGAGAGGTGTGATATGGGGGAAGTGAATGGGAGGGTGGTACTTGGAGGAGAAGGGGTGCTGCTATTGGAATGTAAAATAAATTAATTAATTATATAATTTAAAAAACACAAAACTTACCATTTCTTCAATGGACAAAGTTAGAAGTTCACAAAACACTTTTTTAAGGGTTGTTTCTACTTAATCTGACTCTCCACTAAAACGCTATTAAAATGATTTAAATTGGAACCCACAGAAGGAATCTGGCTAGAGACATGGAGTAACCCATAGCCTGTGACCAGACTGGTTTGTCTAATGATGCATTTGTTGTCACAATAAATGACTACATGCACAGATTTCTGTCTGGCTAGACATTTGGCTTGAAATAAACATTTAGAGAATGTACCCAAACAACAGTGAGGCCAAAGTTGCCTTCAACTCTGCCAACCTGCTGCTGATTCAAATACGAGTAACATGCTTTTTTTGTTTTACAACAAATGCATCTTTGAAACACAACCTGAAAAACACAATGGATGAACATTTCAGGAACAGATCTTATGAGATCATCATGTACAGGAGGCGGTCTGCAAATGATTCTCCCTATCAAAGTCATGTACCTACTCTGTTATCCTAGAAGTGGAAGGAGTTGTCCAAGACCTAACAGGGAAAACACCTTAGCTTTGTCATTCAATCTAGAAAAGCCTTTGTCTGATCACTTATTCAACTTAGTAAATGCCTACTTTACTAATAAGTTACAGATTATTCCTTTTCTGAAATTAGGCTTCACCTACCATGTTGGCATCAAGAAATGCAGAGCAAATAAATAGTATTACTAAAAATAATCTTCATAAGGCTCTACTTTGCTCTGTGCCAGTTCTCTTGGAATTGTATATGTTTACATTTGTAGATCTTTCATCATATACAGATGAAGAGAACAGCATATAGAATTGTGGGAAAATAGTAAAAAAAGGGCAAAACATGCAGTTATTTGTATGGAAAATATCCTGAACAGGAGAGTTTTCTAAATCTCTTGCAGACTGAAAGATATACACCTATTAAACAACCCACGTATGTATTTAAGTGGCATTTACATACTATACTACTATGAAAAATATTAAAGAGATTAAACCAGTTAAACATGTCTATGGTATCTACTTAAAGAGTAATGATTTATCTACTCTTCAAAAATAATTAAAACATGAGGTTTTTTGCGTTTTTTTTTAACTTTTTATAAAAAGGTATACTGTCATTTTCCTAGAAAACACACTTAAATAGTGGTAGTATTTTGAAGAGTTTCTTTCTATTCAAATTATAATCTCATCCACGGAACCAACTGAAGGGAGCTATAGAATTTGTATATCCTATGAAAAATAAAAATGCAGGGCTTCTTATTCAAAAGTTAAAAATTTAAGATTATTACAACGAAGCAAAGGACCCTTCAAAGTAAAGAACACTGTAGCTACGCAGACTACAGAACCCTGGGGACAATCCTGCCTGGGACCATCACCAAAACTGTCTGTGGACTCACACATTTCTATTGCTAACAGGAATGACCAAGCGCGAGGGAGAGTTACTAAGGCATTTTTCTTTCCGTTTCAATCGATGAGCAGTTACCCTCCTTCTGAGTCTACTCATACCTACTTATCTACCTCATCAAAACGAGCAGGCTGTTGAAAACAGGGCAGCGTGGGGAAAGTGGAGGAATCAAGACACACATCAAACTCTCCTGTTTCTTGCCTGTGACAAGAATAAACAATGGCATATTATTGCCACATCCTTTCAGCCCCTTGCCTGAGAGCTCTGATTTACAACCACTGGAGTCTTGTAGAAAGGTACATCTATGGCTTAGATTGAAAAGATCTCATTTTCAACATTGTTTCCTCTGATATTCAAAAAGACAATAAAGGTCTATAAACATCCAAATTAAAACTCCCAAGCCTCATTCTGAAGTGATTCAAATTTGCATAAAGCATAAATAATTCTATAAAAACTTTAAGATTAATTTAACTCACAAACATGAATTTCATGAGACTTCCACAAGAAACTCTTACATCATTGTTAGAGTATAGTGTAATACTAAATATATGTATAAAATATATACAAATGGTTATATTTATATATGTACACCCTGTGTGTGTGTGTGTGTGAGTGTGTGTGTTTGTGTGTGAGTGTAGCTTTAGTTTACCACAAAAGCTGGACAAGGAAATGTAGCTTTCAGTGTGGTCCGCACACATATCAGTGCAATAATTAATTTACTTTCCCTCTATTGGCAAGTAGTTTCATTTCCCCCCACTTCTTTAGTGTTTCAAAACTTGGTTAATCCACAAGATAAGATCAGCATATTTAAATCATTAATTTCTGTACATTCAACTTAATTTGGTAAATGAGGTTTATTTCTATTGCCTTTCATCCAAGTCCATATGATAAGATCGTATCATAAAGTGTCTCCTTTCAAAGAATGCACACCTCGGGAAAAAATATACAAACTAAGAAAGTAGAAAGGAGATTTATACCTCAAAAGCAGTTTTCAAAGATTAGCATGCGAGACAAATCAAGAAATGGATTTTATCTTCATTTTTGAGTTAGATATGAGCAGGCTAATTTGCAAGCTCATTTGAGGTTTCTGATCTGCATTTCCAGATGAAATGAACATTAAATTATTTTTTTTCTTTTAGTAATAAGTATTAGTGGTAGATTCAGTAAATCAGTTTCTTCAAAAAAAAAAAAGAATTATCTAGATTCTTTGATTTTAACTGACTGAAATGCCTTAAATACACAAAACAGACCTCATCAAGGGAGAGGTCAATTGAGGGTGTTTGCCAATAACAATTACCCAAAGTGAGCAGACTATGTACTATTCAATTTTTAACAGTTTTCAACGAAAACTGTATTTCCCTCCACATATAAAATCTGTTAACTAGTTTATCCTATCGCCAACGAGTACGTATTTAACATAATGATTCTTTGCTAGGAAATTCTTTATTTTAAAGACATGGTAATGTGATATACTCCCATGTAAGTTAGAGCTCTACTGAGCAAGATGATCATTTTGTTGGTTTCGTTGTTGTTGCTTTGTTGGTTTTGTCTCCAGAAATTCATGCTGCTGATCTTTCAACTCCCTGTGTGACCATATCAAACAAAGGTAGGGCTTTTAGGGCATAAGCAGTGGAAATGGAGCCATGCGGGTGCTTCTTCCACAATGGTTCAGTGACTTTATATGGAGACACAACAATGCCAGAATTATCTTGTTAGATGATGAGCAAGCCTCATGCAAGCCAAGTAGAAGACCTTCAGAAAGTGTTGAATCCACCTACTTGTCCAGCATTCAGAATTATGAGCCATAATTGTTATCTCAGTCTACCGTTTTTGCATTTTTTTGTTTTGTTTTGTTTGTTTGTTTGTTTGTTTTTTATCACACCTGCCAGAGCAGACCATGCAGTATACCTCTGAAAAAGCAGGAGAAAAAAACTAACAAATCTCTACCATCTCAGAGTTGAATATAAATCTGAATAATGTTTAAGTACTTAACTTATAAAAATGTAGCTCCTAGTCATTTCTATTTTAGTTCACTCAATTAAATTTTCAAGTACACTCGATAGCAATTACAGTGGCATGCCAAATTGAAAGTAGTTTGGACAATATTATTTAGTATAGGCACACTGTTCCCTATTAAGGAGTCTAAATTTCCAAACTAGTGTCATATGACTTTTTCTATTGATAGATGTATGGGCACTGTGAAAGTAAGTAAAATTTAAAAGCTACTGTTCCTTTCATTTGTTAAAGAATTGAAAAAAAACACAAGAAATAAAGAGAAATAAAATATTCTTTTTTGAAAATTCTAAAAGAGGAACCCAAGAAATGTTTCTTAAAGAGTGCATCCTTTATATTGGTAGTTCATGCCAACTAACCAGAAATGGTTGTTTCTTTAAGGCATGCAGCTTACTTACCGTGGTAACTTCATAACAACAAACTAGTTAGAATATTTTAATTCAAGAGAAGAAGTACCTGAACAATTAATGTTTCTAAAGTGCACTAACCTTTAATTAGTTTTGTACTATTCTCCTATGACAAGAGTTGTGAGTTCAAGATATACAGACACTCCACATTGGAGGAGTGGGATGGGTGAGAGAGGGAGGAGAGGGTGGGAGAGTGAGAAGAGGGTGAGAGGGTGGAACCAAGAGACTTGGAAAGAGGGCATTATGATGGAGATGTAACTTGATGTAATAAATAAACATTATAATAATAATTTAAAAAGATACCTCCTATCCTGATCACATGACATACTGGCTGGGCCAATATATGTTTATTGAAATATAGAATAAATAAGTGGAAGCAATGCTTGTACTGACCATGCTTTCGATTTGTTTGCTTTCGAGAACTTTTTGTTCTTGAAAATGAAAAGATATCAGAGGGGCTTAAATATCTGAACCAAAATTGTTCAAAATGCTATAGAAAAAAGAATCACACAACTAGTCATATTTATTTGTAATTCATGAGGATGGTTTTATGCTTTGCAGCCAGAAAGGTGAATGTTTTAAAAACCTCAACAAGATTTACTACCCAGATATCCTAAAAAGAAGAGTATTTGAAGGAAATTCAGTAGAAATTATGTCTCCACATTAAAATGATCCGTACAAAACAACAATATTTCCTATATTGTCTAATATTTTTAATTGGATGATCCTATAGGAATCTACTTGTGAGGAATAAAATATAAAATCATTAATCTCTATTCCACCTTTTGAAAAATGTCCTTAGGAACACACTGACAAGTGCAAGTCTTCATGCTAACCTCCTTACACTAATGAACTACTTTACTGTATTTCACCAGCAATTCCACAATTCCAATTCTGATTTTGTAACTAATTTGTCAAATGGCAAAAGAATAATCTTTTCATTATATACAATAACAACTTTTGGGGACTTGTCACATTAAGACATTGTCCTTAAGAGTGGAGAATTATACATTGTCTGGTGACTTAGACTGTAGGGTGAAAATAGCTATTTTTTCCAAGAATTTCTTTAAGGACCACCAAGTAGAAGAAGATGGATTGTGGAAAGTATTACCGTAACATGTTGTGAGAACTAGAATACAAGGAAACTGTAAATGTGGAAGTTTTCTTTGTGGCTGTGTGTTTGAAAGTATAGACTTCTGTACAATATATAGCTCCAAAAAAAAAAACAAAAACAAAAACAGAGAGACGACCTAGCTGTATTATCTCACATAGTCAGTGTATTCAGAAAAACTCTCAGAAAAGCTTGATTCATGTTAAATCAAACATATATCTACACAGCACTAACTCAAATCAGGACACAGGAAGCATAGGGGATGCAAACATTCACAAGAGAGTCACATGTTCTGAGAATGCCAAGGATGAGGTGGAGTTGTGACAGAATAATAATAATGCACTACTGGCATTTATACCAGAATCAGAAACATCGGGTGTTACTTAGTATCAGATCTCTTTTTCCTTGTTGGGGTAAGGCATCATTCCTTAACACTTGATGTATGCTGCTGAATTATATATACCAAAGGATTCATGATCTCTGTTAGACTCATTATTTCTCTGTTTGGCTTCTGTCTTGATGATCTGTCAATAGTTGTAAGTGGGGTGTTGAAGTCTCCCACTATTAAAGTGTTTCAATCGATGTGCAATTTAAGTTTTAGAAGCATTTCTTTTATAAATATATGTGCCTTTGTATTTGGGGCATAGATGTTCAATATTGAGATGACCTCTTGGTATATATTTCCTTTAATGAGTATGTAATGCCCATAAAAACAGCATGGTATTGGTATAGAAACAGAACAGTAGATCAATGGAATCGAATTGAAGATCCAGAAATAGACCCACACACTTATGGCCACCTAATTTTTGACAAAAAAGCCAAAACGGCACAATGGAAGAAAGACAGCATCTTCAACAAATGGTGCTGGTCCAACTGGATGTCCATTTTTAAAAGAATGAAGTTAGACCCATACTTATCACCTTGTACAAAACTTAAGTCCAAGTGGATCAAAGACCTTAACGTAAGGCCGGTCACACTAAATCTACTAGAAGATAAAGTGGGAGAAACCCTCGAACTAATCGGCACAGGCGACAACTTCCTGAACAGAACACCAACAGCTCAGGACTTGAGATCAACAATCAATAAATGGGACCTCATGAAACTGAAAAGCTTCTGTAAGGCAAAGGACACTGTCATTCGAACAAAACGGCAGCCTACAGACTGGGAGAAAATCTTCACCAACCCCACATCTGACAGAGGGCTAATATCCAAAATCTACAAAGAACTCAAGAAATTAAATGCCAAGAAACCAAATAATCCAATCAAAAAATGGGGGACAGAGCTAAATAGAGAATTCACAAAGGAGGAATCCCTAATGGCTGAGAGATACTTGAAGAAATGCTCAACATCCTTAATCATCAGAGAAATGCAACTCAAGACGACTCTGAGATTCCATCTCACAGCTGTCAGAATGGCTAGGATCAAAAACTCAAATGACAGCACATGAGGCGAGGGTGTGGAGAAAGGGGTACCCTACTCCATTGCTGGTGGGAGTGCAGGCTTGTGCAACCACTATGGAGGTCAGTCTGGCGATATCTTAGAAAACTTGGAATAGCTCTGCCTCAGGACCCAGCCATACCACTTCTGGGTATACACCCAAATGCCTCTTCACTGAATCATAAGGAAGTTTCCTCATCTATGTTTATAGCAGCCTTATTTGTAATAGCTAGAAACTGGAAACAACCCAGATGTCCCTCAACCGAAGAATGGGTTAAAAAACTGTGGTACATCTACACAATGGAATATTATTCAGCTATCAGGAACAATGAAATTATGCAATTTGCAGCCAAATGGATGGAACTAGAAAAGCTCATCCTGAGTGAACTAACCCAGACTCAGAGGGACACATATGGCATCTATTCACTTATAGTAGGATTTTAGCTATAGAGTAGAAGGTATCAATACTACAACTAACACACCAAAGGGAACTTGGACATAGACTTCTTATTTTTAATTTTTGCTTTTTATTTATTTTTTATATATTCGTTATATTTTTTTCTATTTTTTAGTCTTTTTTATCTATTGTATGCTTATTGATTTGTTTGTTTAGTAGTTCTCTCTCCCGGGCAACGAGACACTTTTCAGTGATGGTACTGCTTCGTAGATCCCCAATGAGGCTCTTGGCCCTCATAGGACCACTCAACTGAGATGAGGGACTGTTATATAAGGACACCCCACCCCAGAGAAATGGGATGGAAGGGTTAGGAGGTAAAGAAAAAAATGAAATATGATGTTTTGGCCTTTTACTACTAACTGTCATAAACTGTTTAGGATAATTAAGAAATGCGAACTAATGGTTATGCAAGCCAGTCATTCTGTTAGGTACTATGACAGCCTATTATAGTTACTTTCTAAGCTAATCAAAAATAAACCTGCTAAGAGACAAGCAACATCTGCTTACCCTAATATAAGAGATAGATAGGGCCTCTTCAAAAACCTCAAGAGATCTGCAGAATATGGCATTCAAAGATGTTTTCGTAACTTTAGATTTTTTTATATCAAGACATATCAACTCCTGACAGCAACCCCTATTCTCCTCCAAGTAGAAGATGAGCATCGAAGAATCTCCAGTGGGAGATGATTGAATTAGTCGCAAGCCTAGCTCTTGGTAGGAAAAACCCCTTGCTTCAACTGTAGACAGAATGCTGTCCAAAAAGGACAAAACCTGGAAGCAGGTAAGTCGACAGCCTAGCTCTGCCAAGACAGGGTAAGTAAGTCCTTCATAACCCCTGCTCTACAATCAATGTCTGTCAGAGAAGCGGGGCCAAACGACTGAAGAGCGATGCTGTAATGTATGGAGAGAAAATGGGTACTTTCCAGGCAGCCACTGGTATGTCATTTCTTAGTTTGGGAAGCTGCAGACCCTGTACTTCCCCTAAAATCAGATATATTTATCCCTCTCAGGTCTCTGAGGTGATTGAAGAACAGACAGATAGAGTCTTATAATTAAATTTTGAGTTGTTTAGGAGTCAAGAGAGTGTTATACATCTAAGAAGATACTTTTAAAATTGTGTTGCAATTAGTATGAATGTTGAGTCAGATATAGAACTTTAAACTCATGGAGATGTTTAGATAGTAGAATGTTAAAGTCAGGTACCAAATACATATGGACTGGTCATTGGGAATGTACGTTAAGCCATATAACCCTCATAACTGTGGCCTAATTACCTCTGTTGTACTGTATTGTATTTATTATTATAAGAGAAAGAGCCATTTGTTGGACTGAAAGGAGAAACTGTAGGGGGAAATAAGATATACCTTAAACTTAAAAGAAAAAAAAAAGGGAAGAGGATGGGGGGTTGAGGGTGGGAGGGTGGGACTGGAGGGGGTAGTAGGGAGGGGACTGCGATTGAGATGTAACTTGAAGAAATAAAAAATAAAGGAAAAAAATAAAAATTATATATATATATATATATATTTGGTATATATATATATATATATATATATATATATATATATATATACCAAAGGATTTCATGCGTCAATTTGGAAAATGTGAGAAAGCAAACAAATATAAATATATATACTATGACCTCATCTTAAAGTGACAAAGAGCATCTCAATCAGCACTCATAATTTAATTCTATATGCTTTAGTGTGAAAAGCAAAATGCCCTGGAGTGTTACATCATAGGTGGTCAGTGGTCATATCCAAATAATTTCTTTAACTCAGAGGATAATAGATATTTTAATATACATTGTGAGTACAGAAAGCAACATAACCTTGACAATTACCTATCCAGGTTCAGCTATATGAGGAGAAAAAAGTAACACAATGCAACTACAAGCAAATGCAGAATAATACATACATGTAGTGAGACAGTTCTTTGATTTGGAAACATGCCCCAGTCATCCCAGACAGCACAAAGTACAGTTCGGCCATTGAGTTGCTAAGTTTTCTAAAAAATGACAAGATATGCTCGAAGCAGACAGTGGCCATATGAATTAGGGAAAGAGTGTGACCCTGAGAAAAAGAGAAAGGAGCTTGAGTGACTTTACCTAGCACTACCAGCAGTTGATAACCTCTAGCAAAACAACACGCACGTTCAGGGAGGGAATGGTATGTTGATCATTTCAGCTCAGAAAACAAGCACCAACCACAGTGATTAGCTTGTTCTACCTGATCTGCTCTGTAAAGGTTCTGATTTAAAACACAAATAGATATATGAAAATGATTAGACATTAATATCTATCCACACTCAGCATAGGGTAATAAGTATATATCTGCCTGTGCATCTACTTTTTAAATACCTTTAAGTAAAATCTGCACACTTCCTTTTTTCTTCCTTTTGTCTTTTATTAGCTTTGAAATTTAGCATTCAAGACTAATGGAAGTCACACACAATGCAAAAACAGCCCTCTATATAAAAACAGTACATTTATATTTGGTGGACAGAAACAGAGACTTGACTACCATGTGATCTGAAACACTGAACCAAAAGTATAGGAAAATTTGCTATGACCTCTAGGTTTTGGTCCATAAGTTTTTGTTTTAGTGATTTTTTTTAAATGGGCCAAAAACATATTGTCAGGGCTTAAATTACACTTTGTAATTTAAAACCCAGTATCTACTTAGTTCTTAAAATTAAAGATATAAAATCTGTTTTACTTCTAATCCTCTAGACTGGTTGGTCATGAATAAATATATATTGAAGGAGTATCTAGTGACATTTTTGATCACTTTGTCACATGAGGGACCACTCAAAATAAAAGAAATGTCATGACATCCTTGGCTCCTTTTAAGGTCATTCTTCTGCAGCCATACTAACTGTATGAGAAAGAACTGAATGTAAGCTGTTTACATGTGCATGTGTGTAAATGTCAATTTATTTTCCCTATAGTTTGAAAAGGAGCACTTTTCCAATTCTATCTGAAGAAGAGAGCATCACCATTCATTTTCCAACTTGGGATGCCCAGAAACTAAAAGGATATACTATGTATACTCTAACTATAAAAGACTGTGTATGTGTTATTGCTGTAGTGCTGCTGACATTTATCGGATAAAATCTCGACATCCTGAGTTTGCATATGGATGTTTGATGTGATCAGAACTCAAAGAAAAGAGTTGTAAAATTTAAAATATACTATACGTCCACAAATATTTAATCTACTTATGTCCATAATCAAAGATTAAAAGTCATTTAATATCTTTTGAATTAAAGAGGAAGTGGAAAGACAATTCATTAATTTGCTTATTGTTTTCTACAATTAGAAATGCTGATCCATGTTCACTTTAAGCCATTACATGAAGAAAACCAATGATGTGAGACATATCTAAAGATAACCATGAACCCACGAAGCAAGCATGTTGTATAGAAACATAAATTGAAATACTAAGTCAAACTGATTTTTGAAAATATGATATTTTAAAGAAGGATGAAGATTTTACTAAGCTTTTTAAAAATTTCATTACAGGTAAACCAGTTAAAATACGAAATGTAAGAATAACTGACCTGTCGGAATGGCTAAGATCAAAAACTCAAATAACAGCACATGCTGGCGAGGTTGTGGAGAAAGGAGAACACTCCTCCATTGCTGGTGAGAGCGCAAGTTTGTACAACCACTATGGAAAACAGTCTGAAGATATCTTAGAAAACTTGGAAGACCCAAGACCCAGCCATACCAATTGTGGGTATACTTCCAAACAATTTGTCACCAAACCACAAGGACATTTCCTCCTGTATGTTCATGGCAGCTTTATTTGTAAGAGCTAGAAACTGGAAACTACCCAGATGTCCCTCAACTGAAGAATGGATTTTTAAAAACTGTGGTACATCTATACAATGGAATACTACTCAGCTATCAGAAATAATGAAATCATGCAATTTGCAGCGAAATGGATGGAACTAGAGAAGCTCATCCTGAGTGAGCTAACCCAGACTTGGGAAGATACGCATCACATCTACTCACTTATAATTGGATTTTATCCATATAGTACAGGTTAACTATCCTACAACCAACACACCAAAAGGAACATGAACATAGTCCTTGTAATCTGTTAAGGGGACATTTTGCCCTAATGGAGTTGCCATATAGGCTCCCAGTGCAAGAGGAAGCTCTTAGCCTGCATATAACTGTTGAACTGAGAGGGGCTGATATGTAGGGGCAACATACGCCAGAGGAGTAGGATCGATGGGAGAGAGGGGGAGGGTGGAAGGGTGGGGCCAGGGGGGTGGGGAGAGGGGACTGTGATGGAGATGTAATTTGAAGTAGTAAATAAATTTTAAAAAGAAGAATAACTGACATAGTAAGTACAATCACTATGTGTTCAAGGTATTCTCAGTGACAGTGTGTTTCAGTGGACTAATATAAACGACCTAGCATTATAACAGATATATAAAATATGCATCTGTATATACCCCGCAATTAATATATCACTCAAAGGTATGGAATATTTCAAAAGCTGTACAGAGATTGTTATTTAAAACACAGTTTTCTGAATGTATTCATGCTAAATAAATTCATCACCGCAGCTTGGTCATCTTTATGACAGTATGCAATATTATTGATTCAAAGAAAATAGTTTCTAAGACTTAATATACTTTCCATTGCCAGAATTCCATCATACTGTTACCTCTCTTTCCGGATTGTACTACGAGTGTCTTCATCATTTTATAGGTAGAAACGGACCTATCTGTTATGAGCCACTCTGCTACAATTGCCCACATTTCTTTTGATCTTCTCTCAGTATTTCCTATATGATTGGTATCGATCATTTTAAATTTTAATGAGTATGAAAGTTTACATGTCTAATGTCTCTGGTTCATTTAAAATGACAAATAAAATTGTAGACAGAGTAAAAGTAACCTAATCACATGACTTATCGATGTCTCAGTTTAACTGAGATCCTAAATTATTTTTCTGAATCAACATTCATATTTAAACATTTTGTCTTCAGAAATATATTCTGTTATCAAAAATTACAACGGGAGTGCTACATTTCCTTTTTCATTTGTACAACATCCAAATGTCTTTATATATTATAAACTATTTAGACTCTAAAAGTACGAAAACAAACTGTCATTGTTTTCTCTTACTTTTGACCATGATATAATTCTTCATAGCCAACAAAAAACAAAGTTCTGAACAATTTCAGATTATTTTAAAAACTTACTTACATTTTATTGCCAAAAGGTATTAAATAATTATTGTAAAACATGAGGTCATAAGTTATACAAATTGGTTTTTTATCATAAGGCATATCTCAATCTCTTTTTCACTTATGCGTGAGTGAACAAAGTATATATTCATACTCCCTCACTCCCTCCCTCTCTCTTTCTGTTACTCCTTTCTCTTTCTCTTCCTCATTGTTTTTTTCCATTCTCTCCAGCCCATATGTACCTCTGAGTATGTGTGCCTGTGATTATCCATTTGTCTATGTTTGTGTGTCTGTGTGTGTGTGTGTATGCCCGCATATGTTCACAAACAGAACTTTGGTATTTTTGCTTTAATAATGATGTTTGCACTCTGTATCACCACTTAAATGAAATCATATCTTTTGAAGTAAATCCTACATTTTAACATTAACTATTACAAACTGTGGGTGCAGTCAGGATCACATAATAGAATTAAAAAGCTGACTGGCCCACCCACGAAGCAAATGTGAGTCAGCAGCCTAGATAACACATTGTAGCCAACCAGTGCTGACAGATCTGAACATATTACACACTTGTCCTTGCCCAAGGGATAAATATTTTCCAGTAAACATATACTTTTGCTGATTCAATCAACTGGATTAGGTGTAAAAATGTCTTTGGCATTTATCTACATTACTTAATAGTATATTCTAGTAATAAATACCTTTTTTATAGCATTTTGGTAGGGAATCCATTTGTCATTACATTCCATTCTAATGCCACAGTCCAACCCAGCCCAGAATGCATTATTGATATGGAAATGAGTGTAATTAGCAGCGTAAATGATCTGTTATTTATGATACTAGTCAGAGCAGTAAATCACCATAGCTTCACTATCATTACTATGCAAATAGAAGGAGACAGTTAATGGTCCATGTGTTAAAAACAGACCACTTGCTTGCTCATTTGCAAGTGAAAGGCAAGGGTGAGAGTTTAAGGTAGAGATGACAGTTCATCATATTGTCACTCCTGGTACTTGGACTTAATAACGCCAAGACACCAAATGATTCACCAGTTGCCCCCTTCCTTTTACCCATATTCTGCCTGGAGATCTAAGGGACACTTTCAAGCTTATTTTAAGTTCCTCAATTTGTACAACAAGAACTGGAAATAATTATAAACCAGCTTGTGTTTTACAGTATAAGAGATAATTTTTATATTGTCTTAGGAAAGCACCATGACATTCTCCATTATAAAATAAAACATCATCATTCATCATGAATTCACCTGCATTTTCTGAAAATATGTACTCATTTTCTCAAACACAGAGAGGCTAGCAATGATTTGAGTACCCAGGGAAAAAAGGAAATATGAGTAGTGGGCCTTAGTAGCAACCACTGCGTATGCTAAAAGGAACTGCCCTGCCTTTTCTCCTTGTTTTGTTGCTGTTGTTGAATTTTCTGGAGTCTGGAGCATGTGAGGTACTTGAGTGCATTAGCTACAGGCCAGTGCCTTCCTAGTGAAACAGGAACAAAAGCAAGAATGAAACCTGCAGGAAGAAGAAGGGTTGAGGGCAACCACAGTCTGGAAACTTCATTCCACCCCAAAAGTTCTGATAATACTTTAAAATTTGGTGGAGAACTTAAAAAGAAAAGAAATGCCTTCATGTTAGAAATGTAGGTAGAAGGAAGAATGGCACGTGCATTCAGCCTGTGGAGCTACATCTTTGTAACTAAGAAATCACATATGAAATCTTGTTTATTGTTAATTTTCATGGCAAGGTATGGATTCGAGAGTGACTTATAAACTGCTCATGAATTTCCTGTGAATGAAAGTATAATGCTATAGTTAAAGTAGGCCTATGGCAGAAGATCATTTTTTCATATGTCAAAATTTATACATGCAGAGAGAGATTAGACTCATATCTTAGTTTCTCTTAGTAGGTTATAAATTTATGCAAATTATATACTTTTCATGAATTGTGAAAGAAAAAAGTCAGACTACTGGTTTCCCTCTCAGTATTTTTCCCCAAAATAACCATCCTTCCATATTTTTTTTAAACCTTAAAGAAAAAAAGGCAGGTTATATGAATATCTAAAGCAACCAGTGTATATATTGGACGTCAGAATTCAGGAAAGGGAAATTGAAAATTACTTATTAAGGAACATGGGATATAATTTAAGCAAGAAACTGTATACACTCTCGTGGCTTGTACTACAACATCCTCCTTACAATGGGCAATATTATTTTGTATGCAATAAACTGTGTTACAAGCCTATTCCAAAGTTTCTACATGTCTTACAATAAAATCAAGTTTAAGTAAATAAAGTAAAATAAAATCCTGAGGCCAGTGTGAGTTTAAATTAGGAGTTGTGACAGGCAATTTTCATGTGTCCAGAAGAGAGGAAACAGGTGTACATTCACTAAACCTAGGAAAGGTGGAGAAACCTCCATACATTTCAGTGAGAGGAAACAAGTCTAGTCCTGACAACTTTGCAAGAAATGACATGGTTAGCCAGAAGGGTTGTTTATTCTCCCAGATATCAGTCGGGAGAATTTTCATTTCGACAACCAAATGATGAAACATTTAAATTAGGATAACTTAACGAAGATTATTGTAAACGTTATTCATTTGAAAGATGTGTTTGTGGAAGTCACGAGGGAGACTATAGCTCATCAGAGCTAGCATTGGCAGAAAAGAAAGACAGAAGTTAAAGAACATGGGACCCTTGTGGAGTGAGATTTGTTTGGACCAATGATAACCTTCATCGCTGTATACAGACCAAGAAGATTTCACAAAAGGAAAAGCCAAGGGCACACAATCCCAACCGTACTTCTCTTTCTTACTCTATTCCCTGCTTCCCAAAACGATCAGTGTACAAGATCAGCAGAACCCACAGAGAACAATAGTAGTCACCTGATCACACAGGTCACCTCCCATCAACTGGAAGATAAAATCAAGAATTCCTGAGAATGTAAGGGAATGTTGTATCTTCACAGGGCCATGTGCACATAGAAAGATGGGCACAGTGGAGGTGATTGTCGTCCATGTGGGGATAACATTCATAGGCTCTCACCAGAGCTGGATAAAACATTTAGCAGCTAAGCTCCAATTATGTCTAAGGGACATAAATTATCTTATGGTATTTTAATTGGATACCATCACTTTTTCTTTTACAGAGTAGGAAATAGAGGCATAGACAAATAATTATCTCGCTGCCTACCTCATAATGGTATTATGGCAGTTACGTTTAAAACTGCGACTGGTGGTTAAGAATCTGCTAACTTAATAATTGCATATAAATGTTGCAGTAGGCGAATAAGGTTTTAATTATTTCAGTTTATCATGTGATCGTAATTGACTATCCTCAAACCCAACCACCTGACTGTACGATACTAGTTACAATAAATGCTGGCTTATTCTCAAAAACGAAAAAAAAAATCACACATATTGTCTTTCAGTATGTGAATTAAGTATGTGAATAAATTTCCCAATTGCAGAGAATAATTAAAATTAAAGTAGAAATACTTATTAAAATTGTTGTCTTATTTGATTTAAAATTTCATTTTAATTAATAGCATTTAGTGTTTGCCTCCTATTATGTCAAGTGGGAAGCCAAAGCAATGGGCTTCATGTATACATATATTTTTTTCATATATACATGTACATATATATAATTTAATATTGCATTAAAGTGTACTTAAATGAGTATATTTATACTCATTGAACAGATAAAATCATTCACTTTGCTGAAATGAAACTAATAGATGATGGAAGGAAGGAAGTAAAGAAGGAAGGAAATAGGAAACAAAACAAGAAAGGAAGGAATGAAGAAAGGAAGAATCGATCAGGTTACTCAAAGAAACTGAATTTGAGTCTAGTACATATCTATCCTGGCTTTAAATATTAACTTTTCTTCACCTACCTGGATTACTGCTTTTCTCTGATTCTATTCAAGATATTCTCAAACAAAAAGCCAAAGTTACCCTTACAGTCTAGTCATTAAATTGGGTCTCTCTATTTTCCAGAACTCTTTATTGATTTTTCCTATGGCTGAGAATAGAACACAAAGTCTATTACATGTACTATCTTCCCTTTTATTTTAAGAACTGTATCTCTTGTTAGTCTTCAATTTTTTATCCTATTAATTATGAAGTCATTCTCATATCCTTCAACAGAGTTCCCACAGGGACATAGGATCTTCACACTTGCTCTATCAGCCCAGGACAGTAACTCTTCTGCCCACATCACTCCCTCAGGTGTTGACTCAAATGAATTTTTCAAATCCATTATTTTCTGAATACTCTATAAAAAAAATTGCAATTTTTCAACACTCATTGCCCTCATTATTTGGTATACTTCGCAATTCTTTTATTGGTTATATTTATATATGTTTTCTCAAATATGTATTTTAACCTTTTTTATTACATGCACATGTGTATACCTGCACATGTTTACATGTTACCTATTCTGGTGCCTGCAGAAGAAAACATCAGATTTGGAGTAATAGGCAGCTGTGAACCACCTAATGTGCCTACTTGGAATTGAACCTGAGTTCTCTGATAGCAGAAAGCAAGCATGATTAACCACTAGGATATCTCTCTAGTCCCTGATGGTTAATATTGTCAACGTGACAGGATCTGATCACATCTGCAAGAGATTTTCTAGATCGTTTGTTTTAACTCAGGAGTGAGACAACCTAGATAAGGGCAGCATGATCCCATGGGCTGGATCTCAGAGTGAATATACAGGAAGCAATGAGCTGAGGACTCTCTTTAATCACTTTCTGTTCCTGTTTTCACTTCCTGAATGCAGATTTTATTTTTATCTACTTTAGCTCCTGCTACCATGTTTCTGCTCCGTGATGAACTGTATGCTCAAAATGAAAGCCGAAACAAATCCTTCCTCCTTAAGTGCTCTGGTGAGATATATTTTCACAACAATAACAACACCAAAAGGTAATCAATATAATCGTCGTCATCTATCGTTCTATGTATTTCATTTACTTGGTTTCCTTTTCAGACAGTATATTTTACCAAGTCACAGACTTTTAAGTAGCTTTTTCTACAACTTTCTCTCTGGATAGGACATGTGCTGAAGTTCAGAGAAAGGCATATCCACTGTCTGTCTTTTTGTAACTTGACTGTGCTTACGTCTGTCTGTTATTTAGATCACTGTGTCCCCCTCCCTACCACCTTCCCTGGAAGTTAGGAGGAATAAAAGCTCTACTGGCTGTAATAAAACATTAATGTTTAAACTGATTATGAAGTAAATAAATTTAATAATTAATAAATTCTATACTGGACACTAATTTTAAAAACCTTCTTCCCTATAGCTAAACTTTAACATGTTTTGGTGAAATACATTACTGTATACAATTTGTTTTGAAATTACTTTTATTATAATTATTTGTTAAGTAAATGCAACCTACCGAGAACCATAGCCTATCTCTGAGAGAAGGATGACTTTCTCCATGTGCATCGTTACTGGAGTCATGATCTGCTAAAAGTTAAATGTACCTTCTGTAAATATGATTTTTTCATTATTATAAGTGAAGTTAGACTTTAACATGTCAAAAAAAAAAAACACCAACAGCAGTTAATTACCAGTTACATTAGCACACTGAGAATTAGTTGATAAGAATCAAATTAGGTTTTTAAACCATCATTGCAAATTATTGAGTTCTACTTTCATGAAACACATTTTGTATCATTAGCCCACAGAATCTGTGGAGGACACAGTAGTCTATCTTTCTTTCTTTCTTTCTTTTTTTTTTTTGGTAAGAATGACCTCTGAGGGACCTACTTCTGGTTTCCATGTTCACTCAAAAATCACTCTTATAATTAACTTGCTCCATTTCTTCGCAAGTTCCTCAAACAGACAGTGAGAATAGCAAAAGCTGTTCACATTCCAAGCCTTCTTAAAGTCTCACAATATGGAACTATTCTCAGGTTATGCATCTTTAATTTTTGGTGGGAAAGCTATTCATTATATATAAACATAACATCATAGCATTGGGATTTATGTGTTATATATACTTTTTCTTGTTCATTTTTTTTAACATATTTTGTTTGATGTATTTGTGTATATTTACTTGGTAAAACATTATGTTCAGATCATGTACACACTGAGAAGTGATCAGCTAAAGTTAATTAGTTGGTATATCCATCACCTTAAACTTTTGTAATCTTATCTTTATGATAAGTTCATTCAATATTCTTTCTTCTAATATTCACAGGGTTGAACTGTTATATGCTTCTGTTCTGCTGTGCTACAAAACTCATAACTTATAATTTTTGATCTCTAACATTGTACCTGTTGATTGATTTCCCCTGATCTGTCCTATTCATTCCAGTTTCTAGTAACCACGACCTAGCCTACCTTCAACTTCTACAAGATCAACTCTTTTTGCATTCCACATAGAACTGAGCTCTTGTGATAACTGTCTTTCTTTTCCTGATTAATTTTCTTTAATATAATGTTTCCGTGTTAACCCAATTACAGGATTCCACGCTTTATAGCTGGATAACATTCCATTGTGCATATGTGGCTCAGACCATTTATCCATCTGATGCTCCTCCTATATCCTTGCTGTTGTGAATAATGCAGCAAACGAGTTGCAAATGCAGGGGTCTTTTGGAATTTTGATTTGACTCCATTTCGGTTTGTCTAGTAATAGATGTGAAATGCTCCCCCACAGGTTCATGTGTTTGCATATTCGATGATGTTGCTATTGTGACAGGTTGTAGAAACCTTAGAAGTTGGGACGCTGTTGGGAGAAAGAGGTACACTGGAAGTTAGCCTGGCATCACCTATTAACCCATCCCTGCTTTCCTATCTCCCCAGACATTAGCAAGCAGCTTCATATGCGACTGTCCTCATGCCCTCTAAGCTGTTCCGTGCTGTGCTTGCCATTTTGGACGGCACTCTCAAACTGTGAGCCAAAATAACCTCCAGCCTTAAGGTGTTTCTTGTTAGGTAAGTGATTAGTGCAATGAGAAATACGGATACAGGGATAAACTGAGCAGTGACTCACTAAAGGTCAGGATAGGTGTGACTATGGTTTAACAAGTTCCTCACAATGATAAACTAATTTGGATCCCCACCATCAGAATGGGAGAAGTCTTACATTTAGAACAGCATACAGTAGCATTTTACAGGAAAATAAATTTAAAAAAATATAACTTCCAATAATGGGAGTTCCTATAATAGAGATTGTTGTATAAAATATTTTTTATCAATTATGGATATGAAAATTCATGTAATAGGTATAAAGAAAGAAACTTGTTGTCTTCTATTAGCTAAAAGAATCTTTATTTTCAATATACAAAGATCAATACCGATGTAATCCAATACAATCTTATTTTTGCACAATAAACAATGGTCAATACCACTTTAGCCTAATAAACTACTAATTTTGTATCAATATACAAAGGTATAAGGGCATATTCAATAATCTGCCCCTTCTTCTTGGACCTTCCTGTGCTATGTCTATATCTCATTTTTCTCAAGCCTATGCACTCCTACATAGGAGAGGAAGAAGGATACAGAAAAGGAAAAGTAGGAATTCCCTGGGGCTAACCTCCAAAACCCATTAAACAGGACCATTTATCAGCTTGTAATCTCTTCCCTTAAATATCGAAGTTTTCAGTTATCCTTCAAATAACCAAAAAGAAGGGCGGAGAAACACCTTCCCCACCCTCTGGGCATGGGACGTCGCTCTCTTAAAGTGACTTCCTGCTAATTTGGGTCGTAGTAGACCTGTATGGGGCCCGAACTCAAATGGAAAAAAATGGTTAAAAATGTTAGTACAATCCTTTTATTTTCAGTCCTTCTGTTCTCAGCTGTTTAGATGACCTAAGGGGTTTGTAGGCAGAAAATGATCTTGCAAGCTTCACTGAGGTTCCGGCCGGGGCATTGTGTAGAGCTGAACGGTCCCAGTGACATTGGATTGCCGTGGTGGTTGCAGGCCTCCGATGGAGACAGCTATTGAGGAAGTCTGCCAGGCAGAATCAACTGGGTCACTCGTCCTCCTTGGTGCCTGATTCTGCTCTCTGCTGAGGTTTCCGCTGTCCAGCCGTCCCCGGGCTCCCCTAACAGTTGGCCACAATGGTATTGACCCTTGTATATGGACGTAATATTAAGATTGTATTGGGCTACATAGGCATTGATCTTTGTATATTGATACATAATTAAGAGTATATTTAACCACAATTGAATAGATCTTTGTATATTGATACAAAATTAAAGGTAACGCTTCCTAATGGTATCATACCTAGAGATACTTAAAAATAAAATGTGAAGCTCTGACCTCTTGATACCAACCATCTAAAACGGTCTAGGATAGTTAAGTAAAACAAACTCCTAGTCATGCAAACATGTCACTTTGTTAGCTACTATGACAGTCTATCACAGATATTCTCTAAACTACCCAGTAATCAAGTTGCTAAGAGACGAGCAACATTTGCTTATCTAAATACAAGAGATGGATAGGGCATCTTCAAACACCCCAAGAGATCTGCAGAATATGGCATTCAAAGATGTTATCTTAAATTAAGATTTTCTTTTCTTTTTTTTGATATCGAGACATATCAGCGCCTGACAGCACCCCCTATTCTACTCCAAGTAGAAGATAAGCATCAAAGAACCTCCACTGTAAGATGGTTGAATTAGTGGCAAGCCTATCTCTTGGCATGAAAAAACCCCTTGCACCAACTGCAGACAGACTGCTGTCCAAAAAGGACAAAACTTGGTAGCAGGGAAGTCGACAGCCTAACTCTGCCAAGACAGGGTAGGTAAGTCCTTCATAATCCCTGCTCTACAACAAAGTCTGTCAGAGAAACAGGACCCAAAGGCTGAAGACTGATGCAGGAATGTATGGAGAGAAAATGGGAACTGTCCAGGCAGTCATTGGTATGTCCTTTCTTAGTTTTGGAAGCTGCAGGCCCTGCACTTCCTATATAAGCAAATATATTTATCCCTCTCAGGTCTCTGAGGTGGTTGAAGAATAGACAGCTAGAGTCTCATAGTTAAATTTTGAGTTGTTTAGGAATCAAGAGGGTGTTATAGATCTAAGAAGATACTCTTAAAAGTGTGTTGCAAGTTAGTATGAATGTTGAGTCAGATATAGACCTTTAAACTCATGGAGATGGTTAGATAGTAGAATGTTAAAGTCAGGGGCCAAATATGTATAAACTGGACACTGGGAAGGTATACTGGGCCATTTAACTCTCATAGATGTGGCATATTTATATCTGTTGTTTTGTATAATACTTACTGTTATAAGAGAAGGAACCATCTGTTGGACTGAAAGGGGAAACTTCTGGGGGTAAGAGGGTGGAAGGGCGGGATAGGAAGGGGGAATAGGGAGGGGTTTGTGACTGAGATGTAACTTGAAGAAAAAAAATAAAGTATTTATAAAAAAAATCTTTATTTTCACTAAGACTAAGGTTTTTAAAATTTGAGAAAATTACGAACTAGTGTTAAACTTCTTTTACCTACTAGAAATTAAACATGATTTCCAAAAAGGCAAAAGTATCAAATCATCTACTTTTATTGAAAAAGATATTGATGTTAAAGTATTTATACATGATAAAAATTTTCAAATGGTAATTTTTTAAAATGACTGTAATACTTTATATTCCTCAACCATACACCACATTCTCAATAAGGAAGCCTTATCCAAGAAAAAAAATGGGTTCTTTACAAAAGTATTTTTTTATAACTCTCCAGAGGTTTGATCTGTGTACAGAAACCTGGCAGTAAAGAAAACACATATATATCTGGAAGCATGTGTTATACCTTACTTGCATAATAAGTAGTTAAGATATGAGAATGTTAAAAATAACAAATTGTGAACTCTCCAAAGTTTGTGGAGATAAATGTGTGAGTTCATCAGTGGCTGATACATTCTAGATACCCAGTCTGTGCTTAAACATGATTTTGTTACACAATCTAGCAGTGATTACATGAGAAAGGGAATCCCAGACAGATACTCCAGAGTTATTTTCTTCTACTCAGCTGTTAAACTGTCTTTCAGAAAACCAGTAATTCATAAAAATTAAAATAAGCCAGGTCAGCCGGTCACATAGCTTTCTGTTCCAATTCACATGCAGCATCTTGGAAACAGTATTTTAAAATATTTTACTCCATTGCAAGAGAATAAACATCCCATGACAAGAGTTCATGGTGTGGCTTCGTGGACATGGGTTCAGAATGGTTTCCTTCTAGGAAACAAGCTTGAGTATTCAGAAATTTTGAATTAGGAAATCTCACATGTATCTGAGTGGAAATGACTTCACATAGTTATCCCTTGAATCAGAGGTTTGGGAGGCCTAAGACACTATCAAATGAAAATGTTTCCCCATAACGTATTTAAAAAATCTTACAGAAACCACAAATATTCTATACCCCCAGAATGCTAAAGAGGAGTAAAAGGGCTAGATTTCAGATTTCTCCTGTACTACATTATCTATAATATACACAGGAAGAATTGTTCAAAAGAAAAAACTATTCCTGACACATAATGTCAAGTGATTTAGGAATATGAGTGGAGGAATTATTAAATAAAAAACGGTTAGAATGGTTTAAACCATGGCTTAGAATCATGAAAAGATTCCAAGCACTTACATACATACATTCATAGATACAATCGCTTTAAGCTTTAGCTTCTCAAAGTGAACCTTATTCTCTTATGTGTTGTCGACAAAAATTAAAAGCGCTGTTGTCCCCTTTAATGCCATCATATATCCTTTTGGAGCAGAAAAAGATGGCTATGAGTGTTTACTGAGTTCCTCTCCCAGCCACCTCATCTGGCAGCTCACAACCACCTGTAACTCCAACTCCAGAGGATCCCAGTGTCTCTTCTAGCTCCCTTTAGCAGTCACACACACACACACACACACACACACACACACACACACACACACAC